>JBAMBO010004552.1:600000-1027381 GCA_037044535.1 Lordiphosa magnipectinata | reverse complement strand
GTTGAAATATGTATATGAATCAATACCAATGCACGCATGTATATCTATTATGTATGTATTTGTATCCAGCGACTTGCTGAATGTGAAGCAGAGGCGAACGCTAAATGGAAACCGCGTTTGCTCTGCACTCGCGAATAAACTCTCAAACCGAACACACGCATTTTTGTATTCTGCTCAGTCCTTTTAGATTACCACTGCCTGACAAAGTTAATCCTGCCTCAACAGGTTATGGGCCCAGGTCACAGTAATTAAGTAATCATCGGGATTTGATATAGTCAACGGTCTATGTCTAGTTTGAGCAAGGTGTTTCGGGCAAAGTAAAACAGAAGAGTTTCGAACTCAAGGTCGTTTGAAAGACAGTCGCGTTTCGGATTAAATTGCGGGACACACAATAGCAAAATGAGTGCCATGTACCAAATTGAAAAACTGGAGGAAAAGAACTACGATTCTTGGAGCATACAGATGCGCAGTGTTTTGGTGCACGCGGAGCTATGGAATGTGGCGTCGGGTGATTTAGTGGTGTCAAACGCCGGTGAAGGCGTCAATTGGCCAGCGTTGGATCAAAAGGCATTGGCCATGATCACATTGAGTGTAAAACCATCGCAACTGGGATATGTCAAGAACTGTGGAACGGCATATGAGGCATGGACAAAACTAAAAGAGGTTCATCAGCCAAGTGGGCCAGTGCGGAAGGTGTCGCTTTACAAGAAGTTGCTCAGTTTACGTATGGCAGAAGGTCAAAGCATGCCAAGTTATTTAAATTTGTTCTGTGAAATCTTGGATCAACTAGCGGCGGTTGGAATTGAGATGAACGATGAGCTGCGAGCAATCATTTTGCTTTCCAGTCTTCCAGCCGGCTATGAGAATTTCGTTGTCGCCATAGAGACGCGCGACAGTTTACCCAGCTTCGAAATTCTGTGTATAAAGTTGAAAGAAGAAGGAGAACGAAGAGGCATAGCAGAGAGATACAGCGAGAATGCGCAAGCATATACAGTTATGCAAAAGAAGAACAGTTGGACAAAGAAAAAATATGCTAACGGTGCTTGCTTTAAGTGCGGAAAAACGGGACATATAAAGGCACAATGTCGGAGCGAGAGCGCGCACAGAGAAGAGAGCAAGAGAGAGGTCAGCACAGAGAGAAGGCAGAAAAACAAAGAGTTTAGCTTGCTGAATGCGTTGGACGCGGGAAGTTTCGAGAAAACGAAATGGTGCTTGGACTCAGGAGCAACAAGCCATATGTGTTGCAATAAGGATTTGTTTTCCAGGCTGGAGGCACATACGGAGATGATCAGTTTGGCTAATGCGGGATTTCTACAGGCCGAGGGCATAGGAGAAGTTAAGCTGGAAACTGATTCATGGACATTGACTTTGAATAATGTGTTGTATGTACCAGGGCTGGCAGGGAATTTTATGTCAGTGGCTCGAGCGATCGAATACAACAGTGTAGTGCATTTTGGAGCGCGGATGGCGAAGATTGTTCAAGACGGTGAATGCATACTGAAGGCGGAAAAAGTGGGAAAATTGTACTTGTTTGAAGGCAAGAGAAATAATTGCTTTGCTGCAGTTGAAGATGAAGGACCGCTATGGCACAGACGATTTGGGCACCTAAATTATGCAAGTCTGAAGGAAGCTGCAAGGAAAAATTTAGTGCGCGGGATGGAAAAGGTGGATTTTTCTATCAAGGCATCATGTAAAACGTGCATGATAAGCAAGATACACGTTCAGTCGTTTCCAAAGGCGACAGAAAATCGTGCGTGTGAACTTTTGGAACTGGTTCACAGTGATGTATGCGGGCCATTTGAGACGAGATCAATTGGAGGTTCACGATATTTCTTATCTTTTATTGATGACAAGTCCAGGAGAGTGTTTGTTTATTTCCTGAAGGGCAAAGACGAAGTCTTTAGCAAGTTTGTGGAATACAAGAACTTGGTGGAACGACAAACTGGAAGAAAGCTGAAATGTATTCGCAGTGACAACGGGCGCGAGTATGTGAACAAGACGTTTGATGGATTTCTCAAGGAAAATGGAATAGCACGGCAGTTAACAATGGCATACACACCACAACAAAATGGAGTTGCGGAAAGAGCCAACCGTACTTTGGTTGAGATGGCCAGATGTTTGCTGGCACAGTCAGGATTAGGCGAGGCGTTGTGGGCTGAGGCAATTAACACGGCGGTGTATTTGCGGAACCGTTCTCCAACCAGCGCGCTAATCGAGATGACTCCAATGGAAGCATGGACTGGTAAGAAGCCCTCTATTAGTCATCTAAAAGTTTTTGGTTCCGTTTCAGTGGCTTTATCCAAGGGGCGCCACAGAAGCAAGTTCCAACCAAAAGGGAAAGAGTATCGCATGGTCGGATATTCAAGAGAAGCTAAAGGCTATCGGCTTTATGACGCAGAGACACGGCAAGTGGTCGAGAAGCGTGATGTTCTTTTCGATGAGCATGAGCAGCTGGATCAGGGTGATGGTGCGATCGTTACATTTGATTTACCAGGCGGTAAAGATAAAGTCGAGACTCCGGGCGATGAGACCGAGTCGGGGCATAGCAGCGACAGCGATATTTCTGAGGATGAGGCAAATGCTACAAAGCTTAGTAGCGGCAATGATTCGTTCCAGAGTGCAACAGAAGACGATGTTGCGCAGGGGAGCGAGGTTCGTTTTGGGCCAGGAAGACCAAAGATGCTGAGGTCGGGCAGACCCGGTCGCCCAAAGAAGCAGTATAACATACTCAGCGCTATGGCTACGGGAGAAGTAACCATTCCGTCATCCTACGAGGAGGCAGTAAGCGGCGCACATACTTCACAGTGGCGTGAGGCGATGGAGAAGGAGTATGAGGCTCTGATTGCGAATCAGACCTGGGAGCTGGTGGATTTACCAGCGAATGAGCGGGCAATTGGCTCCAAATGGGTTTTCAGTCTCAAGAGGGATGCGCAAGGCGGCATAGAGCGTTTTAAGGCGCGCTTGGTTGCGAAAGGATGTTCGCAGCAGTATGGTGTGAATTACACTGATACATATTCACCAGTATGCCGACTAGAGAGTGTACGTTTCGTGCTGGCGTTGGCAGCACAGTTGCAGTTGTATTTGCATCAGATGGATGTATGCACGGCATACCTCAATAGCAATCTGGCAGATACCGTGTACATGAGACAACCACAAGGGTACACTGATGGCCATCATCCCAAGGCGGCTTTATTGTTGAAGAAGGCCATATATGGATTGAAACAATCAGGAAGGGAGTGGAACTCCAAGCTTGATGGTGTGCTGAGGGGAATTGGCTTTATCCCGTGCAGCAGCGAGCCATGCTTATATCGAAAGCAAGGTGGAGGTAATTTGTCACTAATTCTTGTTTATGTTGATGACCTACTTCTAGCATGTCAATCGAAACTGGACATGATGGAAATAAAGGCGGCAATCTCGAGATCGTTTGATTGTACTGACAAGGGTGCATCGAATCTGTTTCTTGGCATGGAGATTCAGCGGGAAGGTGAACTAGGAGATATCACTTTGGGTCACTCGCAATATATCAAGGAGTTATTGCGGCGCTATGGTATCGAGAATTGCAGACCAGCAGCTACGCCTTTAGATGCAGGGCATCAGGTGGCGTGTGACAACACTCATTGTCAAAAGGTGGACCCAACATTATATCAGACACAGATCGGTGAGCTGATGTGGCTGGCGCTTACGACAAGGCCGGATATTTTGCATTCAGTGGCAAAATTGGCTCAGCGGAACAAGGACCCGCACATTGAGCACTTGACAGGTGTGAAGCACATCCTGCGTTACCTGGCATCTACAGCTGACATGAGGCTGCACTACAAGAAGTGCGAGCAAGCGTTTGTTGGCTATGTTGATGCTGACTGGGGCGGCGATCAGGTCGACCGCAAATCTTATACTGGCTATGTGTTCCTATTAGCTGGTGGTCCGATATCATGGAAATCGGAAAAACAACGCAGTGTGGCACTCAGCAGCACGGAAGCTGAGTATATGGCGCTTTCGTCTGCATGCAAGGAGGCAATAGTCATGCGGAGACTTATCATTGAGATTGGCTGCGGCGATCCCAACACGGCTATGGCGCTATATGGAGACAACTTGAGTGCGCAACAACTGGCGAAAAATCCTGTGCATCATGCAAGGACCAAGCATGTGGACATTAGATATCACTTTGTTAGACAACTTGTATCTGAGGGTCTTATTGAATTAAAGTATGCTTCGACAGATGTCATGATAGCTGATATATTAACCAAGAATCTGCCGAAGAGAAAGCATAATGAGTTTACAAATATGTTAAATATGAAATGAATTTTTGTAAACATGCTTGCATTGAGGAAGGGTGTTGAAATATGTATATGAATCAATACCAATGCACGCATGTATATCTATTATGTATGTATTTGTATCCAGCGACTTGCTGAATGTGAAGCAGAGGCGAACGCTAAATGGAAACCGCGTTTGCTCTGCACTCGCGAATAAACTCTCAAACCGAACACACGCATTTTTGTATTCTGCTCAGTCCTTTTAGATTACCACTGCCTGACAAAGTTAATCCTGCCTCAACAATCTGAAATCAAAAAATCAAATTTCATTCGTTATATTATAGTTTTCGATATATAAATTTTTCACTTTTTTTGGAACACTTTGAAGGGAAAAACGCAAATTTTCCTGCCTTCTTTAGTTTGTCTTTCAGCTTCCTGCTCTGCTCGGCCTATAAGTATGGAGTCAGTCAGCACCTGATACCCATGTCTTGCATTAAGTTTAGTAAAGCAAAAGAACCTTCATTGAAGACATTGGCTGCCACATAAGTTGCAATTTTAAAGACGACAAAGGTTCCACTCAAGTGCTTTGGTGAGATTTTCCAAATATAATATGTTGGTTCAAACTCTCATTGTTGTTCTGCGTTAAGCCTCCGACACATTGCTCCGGGAGGGCATCTATGCTCAGATCTTCATAGACAGGCTTGATGGCATTCAAAACATTCTCGGGAAGAGCACTGTACGTGCATTAGCAGCTGCAGCTATTTGCCATTCGCACATTTCTTATGCTGTGGATTCTTGCCCAGATAGCATTCTTCATATTTTCCATGGAATCAGAGTAATGTCTAATCAATCATTTTGGCCGTAATCTGCCCTTTACCAGACAGACCCTTTTTCTTGATCTTCTTTCCAGCCTTAGTTTAAGTATCTACAACGGTATTTTTGACTATTTCACATAGACGAGTGCCCAATCCATGAATTTGCTTCGACCTGACCACAGCAAAGGCTAGCCAGCGACTGAAAGGCTTTTTGCTCTCTTCTCCTCAGCTTCGGCATGCGTTCGGCTCGGCTATATGTGTAAATAGCGCAAAACATTTACACGAAACATCTGTCTGATAACAATGGAGCGCTCTGGTCGGGTAGGGATTAAAATCCGACATGTATCGAATTGAAATTTTGACACAATATTCTTAAGATATTATGCAAGATATTTTAGTAACTAAACAAAGAAGCTTTTAAAAGTTAATTTTTTCTCTGTTACCAGTGGCAACTACTCTGCTCCGTTTGCCGACCCCTGATATAGAGATGCGGAAGAAAGGAATCATATTCCACAAAAAAAAACGCCATCACCTCAATCAGATGAGCCAATGATAGCGACCACGAGCTAGTAAAAGAAACAGTATCAAATGATAAAAGTTTCTATACTTGTTTTCCGGGATTTTAGCGACGCTCGAAGAGTTATGATAAGCTTACTGATTTATCAAACTCAATTTTGAGTCACCTAAACTCTATGTCTAAGTCTAATTTATTGTTTCATTTTAAAATTCGTTTAACTTTTCGTCACTTGCCAGACAAGTGTTAACAACAGTTGATACAAAATTTTAAGCTTGAAACTGAAATGAGTTTGTAAACTATTTCATCTCCATCAATTAGTCCTTCTCCTTTTTTTAAACTAATTTCCCCTTTGCTCAGGCAGCAGCAGCAGCACAACAAGAAGTCAAGAAAGTTTAATTTTTGCACTTGTTTTCTTCTACCAACTCGAGCATCTTTGACACATTCTTAACAAACGAATGGGAAAGTACTTCTCATGCATGTAAATCTTTTGCCAGCCACTTAACACATGGCCATAATTTGCTTGTTAAAAGAAAATTCTTCTCACATCGTTTTGAGGGCCACTTCGTTTTCAAAAAATAAAAAATGCATTCAAATTGCCCAAATTGCATTTTTTTTTTAAGTAACTTTGCAAGTTTCATGTAAAATAATTAACATGTCAGTTTGGCTGGTTCATAAAACTTGAGCCACGCACACTTCCGTTCACACACACACAAACACACACACACATGTATGTTTTTTTTTTCTATGCGCTAGTCTAAAGGCGGGAGCGAAATTCCGTTGAAAATTTCTTTTTAAGAAAATTTTCTGCATTTTTAATGGCAAAAATGTGTAAGAAATCAAAACATGCCACAAAAACGAGAAAGAGGAAGCAGAGCAAACGAAGAAACAAGTTGGCTAAAACATACCAACAACTTGGGCTACTCATGCCGAAGTAAAAACAACAACAAATAAAACAAGTAAAATATGTAAGAAGTCGGAGAAGAAACGGAAAAATAAACGCACATAGAGACGAGGGGTACAGTGCGATGTAAAAGTATGCCCTCAAAAGGGTGGCAAAGCAGAGTTAACAATGAGCGCGTAAGGAAGAAAGAGATTTTAACAAAATTAAATGAGTTTAAAGAGGTGCCTAGAGCCAGCTTACGGCGGCGTAAACACCAATAGGAATGCAGAAAATATTTGTGAAGCAACAACAACCACAGGAAATATAAAGAGACTAGCATACACACCTGATCATATTAATAGGTACATAGGTTCTTCCTGGTAGGTTGGCATCTTGATAGTTGGAGCACTAACTGAATTCCCAATTTCGGCTGCAATAGCCTTCGATGACTTAAATGGGTCCTTTTTGCTCAAAGTTACTATGTGTAGTGGTCAAGGGATTCTGTTGTTTTTTGTGGCCTTCCACGAGTTTCCTGTCTTGATTTTCTTTCTAGTGCATTTTCAACAAAATTATGAGACCTGTTCATTAATTTGGCGATGGCTCGTAAAGATTTGCCTTCTTTTCTCAGACTAAGAACCAATCGAGCTTCTTCTTTAGTACAATGAGAATTTCGACCCATTTTTTCTAAAAAAAAATAATTATTTAATTCTCTGTAATGACAGGAGCTATACTTAATTTACCTTTAGTTACCAAAAGATCACTGATTACAAAATTATTCACTTGATACTTGTGAGAAACGGAGACTGTACCTATTATTATGATCAGGCGAAATGTGTGGTGGACTCGCAATTTATAGAAAAGCTTTGTCACAGTGTGGCCAGACATTGACAACAACAAAAAACCAAAAATTAAAAAGTCAACACTAAAAGTACGAAAAAACCATCTATAATTAAAAAATTCCGGTGTGTACCTATTAATATGATCAGGTGTGTATAACCCGTCGCGCTTAGCTGCGTCACCATCAGTATAGTAAATTATTATCATTATCATTATATTTATCGTTATCGTTATCGTTATCGTTATCGTTATCGTTATCGTTATCGTTATCGTTATCGTTATCGTTATCGTAATCGTTATCGTTATCGTTATCGTTATCGTTATCGTTATCGTTATCGTTATCGTTATCGTTATCGTTATCGTTATCGTTATCGTTATCGTTATCGTTATCGTTATCGTTATCGTTATCGTTATCGTTATCGTTATCGTTATCGTTATCGTTATCGTTATCGTTATCGTTATCGTTATCGTTATCGTTATCGTTATCGTTATCGTTATCGTTATCGTTATCGTTATCGTTATCGTTATCGTTATCGTTATCGTTATCGTTATCGTTATCGTTATCGTTATCGTTACCGCCCCATTTCAAATTATTTCGTATGCTATCCTTACAAACCGAGTTTCAAGCCAATCGGTGCCTACGTGCTAAATAGACACCTCATTTCCCGCGGCATCACCGTTAAGTACTACTTCGCGAGGATGGGTTGCCTATTTTAAGCACTCTCCGTTGCGCGTCGTGTTCATTCACATCTTCTCAGATCGCTCTGGATGTCCATAACCAGCTCGCTTATGTTTGCTCCAGTTTGCTTTTGTATCTACCATGTAGCTGACAAGGTCCTCAATGGGTGGTACGCGCTCTCTACCTTCCACACTGCCACAATACATGGTGCGGCTTCTCATTCTCATTTGGGCACTTCGGATATTCCAGAGTGTCTTTGTGCTTGAACCTGTGTAGGTATTCTCTATATCCTCCATGACCAGTGAAAAACTGAGTTAGGTGAAAGTCTAATTCCCCCCTGCTTCTCCTTTGGGTCCACCTTGCCTTGTATCGTATGTAACCATTTGTGTGCCAGAAGTCGAAAAAAAACCTTTTTGGGAGACGAGGACTTTTAGCAAGTCTGCATTCCTTTAAATACTGTAAAAGTTTCGACCCGGAGGTTCGAACCCGTTGAAAAGTCTTAGATTCGGTTCTAGGACCGGTTCCTTTACTTATCGAGCCTATGGCTTTGGTTCGAAGCTTGGTTCATGGATTTCTTAAAACGACAAATTTTTGTTGAGAAGAAAGCGTCCAGCTGAGGAAGCTGTATTAAAAACGTTAATCATAGAATATAGTTATCATTCATACGTTCTATACAACGGCTTTCAAAAGATCTTGCTTCACCTTCTAGGTACATAAATATACAGATTTAAATTTAACAACTTGACTTATGCTTTCATTCCTTCTCAAAGTTGTAATGATATTGAAATGAAAATGCTCCGATTCCGTTCTCAAAAAAACTGTCTTAGGTTATTCTGCAAAGCGCACCTTTTCCCAAGCAGAGTGGATCCGGTTCAGGAGGTTAACGTAGCGCATTTGTTGTTGTTTCACGCAAAGTGAGACCAGCGCACATTGGACTCACGCATGGCTTAGGAGCAACAACAACATTATATATATGTTTTCTCTACTCATTCTCTGGGAGCGAAGGTTTTGTGGTTGCCCCTTCTCTTCTCTTTCTCTCCTAGCGAAGGTTCTGTTGTTGGCTGCGAGCACACACACACACACACAAGTAAAAATCGGGTTTCACTTTCCATGTCTTGTGTTTGTTGTTGCTTAAGTTATAGTTTCTTCAATTGTATTAGTATCCAAGCGAACGAAAACTGATTCTTGGCAACTCTGATTTAAAAGGTTCGGAACACAAAGATTTCACACTCTGCCTTTACTTGACAGCTACTCTCATAGCCCTGTATTGACACCCCTTTTGACTCAAAACATATTTCCCTTATACCTCTCTTGCTGCTACTTTCCATGCAAATTGCACTCGATTTGCATACTTCTCACCAGCACTGTAAATGCCTGAATGTGCTCTCACTATATACATATATACATATTGAGAAGTCTCCGTCCATACATCTCCCCTGTAACACAAATCAAATCAAATGAAATCAAATCTAGTGCCAGCGAAATAAACAAACAGCCAAACAAAGGATTCTATTCACTTGGCTCTTGTTATTGATATTTATGCATTATAAAAAATGCAACATTTTCCATTTATTGACATCAAATAAATACGAGCCTGGGGATTAAAATTGAAGTATATATTTGGCCAACATTTGTGCTGTGTTTGTGTGCGTGCTCACAAATTGAAAAGCATTTCAAACTTAAAGAACTTTGCGTTTCGTTTTCTTTCTTTTCCTCAATTTAAAGTGAAATCTCTCGCATTACCGCATTTAATTATGTCATTTGAGAGGGATTTACTTTTCACTTTTCAGATCCGATTCAAATTTATTGGATTTGAAACGTGAGAGAGCGAGAGAAAGAGAGATGGAATGAGGGGAGGGTTAAAGAAAACAATTGGAATTTGATTTGAATATCGAGAAGTGACGCCAAACAGTGGGCTGGTTCAGTTAAAAAGGACCTTCCAATTATGCTTTGTTTATAAATACCTTTTATAATAATTCAGAAAAATATTTAATTTATTTCAAGTGAATATTATGTGTGGATTATGCATGCGGTTGCCTTTTGTGGTTCAAATGGATTATTCAATTATTTAATTAATTAAAGCTTGCATACTTTTAAGGGCATTTATCATGATATTATATTTTGTTTTTGGTTTTTGTATAATTGAAAGCAAAAAGTATAAATATTTGTCAGGCCTTAAATTAAAGAAAGCACCAGGAGAAGAACGAGTGCCTGCCGAATTCGTCAAATGCGCCACGGAGGACTATCTTAACGCTCTTTGAAACGACTATTGTACCACCAAGCTTCAGGAAAAATATCATTTATCATGTCTTAATGTTATGGTCAAAGTGTTCAACTCAATTCTACTTAATCGTCTTAATCGTCTCTTAAGTGAGTACCAATCGGGATTCAGAGCAGGATAAAGTACTGTGGATAGTATATTCACTTTAAAGGCCATCTGCAAGTCTTATCTGAACGAAAAAAAAAAAGTTGTACATATGTTTCAACAGGCACAGCTTAATTTACAAACTAAATGGGACTAGGAGTATCATCAAAAGTCTGCAAAATAATACAAAAGCTGTACTCCGAGAACATGAGTGAAGTTTGGGACGGTAAACATCTATCAGAATGGTTTGAAAACCATACAGGCCTCAAGCAGTTCTGCTTGCTGAGTCCACTACTATTCTCTTTGTATATAGACGATATAGTCCCTTTTCTTCCTGGAGGAATCAAATTTGCAGGTCAGACAATTAAGGTCCTGATGTACGCGGACGATATGGTGGTTATGTCAGAATCTCGTTGCACAGCTAATGTCAAAAGTGGAGCCTGAAGATCAACGTCTCTGACGATTCGCGACGGCAAAGGGCGAACGGCAACAACTGAAAACTGGCATTTGAACGGAGAAGTACTGGAGCAAGTTTCTCACTATAAGTACCTTGAAGTGGTAATTGAGCAGAACATGCATGGAAAACTAAGCGACTCAATGAAGGCAATCAACTCATGCTGGAAGTCATTGCTCGGTAATCAAGAATTGGCTAATAGTGTTAGGTATAAATACTTCACGGCTACGTCCAAAGCCATACAGCCATGCTCCCATTTTCGCTTTTGCAAAAATTTGGCGATTTTGTGTCCAAGTTTGTTCCCCAAACCGGTTTTAAGTCGCAAAAGTTTTGCGAAAGTGAAAATGGGAGCATGACTGATAATGTTTTACGCCGCTCAAATATGGGGCTATATTTCGTTTGAGAAGGTGGAAAAACTACAGCGCTTTTTTCTAAAAAAAAGCTTTTCAGACTACCAAACTATGCACTGCATATCGAAACAGGACTAGGCCCGTTGTATTTGTACACACTGCGATTGCACTTCAACTATATTCAAAGGTTGATAAGCATGACAGTCGACTTCCAAAAATTGTAACAAGTTAACTCATTGAGAATAGGCTCCAGTTTTTACAAGAGTGGGAAAGGATGGGCAGTGAGCTAGATGTTACCATTCACTTATCAGACCACATCACATGGAAAAACTCTTATACAGAGAATATCCAAAAAATGTACGACTCCACGAGGACTTCGTCTGGAGAAAACTAAATTTAAGCTTAGAAGATAAAAACTATTTTAGCGATGAAACTACACTTCATCATATCAGCTTAATATGTCGCGCTCGCTCAAATATAAGCACCTCATGGGAACGTCAAAGACGCAGTGCACCTTATGCCACTTTGGAGCTGTCGAAGATGTGTCATACTTTATGGCCATGTGCCCAATCGTCAGCGAAATTAGAAATCTGCATCTCAAGCAACGCTTCCTGAATATTGAAGAAGTCGACGAATGGTTAAATGGAAAAGACTGGAAGACACTCGCGATCTTTCTTTTAAATATTAGTCGAATATTTCTAAATGAAAGAAAATATAAACATACAAAATTTCATGGACTTATAATAATAACTAGCTTAATTCCCGTCGCGCTTCGCTGCGCCGCCATTAGTAAGCTTTGATCAGTATGAAACCAATATGCCACATCCACACATACCACCATCTTACCACTCACCCACATCCCACACACTTCCCTCCCACTTCGCATCCACTTTCAAACCACTTTCCACTCACATCCCACCCACTTGCCACACAGTTCCCATCCACTTCTAACCCACTTTCCATCCACTTCGCACCCACTTCCCAACCACTTTCGACTCACATCCAACCCACTTCCCACCCACTTACCACACAGTTACCACCCACTTCTAACCCACTTTCCATCCACTTCTAACCTACTTTCCATCCACTTCTAACCCACTTCCCAACCACTTTCCACTCACATCCCAACCACTTCCCACCCACTTGCCACACAGTTCCCACCCACTTTCCATCCACTTCGCACCAACTTCCCAAACACTTCCCATCCCACTTTCCACTCACATCCCACCCACATTCCACCCACATCCCTCCTACTAATCACCCAGTTCCCATCTACTTGTCCCCCACATACCCACCCACTTCCCACCCTCATCCCACCCTCATCCCACCCTCATCCCACCCAGTTCCCATCCACAGATTAAATTGAGGGTACCAACAAAAGAGCAACGCAAACTAAAGGCCTCTACGGACTTGCGAAGTAAGTAATTAAGCTTATTTCGTCATAGATTTCGTCAACATGAATCTGAAGTCTAGTGTGACCAGACTTCCCACCTAGCATTTGAAAGATCATTAGGTGATTCCTCACCTTGGTGAGTGTTTTTCGAGAACATTTGATGATTTAAAGAGATTAGTTTCATGTGCGATTTAAGGAAGACTCGAAAATGACTCGTCCATTTGCTCAAAATGTGATTCATCAAAAAACGACTCGAAAAAGAATCAGAAATGATTCGGAAATGATTCGAAACTGATCAGAAAAACGGGTTAAAATCGACTCTTCATGAAGAGGGTAGGGGCTAGGGTACCATTTTCTTCCGACAAAAGTATCATTTATGATCAGAAAACGAGCTGATCAGACTGAGGACTCGAAAAAGACTCGAGTGTGATTAGAAATTTCATAAAATGCTTGCTGGGTTAAGGGTACTAAAGCAGGACCACGTCAAGTTAAATTTGTTTCCGACTTGGTCACTAGATTAAAGGTGGCTACTTTAATACCCATGCTGTTCCGAGGCAAATTGTTTTGATTTTAGTTAAATGTCACTTTACTTTACATTTCAAAACCGTATGTTTTTTTAAGACTTTTATCCACTGTGCTCAGTTAGGGTTTCCATTAAGAAAAAATGTTGCCTACTTCTCAGCCGATTGAGCAATTGACAGTCATTGACTTTCACTTTGATAGTTTATACACACTTGACTCCTAAGTGTATGCTTGCGTTAATACATATATATTAGCTGAAAAGAGCATTCAAATTTCAGTCTCATCCCCCCCCACCCCAAACCAGCATAAGGGCAACTCATTAGAAGCACGTGTGCCTGAGGCAAAGCTCGCGCTTTGTATCTCATGCATATTGAACGAGATTGCTTGTAAACAAAGCCTAAGCATTGTTACCGCAGGGCCACACCTCTTGCCTCCCCCCCCCTCCCCTAGTCACATAAGCTGTTGCTTACATACACAGTCGCATACCGACATATGTATGTGCGTTCCTATGTGTGTGTGTCTGCTGCTATTACGACTTGGCAAGCTGTTAGTTGCACATGCCGCTATCGCATTAGGCATTCCATGCTGGAAGAACAACAATTACACTGTCAACAATGCAAAAGTGGTCAATGATCCATTCGGTTCGCCTCTTAATTGCTAACAAACGTCAATCTCTGTGGCCTCTGTGTGTGTGTCGTTGAATTGCTCCACTTGTCGGACAGATTTACGAGCTAAAGTTTCTTAGAATTTTACACTCCAATAATTTGGAAAATTTTCAAAACATAAAAAACTTGGTTAATTTGATTGAACATTTTTGGGCGGGGGGGGGGAAGGCAAGTCCATAAATTTTGTAGCAGCAACCCACCTCCCGCCCTAAATAAGTGAAATAGAATCTTCCAAACAATTTACCATAATATTTTCACAATCAAAATTGAACTTTTTAAGCTGTTGCGGCTTTAGCGGTTTTTTATTGAAGCTTCTTTACTTTGGTTAAATTGGCATGAAAATGATACATTTTGTGTCTCTATATACCAAAATCTTCAAAATAAAGAAGAAAATGTATTTAAAGTGAACAGAACAGCCAAAATTGTAATCGAAGCAAAGATAAATTCCTCAACTAGAGGCACCTTAAAGTTCTCAACTAGTGGCAACACAAAGTCTTTAACTAGAGGCAGCTCAAAGTCCTCAACTAGAGGCAACACAAAGTCTTTAACTAGAGGCAGCTCAAAGTCCTCAACTAGAGGCAACACAAAGTTCTCAACTAAAGGCACATCAAAGTTCTCAACTAGAGGTAGCACAAAGTCTTTAACTAGGAGCAGCTCAAAGTTCTCAACTAGAGGCAACACATACTTAGTCCTTAACTAGAGGCAGCTCAAAGTTCTCAACTAGAGGCAACACAAAGTCCTCAACTAGAGGCACCTCAAGGTCCTTAACTAAAGGCAACACATACTTAGTCCTCAACAAGAGGCACCTCTACGCCCTTAACTAGAGGCAAAACAACCACCTCTACGAGAGGCAACCTCAGCCTGCTCAGGCGAACTTGCTTATCAACCTCTAAATGAAACAACGGCCTCAACGCGAGGATAGAATCGACTTAACTACAATTCCAACAGCTCATCACAGCAAGCCACTGATGTGCTGCTCCCTGAATCTACAAATAGCAGCTGCTGTCAAGAAACCGTTGAAGCTATCCTACAATGGTCCCGTCGCCACCGCTGCCGTCGTTACGGATGCCATCGCCACCACCATTTCCTACAGCATCAGTTTCGTTTCTATCGCTGTCTGACGAAGTCACTGAAGGGGGGGGGGAGTAACTGTGGCGACATACCATCTCCATCCACAGGCTAGAATATCTGGACCAGGCATGCCCAAAAGTAGCAAACGACAGAGTACTCACCAATACTCACAAAGATAAGCACCAATACCAATAATGAAATTGTTGTTGGTCAGTTTTCTTGCGCTCGCAAACACCAATCAAAGAAGAGAACAAAACCGGTTTTTGTTCTACGCGTCGCACACATACGAAATCGTTAGCATGTGTGTCGTTTCGTATGCCTCGCACCCTGCATGTATGCGATCATTGATTTCCTATGTTCCGCGCAAATTACAATAACAAAACGTACGCAAAGAGCATACGGCTGGGCATCGCTGATCTAGACTGAACGATTGCGCAGTCGACACCGCTTCTATGAGAAATTAGTCAGCTGTTCGCTCTCACTTATGTTCTCTGGGTGCATTTGGGAATATGACCGTCTCGGTATAACCACTTTGATTTCCTATGTGGCACTCTAAAGTATCTAAACAATGTATATAAGGCACTATCGCTTAAACTAGTCAAAATTGAGAGGCAGCCGAAATTTTATCGCTAATACTCATTGCTCCGTGCTCTAGCTAAGTGTGACAGAGGTGTGAAGAGGCAACACAAAGTCCTCAACTAGAGACTCATCAAAGTCCTCAACTAGAGGCAAAACAACCACCTCAACTAGAGGCAACACAAAGTTCTCAACCAGAGGCAACACAATGTTCTCAACTAGAGGCAACACAAAGTCCTCAACTAGAGGCAAAACAACCACCTCGACGAGAGGCAACCTCAGCCTGCTCAGGCGAACTTGCTTAAGCTGCCTTTACACTTTTAGTATATCTCTAAATAGTTGGTTGTCAAACTTCTCTAAAGAGAATCTCTTATCAAATTGAACCTGTCAAATTATATCAAAAAAGGCAACATTTTCCAAATAATTAGAGTTATTTGCTTTGCGAGCAAATATCTATCGACTATCGTCAGATAGTCTCTTTAAAGATGTATAACAAGTGTAAAGGCAGCTTTATCGACCTCCAAATTGACTTATTAAAACTTTTCCAAAACTAAGAACAAAATGATGCTGAGTTGCTGAAAGCATATAAATTTGATCTTAATAACAAGTATACAAGCTGTAAAGAACTTTGACTTGAGGAGTTTTCGCCGGTATGGGCTTTGAACGTCTGACTCTTTTTGTATGCATCGGTACCTGGTTCCCAGATGTCGGATTCCTGCCGTGAATTCCCACTCTGGTTAGGTTTGACCATGGTGTAATTATACAAGGTGATGTCATTGAAGTAGGCTGCCCGTTTTTGGGTTACCAGTTGAATAGTAAAAATCACTCAGCAGCAAAGGGGAGAGACACAGTCATATTGCGCTCTCTTTTTTGGGGAACCCTGCTTAAGATACTGAAGAACAAGTTGGAAGCACGACTGCTTCTCTGGGGAGAATTGGCTGTCCACGATACACAAGAACAAGGTGGGGGAACGACTGCTCCATAACTATGGATGCTAAGTACTTATGCTGGAGGCTGTGGTGATCAAGTTACTTGACTCATGCTGGGGGGGACTTTTTATATTATTTGCTGAGCATTTTGTCAGGTTGCCTTCGATCGAAAGTGCCAATAAGTTAGACATAAACTTCTTTTATTTTGTGTCAAAGCTTCTAAATGAATATAACTAGCCTTTACAAGGGTAGTTAAGGAATTTTTAAGAGATGGCGTCACAATTATTAAATCGAAATGGACAATGTTGCAACCAACTTCATTTGGAAGCCTCATCCTTACGAGACTAAGGTAGCTTGATATGGGAATCTTGTGTGCTCCTAATTGGGGACTATCGGTGGAATATACACTTCTTTTAGAGACCAGGGATCCTAAATGGGTAATCCTTGGTGAAAAACATAGGAATATGATTCTGTCCCAGAGACCAGAAATCCTAAATGGAAGTACTCGGTGGAAACCAGAAGAATATTACTTGCTCTGTACTCAAAGGCTTCTGTGACTTGGCGTTTTCTGCTGAAGTCGGATTTTGCTATAAGCCTGCCTTTGGCATAGCAATGCTGGCATGCTAACTCACTACATATAGGTAAAGACTGCTGATGATTGAATTGTGGTGATGCATGAAGTAGCTATATAGTCAACCAGCCTTCTTTGTGGTGTGTGTGTGTGTGAAGCCTGCTAAAAGTTCTATGGTTTTAAAGCATATATAAGAGATGGCTTTACTAGTATTAAATCGAATCGGACAATGTTGCAACCAATTTCATTTTAAAGCCTCATCATTAGGCTTTCTTTTTCACTATGCATTGTTTCGCTGTAGTGTAAACAACATAGTTTTTGTGTGTTCCGCATATATCAACTTGCGTGCCAACAAAACACAATTTACTTTTCTGCCTTTATTTGAAGAAAAATGCAACTAAAGGCCTTGGAATGCTGCAAGAAGCTTACGGGGCCGCCAAAATCGACAAAAAAGCCGAATTTTCACGGTGGCAAGCTCATGCTCTGTATTTGGTTGGACCAATTGTGCGTGGTGTACTATGAGCTGCTACAACCGGGTGAAATCATCACAGGGCAACTCTACCGCATTGAAGCAAAAACGGTCAGAATACGAGCAATTTTTCAACATGACATGACAAACATACCTTGAAACGCTGATATGGTATAGCCCAGACATTGCAGGCGATGACGCCTACCCTTGAGGATCAGCACGAAGAAGAACTCCAAAATTGTATCAACTCGTGGAGCGCATCAAAGACGCATCGTCACAAAAATGGGGAAAAAGTAGGGGCTAGCGTTGGTAAATACTTTGAAAATTGCCTTTGTAACAAATTGTTCAAAATAGGTAATAAAACAAGAAAGAAAGTCGGTCAAGCCCGACTATAACATACTCTGTACCCTTACACTCGCATTTGCTCAGGAGTGAAACGGCCAGTTAACACCCCGCGCACAACGCGGTGCGCTCTCTAAGTTTCTTCTCTCTCTCTCTCTTTCTCTCTCGCACTAAGATTGCCTGTGTTGAACGGTTAGGGTATGTTGCTGTGGTTGTTGGTGGGGGGGTGGTTGGTGTTAACTGGCGATTTTTTGCCCATAACTTGAGTATCGTTCATCCGATCTTTATCATTCCTTCAGCAAATCGATAAATAATTTTGTTTACAAGGTTTCTCTAAAAGGAACGAACGATCTATCTCCAAAACTGTAGGAGATATGAAGTTTTTTCCAAATTGCGGGGGCGGAAGGGGGCGTGGAAAATTGAAAATAAACTTGATCTGCCTGCAAGTATAAGAAATATATGTCCCATACATGTCAAACCTCTATCTTTTACCATCTCTGAGATCTCTTCGTTCATACGGACGGACAGACAGACAGATAGACAGACGGACAGACGGACATGGCTATATCGACTCGGCTGTTAATGCTGATCAAGAATATATATACTTTATAGGGTCGGAAACGATTCCTTCTCCCTGTTACATACTTTTGCACAAACTTAATATACTCTATGTACCTTCGGTACAGAGTATAAAAAGGTTCGACAATTATTTGTCTCTAGTTCCAAATCAAAAACAGTTGTTTTTCCACTCTAGACTCAGAAGAATAAGGCGTTGAATCTACTCTTAGTTAATCATATTGGTTTAAGCCAAAAAAGGGTATACAGAATTCTGCGTTTCACCACACTTGAGTTTACAACAACACAAAAAAAACTTGCATATAAAATTCGTTTTGACCTGGTCCTTCGAGCCGGATAATCAAGTGATCACCTTTTTGGTCCTTTAAGCCGGATTTGCTTCTTCTTATTTTTTTCGAACAGTGCATTTTGAGAAGCTTTCAGTTTGGCCTACTTGAATTTGCATGTATTTTTTATGTGCCATGATTTTTGTATTTCATTTTTTTGTTGTTTGGAGGAGTTGGCCACAGGACATTCCACAAAACTCTCGTATATTTCCAGCTGTCAGGCCTGCCACAGAGTGTCAAAGGAGTGCAGTCATTTTGTTTGCCTCCGCAGCCACCCCTCGCCCCACTTGGCCCAACAACAAAATGAACTTTTACAACTGCCTCTCAAACTGTACACTCCAACTCTCGCGCTGAGTTTGAACTTTTCCCTTTTTTTTTTTTGTTTTTGGTTGAGCTCTCGTGCTGAGAAAACTTTCGGCGCCAGCTTAGGCAGCAGTTTTTGTTTTTTTTTTTTTCTGTATATTTTTCAGCTTTTTGGCAAAGACGACTCTCAAGCGCGCTCATTTGTTAAGTTTGTTGGCAGGCCAAGTGCTGCCGGGTGCAAGTGGAGTCATCTCTGCCAGACAAAGGCTGCTGCTGCTGCTGCTTGTTGGGCTTTTGCCTACAATATGCCATATGTTAATGCATATGCACATAAATTTCGTTGCAAACGGCAGGAGGATTGTCATGTCCTCAAAGTTATGCACTGGCAGAGGCAGAGTGTACATTTTTTATGGGTTACCCGGCGAATTAAGGCGAGAGAGATATGGTTTTGGGAAGATGCGCCGCTTTGTGTGGGCGTTGCCTAAATAATCAATTTTTCTTCGTCCATGTCCTTGTTGGTAGACAACATTGTCGTCGTCGTCGTCGTTGTCATCGTCGTTGTTGTCTGGGCAACAGTTTTTAATCGAAAAATTCTATCAAATAAATTAAAAATTCGACGACGACGACGTCCAATGTGACCCAACAGCAGCAAAAACCCGGAGACCGCAACGATTGAAAAATAAAAGTCACACTCAACACAATGGCCAAAAACCAGAAACTGACACAATCAAACTTTGTTTCGGGTGAAAAATAAATTAAAACTACAGAGAGGAAGCGTCAAAGGATCAGGTCCAGACTATGAACAGGATGTCTAGCCTCACCACTCGAGACCGGATGTGTGGGCGGGCGGGCGGTCGGTCGGTCGGTCGGTTGGTCCGGTTTGTGTGCAGCTGTTGTGTAGAGTTTGCTTTTTTTGGCCAACGCTGCGTATGAGTAACGAGGCAATGCATTGAATTATGACAAAGAAACAGAAACATAAGGAGACAAAGGATACCAAGTGAAACCATAAAGGTTGTCCCAACTGAAAAATCAATAATAAATTTAACCATTTTTACAAGTAAAATTTTGTCCTTTCTGAAAGTTCTTTTTTTATTATTTACTGACATTTTCATGATGTTGGCTTGATTGGCAGGATACAGGGAAAAAACATTTTCACAATCAAAAATTCTTGTATACAGCCGAAAAAGTTCTGTTCGAGTACGGATTCGGACTCGAAATTGAAGTAAGTACGGAATTCCAATGGCAAAGAAACCGAGAGAAAGTTTGAAATTCTCTTTCACTAATACAGTCAGGCCAAATGGGTACACACACATACACAAATTTTTCTGTAAGTCGGACAATTATTTAGTATAGTTACCGTACAAAGGATTGGCCTGGAAAACTTTTGCGTTTTTAATGCTATCGCTCCCAAACTTGATATTTATTAGTAATACTAAATTAAAAGTGTACTATTTCTGAGGATTAAGGTCTATTAATTTTGGCCCACAGCAGGCTGAATTTTTATTAATACCATAAAGAAAATAACAAAAATTTGTAAGTAAAAAATTCCCAATTCTGCAATAAACAAGAGTGACTTAATTTCTTATGTTTATCGTACAAAATGCTTTTGTTATTTTTGGCATTTTTTAAATTTTTATTTCGGTATTATCCCAATGCTACAGGTACATAAGTACTATAAATTAGTGCATCGGTCACAAAAACAGAGAGATTACAATAGATAATAAAAATACAAAATATATAAAAAAAAAAGAATGAAATTTAAAATACTTAAAATGTAATCCTAACAAAACTAATGCAATACTAAACTTTTCTAAAACGTTTATAAAATCTATGTTTGTCTTTTGAGATGATTGGTTAACTGAGATTTAAAATGCGTTGCGTTCCCAATAGTTTTAATGTTATGCGGCAGGTTATTCCAGTAGCGGGCAGATTGAATGAAAGAGTGTTTTTCTGAGCTGGCCAGGTTTATACGCTGGCAAACTATGTTTTTCGTTCGTGTTGACACAGCAAGTTGTATATTTTGAAATAAATAGTCAGGCTATTTTGTCGTTAGAATCTTATGGACTAGTAATAAAGTACGGAGTCTGATCCACGACTCTAAATCTAGGCGAAGAATTTGTTTAGCAAAGTGCGAGATATGGTCTCTACGACCAAGATTAGAAAACATATCTTACGATTTAATTAAAGGCCACCCTTAGCCTTTGCATATTGTATGCGTCACTTCTACCAAATATAGAGTGGGACATGTTTTGGCGACCAAAAGCCTTAGATGAAGAGGAATTAGTTTTTGAGTAAGCGACAGCTGCCTAACTAACCCGCATGTTTTCCCGGACACTTTCGTCATGTGGTCGCTCCACGTTAGGGTATTATTAAATTAGATTCCCAGGTTAGTGGTATCCTTAGCATATTCCAGTGGAACATTGTTTGTGGTAAGCTTAGGGAGATCACAAACATTGAAAGGCCTTCTTGTAAATTACCAAACATTTCGACTTTTAAGAATTAAGCCCCAATCCATTTACTTTAGCCCATTCGCCAATTTCCACCAGATCCCTGTTACAGATTCTAACACACTCATGTATTTCATGTAACGGTCGACTTACATAAAGTTGTACAACATCGGCATACAAATGGACATCACAGCCTATCAGACAGTCAGGAAGGTCGTTGATATACACAGAGAAGAGTAAGGGCCCAAGAACTGAACCTTGAGGAACACCGCGAGTCAGACGTAAGAAACATGACATACAAGACCCCGAGACCACTGCTTGGTTTCTGTCCCGCAAATAGGACTTAATAAGACGCGTTGCAGTTGAGGAAAAATTGTAGAGATTTTTAAGCTTGGTACTTAAGATATCGTGGTCAACTGTATCAAATGCCTTGCTGAAATCCAATAAGGATAATAATGTAACATTTTTATTGTCCGTCTGCCTTCGGATATCTTCTACTATCTTTAAAATAGCTGTCGTGCAGCTTCTGAACTTTTGATAACCAGATTGTAGGCTGGCTTAACAAAGAATTGGTTGAGAGAAATGTCTGAATCTGTTTGGCCATTAGTTGTTCAAATAATTTTGCCAAAAAAGGAAGAATAAAGATTGGTCTGAACTCGTTTTTATCTTTTGGAATGGGTATAATTTTAGCAACTTTCCAACAATCAGGAAATACAGAGGTTGTGAAAATCGTATCAAATATATAGGTGATATGATCAAGAAGCATGGGTAGTAATATTTTCAAGAATTTTGGATTAACTTTGTCCAAGCCTTCCGCATTTGATTTCACTTTTAGGACACATTCAAGAACATCACATGAATTTACACATTCAAAACTAAAACTACTATCACATAGGGGTAAAGCATTCAGGTACAAGTTTTAGGTTGCTGCAGGTACATTCAAATTTACAAATTTTGCATTGAGTTCCTCGACATCCAAGTCTGATTTTAATTGAGGCTTTGCCTTCCCTACACCTAAGCTTTTTTATTCTCTCCAAGTCTGATTTGTTGTTCTCGCATTACAAAATTTAGTCTTGATATATTCACATTTGGCAGAGCATATCGCTTTTGTAACTTTTGTTCGTAGAGACTTAAACTCCCAAAGTAGATAGTCCGTTTTGTAGCGTTTCCATCTTTTATATGCAGCGTCTCGCAACTTAATTTGATATTTAATGTCTGGGCTGAACCACGAATTTTGTAATTTGTTAAAACCGATAGAAGCGACTTAATTTAGAGTGTGAAACGAATATGATGAAGAATTGATTTGCTGTATTAGTCAACTGCTCATCCAGAGCAAACCCATCAACATCTGCCTTCTCCAAGAGGTCCTCATGGTTAAGAAAGCCAAATTCTTCGATAGCTTTGAACAAATTTGAGCCATTATCGGTTGTTGTTTTGCCACCATTTTGGTAGTACTAAGACCGTATTCAGTATGAACTTCGTCTATAATTCGATCAATCGCATCAAATGAATCATTTGCATGCTAACCAAATAGACTTTCTTTCAAAGTTTCCGTTTAGGCAGTGACACGTGTAACCAAAAAGCTACGGTGCTTTGTCGATCACACATCTGCTGTAATGCAAAAATAATCAACTGTTTCTATAATTTCTTTTAAAATTTGTTTTTAAAGATTCAAATGTGGCATCAAGGAGCTTCATTGCGGATGGCCTGCTCATTATGATACTCTGTACCGAAGGTACATAGAGTATATTAAGTTTGTGCAAAAGTATGTAACAGACAGAAGGAATCATCTCCGACCCTATAAAGTATTAATATTCTTGATCAGCATCAACAGCCGAGTCGATATAGCCATGTCCATCTGTTTGTCTGTCCGTCCGTCCGTATGAACGAAGAGATCTCAGAGATGGCAAGAGACATGTATGGGACATATATTTCTTATACTTGCAGGCAGATCAAGTTTATTTTCAATTTTTGCTACGCCCCTTCCCGCCCCCGCAATTTGGAAAAAACCTCATATCTTCCACAGTTTTTATGATAGATTTTTCGTTCCTTTTGGAGATATCTAGTAATCAAAATTATTTATCGATTTGCTGCAGAAATGATTAAGATCGGATGAACGATACACAAGTTATAAGCAGAAAAATACTTGTTTTTATATTGTCATTATGTTGCATGGCAAAAAAAATATGAAGTAACGCTTATCGTTTCAGACAATACCTTTCCACAAATGTTGCATTTCACTGAAATTTTAAAATTCATTATCTGTGGTTTTAAATTCTGATTCATTAGTCTATGTAGATATTGAATTAATAGAATTAGCTATAAGAATATAAATATTTTCGGAAGTGCTTAACCCTGCGTACGCTACAGATTCATACCTTATTGCTTATTGTAAAAAAGGTTTTAAACAGCAGGTTCCTTGTAGGTATAACGCCAATTTCAATTTAATTTTTTTTTTGTAAATGAATTAAATCAAAATTAAATCAATTCTAATTTCGAAAAAATTTCATTTATTCGAAATATATCAATTCGATGCCTGAATGATTCCCAGAATTTATTCGTTTACAGCTCTAATTAAGTGTACAATTACATAATTCTGCTCATTTTTATCCAAAACGGTTGACTGTATCATATAGCTGCCTGTTGCCGTCGTAAATAGTAAAAAAAAATGGAGCTGTATCTAAGTAGGCTTTGTGGAGGCACGCGGTCAATGACTGCCAATGAACAATTTCTAAACTCAGTCGAGTAAATAAAGTCGAAGAGTAAATACGAATTTTTTTTAACATTCTCTATGAAAATGAAAAAGAAATATATCTTGTAAAAAAAACTCTTTTTTACTTATTGTTGCGCTTTTTTTCTTCTTCACTGCCTTTTTCAATTCTTGCCAGCTTGGAATTCTCAACTATTTTATTTTTAAATTAAACGCTTCTCATTACGCTGCAACTTTTCCAAATAGCTTGAGTTTTGACTCAAATGAGTGAAAATCAAATTGGTATCAAGTATATATTAGAAGCCGGACCGCCATATTCCGCTGGCTGACTCTGAAACCTAACCATATCGAGCAGTTGGTCAAATGATGCCCATCATGGATAAAGATCCTCTCCTTGAATTCCTTAGACATGAAAGGCATAAGAGGAGGTCGCTTGCATGATGAAACCGCGCTTCGAAATCGGTAGAGCGTTATTTTTCTTTTATTTTCTTTCGACTATCATTTCGAGTGGTGCCCTGTAATGCTTCTGGACTCGCGGCAACATTTAAAATGATTCAAAAATGAGGTCATTAATTTCCACCAAAGTTTGCAAATAATCTGGAAACTGTTGAAAAGCATCTATGGCAGGGGTGCCCATGCCTATTGCGCAAGCCACGCACTCTTCGTTGTTTTGCGCAAAGAAATAGCTCGCGCGTATACGGTTCACGCGCGCCATAAGCCTACATAAAGCAACAATAATTTTTATATGCGTACTCGCCTCCCTTTCTTTTCGAGCTAAGGTTTTGTTGTTGGCGCGAGCAGACCTGCAACAACAAGTTCATATGTGAATCTTCGAACGCTTTTCGCTATTCACGGCGGCACACAAACACAAACAAGAAATTTCGTTAGGAACATGTCATCAGTGCCCACTTGCAGCTCATCGGTCTTCTCCACCAGCTGCCTTAGTTGCTTGATCTTGAACAATAGTTCGCTTGTTTACTCTACGCGAGACTGTAGAAACAGCATTTTGTTGTTGTCGACGTATCGATAGTATCTGCAAAAAGTAAGATTAGACCACTAAAACCATTATCAACTCCACAATAATGGATGATGTAACGACCCCTGAGCTATAACCTCGGCAAGGAACTTATTTACAGAATTGAAGTTTTTGATTATCGCTATAAATGAAATTTAGTGCTGTAAAGGCCCTTTCCACAGACTTTGATTGACAAGACACTTGTATTTTTTACAATATATTCATCCCAATTTGGTCAAAATTGTGTGGAAACATATATCATATTCATATAATGTCTTAATGCAATTCTACCCCGAACCACAATATTGTTATGTACAAAGTCAATTGATTGACAAATTTCTAGAAAATCTAGTTTTTGTTTCTTAAAATGTTTAAACGAGCAATCGAAAGTACAAAGAAACACAGAAGGGGAAAAGCCTGGTCAGAAAATTAGTTGCTTAAATCTTGATACGGAGATGCTTGCGAAATGCTTGCGAAATCTCTACACATTATTTCGCCAATTTCGCAAGTGCGAAATAAGGTGCTTATCTCAAGTTGTTCCTTTTACAAATTTAACTTGGCGGAAAAATTTACATTAATTAACACCGAATATCTATGATGCAATAGTTGCTACAATTGGTTTCTGTAAGAATCGGTAGTGAAGGCACCTAGTTTGGTTAACCTTTGTTTGCGAATAATTAAATGGGTTTTAAGTCCATCGTGAACTTTATTTTTAATAGGCAAATGTTAGTCTAGGGAAGGGCCATGGCATCTCGTTATGATGTACTTATAAAGCCACGGCATAGATAAGGAGATGTCGTCTACAACTTGCGGCGACAAAGAAGTCCCAAGTCCAATCATTGCAAAGTTGTGCAGCTCATCAGTTCGACATACAGAATCGCCGTCGTCCACAAATGAATCACTTAGTACAAGGAGCTATATGTTCTGTAAAAGAGAATTAACGCCGACAAGTCTGGCAAGAAAAACAGATGTGACAGATTGCTGCCGCTTTCACTCTTGGTGCTTAGCACGCCGGCAGCGTAAGCTGTTCTTTAACGAAGCTTAAGCCGCGTTGTAATTGTCTCGTAGAAAAAAACAAACAATTGGGAATTACATAATTAAACTCAATAATTACTATATTTACCATCCTTTTCAAGGGCAGCACCTTTACATTCCCAGATGATCTTTGTCAAGCCGCCATAATAATACTGCCATAGCACAATTTTCTATTTTATTACATCAATTAGGGCCACCTTCTCCTCCAATGAAAAATTGCCCATTTGTTACTTATTTTTTTAAACACCGCGGCACACACTTGTATGTATTTGTGGACACAGCGTCACACCCTGGTGTGGCGCTACAACGAAAAATATGGTTTACATATATTTCACACCTTTGAAATAATCACTCACCGCTCACTATCGCGTGACACGTTGATGTCGGTTGGTAGCGCTGTGATGTCGATATGACTATTTCGCGCCTGAACTACAGACCAACTCATGAAACAGCAATCTGCGAAGTCCGTGGGAATTCAATTATTATACTCTGTACCAAAGGTACACAGAGTATATTAAGTTTGTGCAAAAGTATGTAACAGGGAGAAGGAATCATTTCCGACCCTATAAAGTATATATATTCTTGATCATCATCAACAGCCGAGTCGGTCTGTCTATGTCCGTCTGTCTATCTGTCTGTCCGTCTGTATGAACGCACAGATCTCTGAGATGTTAAGAGATAGAGGTTTGACATGTATGGGACATATATTTCTTATACTTGCAGGCAGATCAAGTTTATTTTTTCAATTTTTGCCACGCCCCCTCGCGCCCCCGCAATTTGGAAAAAACGTCATATCTCCTACAGTTTTGATGATAGATGGTTCGTACTTTCTAAAGATATCTAGTACTCAAAATTATTTATCGATTTGCTGAAGGAATGATAAAGATCGGATGAACGATACTCAAGTTATGAGTCAAACGGTCAGTTAACACCACCCACCCCACCCATAACCTAAGCATTGCGTTCAGCAGAAGCAATCTTAGTGAGAGAGAAAGAGAGAGAGAAACTTAGAGATTGCACTGCGTTGTGCGTTGTGTTTTAACTGGCCGTTTGACTCGTGACCAAATTCGAGCTGCGACATTAAGGGTGCAGAGTATGTTATAGTCGGGCTTGACCGACTTTCTTTCTTGTTTTAAACTGCATCAGCTGCAATTGTTGCTTTTCGATTGCAAAACAAAGTTCACTTTAATTCATTTTGATTGATGCGCAAAGGTAAACAAACAGACCAGATCAGCTGTTGTGGATACACCTTTGGGGATCTATCGAAAAATCGTGCAATCGATGACAGAACGCGCGTATGTGGAAATCGGCTATTACAGTCGGGCTTGACCGACTTTCTCACTTGTTTTTATACGGAGTTTTTGATTTCGAGGGTATCTCCGTACCAAGCTTTAAACTTAAAATAAGAAGAACACTTTCCAACTAGCAAGTATATGCCAGATCGGTTCTATTTGCAGTAGTTTTATTAGAAATTTCTTCCTTATGCCAGCATTGCTATGACTGATTGCTAGGACTTTCTTAAAAATGTTGAGTGTAAATGAAGAATATCATATATCAAACGAAATCATTCGTAGCCCGCAACAAAATCGCCAACTACATGCAAAATTGTTATTGCTTCAGTTTAGCCACAAGCAAGGCCCGCCCCCTCTGTTTTGCTATCAAGACATTTGATGATTATGATTTTGAAAGTGAAAGCATTTAGCAATTCGGTTTTTAAAATTTAAGAAAAAATGATTTGCATTTACCCAAAATATTTGCAACTGCAATGCTCTCCTTCAGTTCCAACTGTTCTAAGGCCTTTCTTAATTCATTTAAATTTTAATTTGAAACATTTCTCGTAAATTATTTGGCCATCTCTGATTTCATTGCAAATTTACTTTCCTTGTACTCACTGACGTTTGTGGTTCTCTAATGGAAATGAAAAGGGTTTTCTTTTTGGGCCACACTAACGTAATGCGGAAATTAACAGATACACAGATAAATGGCTGACCCACTAATTACTTATAGTGGTTACATTACCTACACGAAGCGGAAACAGTAGCTGCAGCAGTCGAAGAAATGGTGCATGTGGAATGACTAAGCAGTCAGAGTTGTTGTTGTTGATGTTGTTGGCTAATTTGTAGCAAGCAAATGGAAAATAAAAATGCATTTAATATGCAAGCGGGGGCAAGTGCAGAGGTTGCAGGATTTAATGAGAATTAATGGTTAGATTTTGAGCAGAAATTTGGCTAAAGTGAGTTGAGTGCGGAGTGCGGAGAAAGGACCCTTTGAAATAGTTTAACAGATATTCAAAGCCCTCAAGAGCCCTCAAATGGGGCCTTGAGAACACATTTCTCTCCTGAGACCGCTTGTAGTCGCTATCCAGCGGTCGAAGAAGTAGGTCAGAGCTGGTTTTTCTGAACAAACGCTGCTTTGGATGAGCCTTCAGTCAGCCCTCAAGTGTAATCTTTCTGTTTGCAAAGAAGAATTACGAGCTGTTTTTCTTAAAACGAAAAACACAAGTACCGTGACTCTGTGACGCAAGCTTTAGCGTATTTGATTGTGGTTTCCTAACACAACATTTTCTTAACTTAAACTGCTTAATTCCACATGCTTTAAGTTCTTAAATCATTTTGAAATCAACTCGCCCTTAAAAGTAGGCAACACTTTGTACAATTTGTTAATTGGCAGATCGCATCAACAATTAATTGCAAGAACTAAACCAAAATGGAAATGGATACGACTATTTAGCTCGATTAACTCTCTCTCCCACTCTCTCTCTCTCTCTATTGTCTTTTTGTTTGCTTTCTTTTTCGCTTGGATTTTCTACTCCGAAACAATTCAATTCAATTGAAATTGTGTCGTGTCCTTTTGCGTGAAATTAAGACAACATTTAACGCCTCGTTGAGATGTGGGCGTGCCTGCAAGCCGTCTAACTACACAGGATGGGTGCAGACATGGCCCACTATTACGGGATTTTCTATTTCTTGTTTTTCTCTGTGCGCTGTGCGAACATCAAAGGAAGCGCCGTCTAGACGCGACAAATGACTAAGATTCTCTCGCTCTACCCACACCGAGACCAAGGGGTTTCAGCCAAATAACACAATTCGATTCCCCACCCATTCCCAGTTTGGCAGTAAAAAAAAAGTGCTTAGAAAAAATGGCAATTTACTTTTGTTTTACATGGCGACACAAGGCAGAAAATGGAACACGAAAAAAAAACCTATAAAAACCAGAACTAAAATGTTATGCCATAAAAATTATTGTCTCGAGATTTGTGAAAACAAACAAAAAAAAAAAAAAAAAGGGTTTAACTGAAGTTGCGTGGAGCGAATCGGGCCTTAACAACTATAAAGCGACTGGGAAGTCGTTTCAGCATAATCCCTGATTGAGCCATCAGGAAAAAGTTTAAGTGGAAGTGAAACCAACTGCAAGTATGGACGTACCTGGGCGGCTGCTGCTGATGCTGCTGCTGCTGCTGCTTTTGTTGCCCTGACAAAAGTCATTTTTCAATTTGGCCAACACAGCTGGCTGGCTTAGGGCCAAAGTAATTGCTCAGGTCCGAGCTTAAACGTTTCATCAAAACAATTTTTCTGTAATAGCTTAAATAACTTACAAAGTGACAGGCGACAACAGGGGACAAAAAGCCAACAAACGGGAGCGTAGTTGGGGGAAAAGTAAGGACAATTGTGTGAGTAAATATCAAAATATTTATAAATGGACCAAAGGCAAAGGCAGTTTGGTAGCCTCTTAAGCTATATAAATCAACATTTTTGAGTTCTTTCCAAATTTTGAGATTTATTTTTGGGGCTCCACTTTGAATTATTGTGTCAACGCATTTCATTCTTGTTCGTCATATTGACTTAAAATTAGATTAGATTAAATTAAAACTTCCACCTAGACTGTTTTATATTATTTGTTTGCGTAATTTTATCATTTGGACGTGTTGCTCATATTTATTTCGCATAAGTAAGCTAGTTTAAACCTTAAACAGAAGTCAACGAAAGGACGCCAGCATCGACCCGAGCTTTGTGGGAGATTCTTTATAAAGAACGATAAGGCCAAGCTAACTTCGTCTGCGCCGAAGTTTTTATACCCTTGCAAACTCTGTTTTTGAAATGTCCCAGTTTAAGAACGCTTACAAAAAATACAAAAATTTTTCTAACTAAAACCCATTTTCCGACAGATAAACATCTGATTTCGACCAAATTTCGCGAATCGAAACGCCGAGTTTAAGAACGAAAAAATTTAAAACAAAAAAGTTTTTCTCACTAAGACTCATTTTCCGACCGATCGGCCCTATGCCAGCCTTAAGATATAGTCATCCGATTTCGACCCAATTTCGCGAATCTGTTTGAAAGCATATAAAATACGACATCAGCGAGTTTAAGGACGCTAACATTAAAAACAAACAAAAAAATTCTTAAATTCTTCTTAAGACTAATTTTCGACCGATCGGTCCTATGGCAACTATAAGATATAGTCACCCAATGTCGATCAACCTTTTCAAATTAGTTTGAAAGCGTTTAATATTAATAATCACCGACCTTAAGAACGATTTACTTAAAAACAAAAAAGTTTTTCTCACTAGACCCATTTTCCGACCGATCGGTCCTATGGCAGCTATAAGATATAGTCATCCGATTTTGACCAAAATTTACAAATCTGTTTGAAAGCATATAATATTAATAATAGCCGAGCTTGAGGACGCTAACACTGAAAACAAAAAAGTTTTTTTCACTAAGACCCAATTTCCGACCGATCGGTCCTATGACAGCTATAAGATATAGTCATCCGATTTTAACCAAAATTTGCAAATCTGTTTGAAAGCATATAATATTAATAATAGCCAAACTTGAGAACGCTAACATTGAAAACAAAAAAGTTTTTCTAACTAAGACCCATTTTTGGACCGTTGGTTCCTATGGCAGCTATAAGATATAGTCATCCGATTTTGACAAAATTTTGCAAATTTGTTTGAAAGCATGTAATATTAATAATAGCCGAGCTTGAGAACGCTAACACTGAAAACAAAAAAGTTCTTCTCACTAAGACCCATTTTCCGACCGATAGTTCCTATGACAGCTATAAGATATAGTCATCCGATTTTAACCAAAATTTGCAAATTTGTTTGAAAGCATATAATATTAATAATGGTTGAATTTATGGACGCTAACATTGAAAACAAAAAAGTTTTTCTTACTAAGACCCATTTTTGGACCGTTGGTTCCTATGGCAGCTATAAGATATAGTCATCCGATCCGGTCGGTTCCGACATATTAGCAGCGTGCATTAAAAATAAGAATCTGTGCAAAATTTTAGCCTGATAGCTTCAAAACTGAGAGACTTGTTTGCGTAGAAACAGACGGACGAGCAAAGCTCAAGCGACTCAGCTCGTCGCCCTGACCAAGCATATAATAGGTTGTCAAAAAAGTCTTGCGGTATTTTTATTGAATTTTCAATTGTTCATAAAATTGGTTATAATAATACGATTTAAGTCAAATATGCGCCGTTTTGTTCGATGACGAGTTCCCAACGAGATGCCAACTTCATAATGCCCCTCTTATAGAAGCTCGCTTCCCTATTGGCAAAAAACTCGGAAAGTGCAACATATGTACGTATCTCCTTTAATATGGGGCAGATTCCGACAAAGTGCGCCACATCTCCCTTGGCACACATATTGCAGAGGGTACAGTCTTGGCGAGTGTTACTCCTGTGAGGTTGAAAATTGAGGCTTAGAGTTTCACAACTCGCTCTGAAAATAGCGTTTATCCTCTCCACACCTAGACTGTCATTGAAGTAAGTAATTTTTTGCTCAGAGGTTGAGATCCAGGGATTATACGGTGGATGCAAAAGAACCTCCCATCCGAGCTCCCGGAGCTTCTGGCGCGTCACCAAAGATGTGTGTGGCCTGGCGTTGTCCTGATGGAAGACAATTCGGCCTCTGTTGATCAAAGATGGCCTCTTCTGCATGAGTGCTGCATTCAAGCGGTCCAGTTGTTGGCAGTACAGGTCCGAATTGAGCGTTTGGCCATAGGGGAGCAGCTCATAGTGGATGATTCCCTGCCAATCCCACCAAACACACAGAAGAACCTTCCTGGCCGTCAATCCAGGCTTGGCCACCGTCTGGGCAGCTTCACCGCTTTTCGACCACGACCGTTTGCGCTTCACGTTGTCGTAAGTGACCCACTTTTCATCGCCAGTCACCATCCGCTTCAAAAACGGGTCGATTTTGTTGCGATTCAGAATCGATTCGCATGCATCCATACGGGCAAAAATGTTTCTTTGCGTCAAGTCGTGTGGCACCCATACATCGAGCTTCTTTTTGAATCCAAGCTTCTTCAAATGGTTTATAACGGTTTGATGACTCATGCCCAGCTCTTGGCCGATGCTACGGCTGCTACTATGCCGGTCTCTTTCGATCAATTCAGCGATTTTATCGCAATTTTTGACGACAGGCCTTCCGCACCGTGGCGTATCTTCGATCACCTCTGCACCAGAACGAAAACGTTGAAACCATCGTTGTGCGGTGGAGTAGTACCGTAAACTATGCCGTATTTTCTCTGGCAGCGTGGCGTCCATGTTTGCGACGCTATAACGTCACGAACGTACTGTAAAACAAATGGCAGTAAATCAAACTTACGTTTATTGACGCAGCCTTGCACGTGGCGATCATGCTCACCTCTGCACCGACGCTACGCTAAGCCATCTTGTCGATCAATATCAGCGATTTTATCGCAATTTTTGACTGCACAGGCCTTCCGCAGCCGTGGCGTATCTTCGATCACCTCATGCACCAGAACTGAAAACGTTGATAACCATTGTTCGGTGCACGTGTGCAACGCATAGGTCCATAAACTGCACAAATTTTATTGGCAGCATGAGATGCATTTTTGCCTTTATCGTAGTAGTACTGTAAAATATGCCGTATTTTCTCTTTATTTTGCTCCATGTTTGCGACGCTATAACTCACGAACGATTATGAGTCATAGTACTGTAAAATATGCCGTATTTTCTCTTTATTTTGCTCCATGTTTGCGACGCTATAACTCACAAACAACATCTCCTTTTGATGAGCAGTAGAGCATCGAGGGCAGGTGGAAGGCGAGATTGTGGTCTGCAGGGCTGCTGCATGCATCTTATTAAAGAAGATTGCATGCGCATCCCCAATATCCTCAGGTTGAGGTCCAAAGTTCTCTGCAGATCCTTCCTAAAAAGGGCCAACCCAGTGCCAGGTGAAAATAACCGGCCATTTGTCACCCTGGTTCGAGAAGATCCTTCCAATTCAATCACTAGGGGGAGGTGGTCGGATGAGAGTGAATATTCCATCCTAATGCTCAGTTCATCAGAACGCAGTCCGTTAAAAATACAGAAGTCAATGGCGCTGGGGCTCTTTCGATCGCCTGGCCCGTTGCCAGTATCTGGGCTGAAGTGGCAACTAGAGCTTCTTGCAAGCTGCTTCCTCTCGAGTCGTCTGTAAAGCTGCTCCAGGAACCTGTGTTTAGCGTTGAAGTCCTCAACAATAAGGAACTTGTTGCAAAGCCAGCTATAGACCATGGTAGGCTCGGGGTTAAGTACAGCGACGATATTACCAACTCTCCTTTGCTAGTAGCCAATGGCCTTGGTTCTCTGCCTAAATTGACCATATGGTGGTACTTTGGCTGTGGCCGGGTGTGGTATGGCTTAATTGGATCATATTTTTATAACGTCTTCTGATTTTGAGTGCGAGAGTCACATGTTCAGTTATGAACAACTGGATTGTCGCCATTTGTAGCTGAGTCAGCCTAACAGAAACCAATTGAAAGTACGACACTTCTCATCTTACTAAGATAGCAGCCCCTCATCTGGGTGTGTTGCTTGGTTGGTCTGCTTTGTGTATAACATAACCTGGGATGTGAACAGAGACGCCTGGCTTAAGTCATGTCTCTGATATATGAATGATGTCAATACGTTGATTAACACCATTTGCAAGCCCGTGGGCATTCCAGAGTCCAAGGCGCAATAACGGAGCCATTATTTGTTGTTCTTTAAAAGCGAGAGGCACATGGTTCTGAGGAGCTCCAATAGCATTTCTTGTAGGGTAACCATCTTAGCGTTAATGACTTTAAATGCCATTTCCAGCCTCGTATTCTCGTTGTTGATTGGCTCATGATCAAGGTTAGGTTGTTGGTAGCCAGTAAATGGCATTTGAAGACATCCAGGTGGCACCTCTCTATTGTAAGTGGGGACCATATTACTGTTGCGTAAGCCTCTAGTCCTCGGAGGGTTTACTACAGAGTTTACTAGAGAGATTCCTCTTTGCAGGAGCGCTGTTGGGATGACATCAGATCGAGAAGAGCAACGTTGCGAACTCCTAATGTTAACTCTGTCTTGGGTAAGTCACCCTTCTGCACTCCTCGGGTTTATGTCAACCGTTGGCATCTCTTATACCTTATACCTGGCAGGATGAAGTCCTCCACAGTTGATACACATAATTGTATTGCTCTCACAAAGGCTGGTGGAATGCTCTTCGCATGTGAAAAAGAATATATTTATGGTTTTTTATTGGTCCTTTTTATAACTTTTGCACTGAACGAACATGAGGGGAATGACTTGCTATTGCACTGCACCATCGCACACTTTTGTAGCTACACATCTAAGATGCCTTAGTTGAACTATAAGCTAGAAATTTGATGTGTGTTAACTCTTCCTATTCAAAACTAGTTTCGAACAAGGTTGAACAGGTTCAATTGTTTATATCAACTTTTTAGCCAGCTTCAACTTAAATATAAACGCTCTCATAAGAAACATTTACACAATGCTAAGGCTAAAGGCGTAGCAAGTTAAGTTTACCAGTTTCTAAGCCTATGGTTTAACTTTGACATTCATTTGCGTAATTTTAAAGTATTTAAATAATTTTGCACTTTTCCTTTACTCTCTGTCGTATTCCCTGACCCAATTGAAGCCTTAATCAAACAACAGAATTTTGTTAATTAAAAATGTTGTTCAATTTATTGAAACATTTCATACATTTTATACAAATTTGTATCAGTATTTTGTTGTTTTTGTTTGATATTTTGATATTTTGTGTAAGGGCACAATTGATTGATTGATGCATTGATGATGAAGGCCTCTCAATTTAGCCTCAACCACATGGGTCTGTCATCATTTCCATTCCCACCCCCCTGCTGCGTAACGTGTCAACAGGGTTTTGGGCATAATAATTTTGTGGGAATGGGAATGGGTATTACACGCAATTGCTGTGTTGGTCATTTTTGTAATACAATTTTTTTTTTTTACTTTCTACTTAATATGCCGCCCGTTATGGCATGTGCTTAATATGCATAAGAGTGGATGGAGGGAAGCTGGACACGTACTTATATACGTTACATACACGATACACACACACATATGTGTATGTCCAAAAGTTCATCAATCATATCTTATTCGAAATGGACAGTATAATTTCCCCCCGAAAACACCGCCTCTATATCATAGACCATGTCAATGTGGGGCCATACACGGCGTATACTTTATTTATTTATGCTACCAATGACCAACGCGGTTCACTTATTAATGGGTCGTGCGTGTGGCCACTTTTATGATTGTACATACCCCCCCTCCACACCTCTTTCCAACCCTTGGCCGTTAAGTGCTGGGCATTATGTGAATGCGAACAAAATGAATTTCATCGCCATTTTCGACTATTATTGACATGTTCACTTTGCCTGGTCATTGTCCTGGGGGAGGGGGGAGGGCGGGGGGAGGAGGTAAGGGAGTGGATACCACAACAAAACAAAACAAAACACAAAAATCCAACTACGTTTGTGTGCTGTGGCCTTTTGTAACACGGCAAGTACACAAAACTGTTCGTTATGTAATCGAGTTATACGATTTTGATTCCAATTTGTGGAGCTCAGATTTGCAAAAGGGATCAAGTGAAGTTTGTTAGCTGCTGAATTCACTAAAAAATGTATGCATAAGAAAGTTCTAGGCATTAAGCGAATGTTTGGCGAACATTTGTCGAACCTTTGGCGAGCATTTGGCGAGGCTTAGTATTTAAACATGAAATATGGCTGTCAAATTTGACGACTGACACAAAGGAAGGTTCTAAACGAGAGACTAAGACAATAATTGCTCTCTCAGTGCACAAAAACGAAGCTAGTAATTGAGCATTTGAACAACTGAACCATAAAGAGCAATTAAAGCAGCACTTGTTCATCTATCTAGCTTATCATTTTTTACTCACTTTTATTCAGTTACTCATTAAAGTAAATAAAGAGTAAGAGTATCAACCAAATGTTGCTTTTCAATTGCAAATCTCAACTCTGGCCCCCGTCCAGAATATTGTTATGTTGGTCACATTTGTTTATATATATGTATAATGTACGTATGCACGAGTATTTGTTTTACGTATGTGTCAGATTGCCTCATTATACTAGCAATTTCCATTTTGTGGCGATCCTAATCGCTGGGACATGTGCTGAAAGTCATAATGCGAACAAAAATTCGAAATGTATACATTTTATTGTTACAGAGGAAATTTGGTAACTTTAATCAAGTTACCAATTCCAATTCAATACGAACACAAAACCAAGGATGAGCCATGTTGTCTAGACTAGAGCTCAAATTAAATTCAAAGTTTACCCAGACCCACAGCACTTCAATCACTCTCAGTCAAACTGGACCCACTGGACAGAGCGGCGCGAACTTAACTCAAATGAAATTTTCACCAACTTAGTTCTAAGAAGCAGACAGAGTGAGAGAGGAGAGTGAAAGTGTCTTTGGCCTTGGAAGGAAGCAAAAACAGTCACTGCTGTGACTACTGGCTGCTGCAGTGTAGCGAAATTGAAATTCAAACGCGACGAGCGACAAGAAATTGAATATTTGATTAGACCAGGTCCAGTTTTTGAAGGTCCAATTTCGTTTTGCCAAATGATATGAGACAATGAGGGGGGGGAGGGGTAGGGGAATTGCACAAGTGCACGTGCAAAAACTGCAACTGATTGGCATATGACATGAGAAGACTCCTTTTTCACTTTGCTTTTCAGTTTAGATTGCATTTTACTCAAGTTTTTTGGGCAGAAAAATTGTCCAACAAAAAAGGTTGGGTGGGTGTGAGGATTTAAGGCAAATCTGAATGTTGGAAAGTGTTTTAGTTGATGCTTATACCCGTAGGTGGCATTCACATCTCAATAATGAGTTGCTCAATAAGCTAGACAAGAGAGCAGGTGTTACGACTTTACGAATTCTTGAATATGCAAGAAGGTTTCGTTACGCACTGATTTTGTTTCTTACAAAAGTTATCTTAAATGCCAACATTTGTTCTTCGCTCAGCCGCAGCTGTGATTCTTTGCAGGAGTGAGTTTTTAAGTGTCTATTTGTAACAGCTTTGTAACATATGACCTATGCTAGACATATGCTAGACATTCGTTCTTCGTTCCTACTGACTTTCATGTGTTTTCATATGTTATTCTTTTATATGAGCATTTATCACTATTTTAGGAATAAAATAAAATACAAAATTCTAGAGAAATTAAAATAGAGTGAAAAAAGGCTTGGCTTAAAAGCCATTTGCCTGGCGTTATCCAGTGCTTTCTGCTCGAGTATTGGGCTAAGCAGACCTCTGCCTTAGAGTACTACACACAGCTTTCCCGGTCTTCCCGACATACTGCATCGTTCCTCAAGGCAGAGGACCACACTGTTGCCGCATGTCTTTGTGACTTAATACTACAGATCTCCGTAGTCAAGCAAGATATCCTGACGGTACCGCATAAATTCCCGCAAGAATATTGCAAGGGGTCGAGAGTTTGTCCCATTTAGCAGCTCAATACAGTCCCCTATCTCCAGAGGGTGCTTGCCGAAGTGAAGCCTCCTGAATGCTGCTACACTCAGAAAAAAGTGTTTCCTAAAATTTTAGGAAACTGGTTTTTATTACCTAAAATTTGATTTCTAGGCAATAATGGCCTTAAAAATGGTCAATTTAGCATAGAATTGTAAATTTTAGGTAAAATAAATTTAGGAATTTATGTGTTTAAAAATAGGTCAATTGGCTAAAAATATATTTTGAATTACCAAACTGACAAATTTTATATTGTTTCCGGGTAAAATTGGTTACATATGAAGAGGATACAACACTAAAGTTATGTCAGTGGCTTTGCCCTACAAATATTTATTCAGCTTTCATATTTTGAGTTAAATTTAATATTAACGAATTCCTAGAAATTAAAATATGTTAGATGTTTATTTTTTCAATAAAAGGTTGAAAATTGCGAAGGATTTAATTAAACCTTTATATGATTAACAAAATCAATTTCAAACAACAGCACATTTTTTCTCATTTTTTCAGAAATGTTGCACAAACAATTTTTGTTAGTTTAAAAAAAACAATTATTAAATTGGGCAAAATCAAAAAGAGATTTTTAAAAAATTTACTGCGTTGTTTATAGCACAGGTATCGGGTTGATAATACTGAATATTTAAATATTTTAGTTCATCTATTTATTGCCCCGAACATAACTCAACTTAAATTATGGCACTTGCCAAAAGTTTGAGACTTTTACGGTTTTAGAGAAATTATTTAATAAGGTTATAAGCACTTATAATATCAGATCGGACGTCTATATCATACAGCCGCCATAGGAATGATATGATTCATTGAATTTGGTTTTGGTTAAATTCACTTTTCAAACTTTGGTCACACTATACCACAAATTTAAATTAATATTTTCCTTGCAAAGTCCACCATGGTACGCTTTTATGAATATTTAATTTATTGCCTTAGTCATGAGCTCATATATTGTTTTTAAAAAGTTATCAAGTTATAAACAACAAAAAAAATCTCTAACAGGAAAAAATTTTATAAATGGTCACATTTGGAAGCTGAGAATGTTAACAGATTTGGAAAATTCTTTTCGTCTACCCATATTTTTGTATGTTGACGATTTCGAAACAAACAATCCTTTGGGAAACCACATTTTGCCTATTATTATCGCGAAATATTTATAGCCGCCTTATTTGAGTCGAAAGATGTTAAGGAATTTGGAAATAATCGTGTTTTTTACAAGCTAATTGATGTGTTAAATGATTTTAATGAAAATGGGATAGTAATAAACACGCAACAAGGAAACGTTCGATTGTATTTTAGCTTAGGTTTGGTAATCGGGGACAATTTGGCTTTAAGCTACGTGCTTGGTTTCGCTAGATCTTTTTCTAGCAATTATTTTTGCAGATTTTGCAAAATATCTAAGGAAGAATCTCATTGTTCTTATATAGTGGATCCAAAACATTTGAGAACTAAAGCTAATTATTTAGAAGATTGTAGAGAATCGAACGTTTCAGTTTCTGGCGTGCGAGAAGCTTCCATTTTCAATAAAGTTCACAATTTTTCGGTGTTAGAAAATTATTCCGCAGATATATTGCATGATGTTTTTGAAGGCATTCTTAACTACGATATTTCCCAAATAATACTACATTTTAAAAAAGAAAATGTGTTTAATTTAGACTTTCTTAATTGACGCAAGCAAAATTTCGATTATGGAGAGACTGAAATAGGCAATTTATCATCAAAAATTAGTATTTTGAATCTTAAAAGTCTAAAATTAAAAATGTCAGCGCGTGAAATGGTTACATTCGTTCATTATTTTCCACTCATGGTTGGAGATAAGATTCCCTACGACAACAAAGTTTGGAGTTTTTTCATCAATTTGGGTGAGCTTTTGGACTTACTTCTTTTATTTGAATATACGAAGCGTGACATTATAAACCTAGAGAGTCATATAATTAATCACAACAAACAATACGTTGAATTATTTAACGACACTCTTAAACCAAAACACCATTTTCTTAACCACTATTCTCAAATTGTCCAATTTCCATTTGAGTCGAAGCACAGGGAACTTAAAGCCTATTGTAAAAATATAAACAGCAGAGTAAATTTAACACACTCATTGGCTGTTAAGTTTAATTTTAATTTTGCCAACAGAATTCTTAATCATGCTAAAGTAAGCATAAAGTTTAGCAAAGCAACATGTCTCTTTGAAAGTTCAACGTATTTTGACCAATTTAAGATAAGTTTTCCTGAACATGACATATCCTCAGCTAGATGCTATTTCTATGTAAGCAAATTTGGATACACTTTTAAGCGTGGCTACATTATTTTTTTCACTAAGCCAGAATTTTCATCATTAGTTATAAAAGAAGTTGTTCTGAATAAAAAAAAAGTATTTTTGTTTTTCCAAGAAATGGAAACAAAATTTTGCAAGCACTATAATAGTTATCAAATAATTAGTTACGGTAACTATAAATTAATAGATTTAATTAATATAAATAACCCTCCTATTCATACTCATAAGATAAATTCATTTATATTTGTTAAACCTAAGTTAATTAAGTATAAATTAAAATAAAAGAATAATGTATCTAAAATATATGGTTTCTTTTTGGGATCAAAGATTACCTACAAATTTAGGTAATTATGGACAAACTTTAATGAGCTTTATTGCCTATAAATGAAGGCGTTGAGGGACTTTTTTCAAGGAAGTTATTACCTTAAATAACTGCCTACATTCTAGGCCACATATTTCATAAAAATATAGACTCAATTTTAGGTCAATATAAACTCGATTTTAGGCCATATATAGGACCTAAACCGAAAAAAAAATTTAGGTAATGCCTCTTCTTAATTTTAGTCCAAAATTCTTTGGACGTTAGTTTAGGCAAAATTGCTTAAAATTTTAGGCAATTTTTTGCCATTTTAGGTCATTTATTTTTCTGGGTGTAGAATGGGGCACCGAGCGACAAAATGAAATACATCTTCCCTCTCGCGTAGGTTGCACAGCTCGCATTGGTCATTTGTTCTTGTGCTGTAAGGAGTGTAATTTAGGTAAAGGAGTTCCGTTCGCGCCTTAAATAGCATTGAAATTGTTGACGCGTCAAACTGATCATTGATATAGTTTGTTTCATTTAGATTATACTCCAATACCCTGTACGTATATCTAGACTGACTTTGGCGTGCCTGGGACTCGAAGAGATCTCGTGCGTGTTGATCTAGCTTTTGCAGAATGAAGGTGATCCCACGTGTCTATTGCATTCAAATTGTGCTCAAAGACCTGCTGCGTAGCCAGTTGCGTTTGGACTCCAACAGATACGTGGCCACAATTCGAGGCAGTCTTGATTGGGGCATTTTCATCAACTTTACAAGGTAATCAAAGTGTAACTGCAGCGTGTACGTGTAGAGAGTGGGCAGACCTAGTTTGGCGTGTTCAGTGGAAGGAAGAATAATTTTTTCACGAAAAAGTAGAGAAGCTTCTCCACCTCCTCATAACTAGCGTCTTATTGCTCTAGCTGTGGCAAGAAACATTTTGAATTTTACCCTCATACTTATATTTTTTCATGCCCATAAGTTGTTTCCACGTACTATTTAACGCAATCTTAGAGTCTTTAAGCTTTTGTTGCAAATGACCTTTAAAGATCATACTTGGCGTTAGCGTAACCCCTAGATACCGAAATTCACGTACCACTTCAAGCTCTTCTCAATTCAGGAACCACTTCTCATCTTATGGAGACTCCACTTTTAACAGAAGCTGTGTGTGGCGCTTATCATGCTCTGCAGTTGAGTGGCATCTTCCGGGAGGATTACTAAGTCGTCTGCGTACATAAGGATTTTTACCCGCTCTTCACCAATTCTTACTCCTCCTGGAAGCGATGATACAATATCGTCTATATAGAGTGCAAAGAGGAGGGGGCTTAAGAGGCAATTCTGTTTGACACCCTGATTTGTGATAAAAGGTTCGTCGAGTTGGTTTCCATTCCATACCATGACTTTGATATTTAAATTGGTCTACTGGGGGATTTACAAACTGATGTAGCTGTCACAGGCTGTCGGTGTATCTAGGTCGCGCATTCGTTGTGGTTTGCGCGCAAAGGGATAGCCACGCGTATAGCCATAAGCTAAGTGTGAAGGTAGTGCAACAACAACTTCATACTATATGTATTCTCTCAGCTCTTTCTCTTTGAGCGTAGGTTTTGTTGTTGGCTGCGAATGCATATGTTGTTGTTTTTCGCACGTATAACCCTTAGCTTAGCTAAGCGTAGTGCAACAACAACTTCATATGTGTTCTCTCTACTCTTTCTCTTGGAGCGAAGGTTTTGTTGTTGGCTGCGAATGATTTCGTATGCATCAGACAGCCACGAGCACACACACACACAAAGAAAAATCTGGTTATATTGCTTTTTACTGTTGTTTTACAAATATTTTCTTCATTTGTATTGGTATTCACGCGCTTTGAGCTAGAACCTTAAAGTTATACTCTTACATAACTACAAATTGTCCAAGACATGTAGACTTTTAAAGTGGTTGAGCTCAAGTCAATTCTGGTGACCCCAAACTCAAAGTTGTTGGCTAACGCGAGCGGCAAACCCTCCGACTGTAATGCAATTTGAGCTTATTTACTTAAAATTTTTTCAATTTCCAGGCAGTTTATCGCTGACAAAATGCTTTACAACCTCAAAATTGTACTCTCTCTTTAATAGCAAAGCAATGCAGCTGCAAAGCATGCGGACTCCTGATTTGAGCATTATTAAGTAATTTCTTTGTTACCTCCTGCAGTTCTCCAACTGCCGCCCTACATGTTTTCCGACTTTTAACCATAACAATTGCATACAAGCGATATCTTCCCAATGCAGCCATCCATACGATCGTTTTGGGCATGGCTAACCGACCGTTGGGCACTCAAAACGTAAATGTTACATGAACCAATTTGCAAATAGGCTTTCAATTTTTTTCTTTCTTTTTTTTTTTTGGGGCAATAACAATATGGCAAAGACCAAAAAGACGAAAGAAATGCGCATCATTTGGCAACAAATTGTTGTGACGACAAAAGTGGAAGCTCTCTTAGTGCGGCGGCGGCATCGGAGCTCGCGTCCATTTTTTTGACGGTTCAACAACTTTTGTCGCACAAACACGAAGCACACTTAAAAAGCAATTGCCAATTGGCATACGAACAAGCAAAACAGACAACGACAACAAAAAAACCAAAAAAAAAAAAAGAAATTCGAACCAAAATCAAATGGGGATACAAAAAAAAAACACAACGAAAACAAACCAAAGCAATTAAATTTTGTTCAAATCGATTTAAGCTGACAATAGACAATGGATGGTGCGGTAGCGGGGGAGGGTCCGGTGGGGGCGTGGCACTCTCTATATAGCAATTACAACCGCAAATGGTCATAAAATGGCAGCGTAAAGAGCCAGAACGCTTGAAATGGGCCAACAAAATGGAACGCTTCTGGCAATATACAAATTGGGTACATTAAACCAAATCGGTTATCGCAAATCGTCGAAAAAAAAAAAGAAAATGTTAATTTGGAAGAAAGGGGTTGAAGGGGGGGGGGGGACGGGGATGCATCAAAAATTACCCCACCTTTTCTTCCACTTCGTTTTTTGCGTATTTTATTTTTTTTGCGCCACTGTAAACAATGCAATGGGGGCAACAACAACAACAACTGAAAAAAACCCATTGAGCAAATATTTAACAAAGCGCAAAATTGCAGCATTTTTCTTTTATTTGCATATTTAATTTGTTTTGAGGTTTTTCTTTGCGAACAAAAAACCGCTGACACAGCAGAAACAAAAACAACAAAGGCCACGAGAAATGTGCACAAACAAATGCAAAAGCTTTGGTTGAACGAAAGGGGTAGTGATATTAGGTAGGGGTTGCGGGTTACGGTTGGTAGGGAGGGGGGGGCAGGTCAGAGTTACGGTGCTTAGCAACGTAAAACTTCAACGCTTGCGTCAGTGTTGTCAACTATCGATTGAAATTCAGTCCAAAAAAAGTCAACCCACTTTATCAGTATTTTTGTTACTCCACAACTGCTAGATCCTCACTTAGTATATGAACGATTCCTTCTGTTTTCGATTATACCAGCTCCGAAATGAAACGACAACTTAAGCACAGCGTTTTTCAAGAAGAGCAACGCCAAAAATGAGTGTTCAAAGATATTTGAACAGTGCATTGTGAGCGCAGGTAACTGCGTTTGCGACACAAGTACGAGGCGCATAAAAATAGACTAGAACCCAAAACCCTAAAAAAAAGGGCCACACAACCATACCATGTAAGTGCGTTGGTTGGGGTTAAATCAAACGAAAAAGCCAAGCTAACTTCGTCTGTGCCGAAGTTTTTATACCCTTGAAAATGCAAACGTCACAGTTTATGAACGCTTAAATAAAAATCAAAAATTTTTGTAACCAAAACCCTCTTTCCCTCAGATAAACATCTGATTTCGACCAAATTTCGTGAATCTTTTTGAAAACATATCAAATTAACAATCGCCGAGTTTAAGAACGATTAAATTTAAAACAAAAAAGTTATTCTCACTAAGACTCATTTTCCGACCGATCGGTCCTATGGCAGCCTTAAGATAAAGTCATCCGATTTCGACCCAATTTTGCGAATCTATTTGAAAGCATATAAAATCAGTCATCAGCGAGTTTAAGGAAGCTAACATAAAAAAAAAAAATTTCTTACTAAGAACTATTTTCGACCGATCGGTCCTATGGCAACCATAAGATATAGTCACCCGATGTCGATCAACTTTTTCAAATTAGTTTGAAAGCGTTTAATATTAATAATCACCGACCTTAAGAACGATTTACTTAAAAACAAAAAGGTTTTTTTTCACTAAGCTGCCATAAGATATAGTCATCCGATTTTGAGCGAAATTTGCAAATCTGTTTGAAAGCATGTAATATTAATAATGGAAGAGATTAAGGACACTAACTTTGAAAACCAAAAAGTTTTTCTCACTAAGACCCATTTATTGACCGATGGTTCCTATGGCAGCTATAACATATAATCATCCGATCCAGTCCATTCCTACATATTAGCAGCGTGCAATAAAAAGAAGACTCTGTGCAAAATTTCATCTCGATAGCTTTAAAACTGAGAGACTAGTTTGCGTAGAAACAGACGGACAGACCGACAGAAGGACGGACAAATCTCAATCGATTCAGCTCTTCGTCCTGATCAAGAATATATATAGTTTATGGGGCAAAATTATATTACCCTTTGCAAGGGTATAACAAGTAAGAAAGTCGGCCCTAAAAAGTGTAATTTTCGCCCTAATTTTTAGAAAATCGCCCTAAAAAAAGGGCCAAAAGCGACTCGCCTTATTTTTAAGAAAATTTTTCTAAAAAAGAAGAAGAAAATTTTAGGAAAATTTTTCTAAAAAATAGAAATTGAAATTTAAGGGCAATTTTTCTAAAAAAAAAAAAAAAACAAAAAAAGGGGCTGAGACGACGACTACCGAACGTGATTGTTTTCTTAAAATTTGGGTTTATTGTCCTAATTTTACCCCAAAATACCCTAAATTTATAACAAATATTTTCTAAAATCAAAGGCGAAATTATCCTACAAATTAGAAAAGGCCATAAAGCATATTCACCCTAAACACACTCAAACCAATTATAATAATACATTTAAACAAAATTTTGAGCATTTTTACATACAATATTTAACACGTCTGTACCGTATGACGTGGAGTTTAACACTAAGCTATTGTTTGTTCAGTAGGTGTCTGTTTATGTGGGCGCAGTTGTCGGTGTCCGTTTTGTAGTTAAGTCTCTTGTCTGTTGTTGTATCTATTATATTATATGTAATATTTCGAGGGTAAAGCGTTTCCTGTAATTGTTCTCTTGTTGTAAGATTGTGGTTTCTTATATATACAGCTGCTGCCGCTCAACTGAATAAGAATGACTTTTTTTTTAGGTTTGAAACGTTGTATCTCTGTAACAAGCACTCCGATTTAAGCGAAATAAATTGTTGTTGTATAAAGAAATCAATCATTTGTGAAATAGCAAAGTTTCTGTTCTGTTAGTTTTGTTTTTATATAATTTTTATTATTTTTTCAAAAACAACCAAAAATCTCCATTTTTTTTGGCTCAACTGAATAAGTTTGAACACTAAAACTATTAAACAAATGTGTATAAAGCAAAATTTCAAGGCACTGGGTAACTTAAATAATAAAGGACACTGTTTTTGCATTATTTAGTATTTGGTATGCCCATAAATTGTTCTTAATTATTTCAAACATACGGTTTGGTAAGGAATCATAATATTTTTCAATTTCATTTAGTGAAATTGTTGACTTTTTGAGACTTTTTGAATTGCTTCAACTAGGGTCCCAGAGTCACTAAATTGTCTTCCTCCTTCGTTTACTCTCCTGGACAAAAGTCCCCAAATGTTCTCGATAATGTTAATGTCAGGGGAGTCGAGCAATTTGACGTTTTGGTCTCTAATCCACTGTTTTATGACCCGAGCGGTATGGATGTTAGCGCTGTCATGTTGGTACGTCCATGGAATATGACCATAAATCTCTCTCTAATCACAGCCTTGTACACATTTGCGTTCATCTTCGAGGTGACAAACTGGAGCTCACATGTTCCATAAAACGATATGGCTTCCCACACGATTACTCCACCTGCACAAAAGTGATGACGACTTAAAAAACATTCTTCCTTTCGCATATCGTGGAAATAGTAATTATAGCCAACCGGTACATCAAGGTTGAACTTCTTTTCGTCGGAGAAGACCACCGTCTTCCACTCTTTGTACCACGTCATGTGTTCTCGGGAAAATCGAAGTCGTGCTTTCTTACGAGCATCATTGAGAGGTGGTTTTTTTTTTTTATTTTCAATCTCTTTAACTGTTTGGCGCTTCGAATAATTCGTTTAACCGTGGCCACACTAGCATTTACGCCGCATTCTTCCCTAATTTTACCAGCAGAAAGGTGGGAATTTAAGGCAGTTTGTAGGATTAGTCGCCTCTCCGATGCTGTTGTAGCATATTTTTTTCCTCCATTCATTTTTTTTCCATAGTCTGCTTCATTACGGAGAAAATTACTCACAACGTTTTGACTTAGAACGATTTTCTTGGCTATTTCATAGTGTTTTAAGCCTGATTCAATATAGCCTTTTATTTGACCTTTTTCAAAATCGGTTAAAGGTTTTCCGTGGCCCATTTTACAAAAAACTAATAGCAGTTGCTTTAAATTTTGAAATATAATATGTATAGCAAGACAGATTTTTATTATTATTTCAATGATTTGTGTAATTAAATGTTATTATTAATTGTTTCCTATTAAAAACTCTTTTAGCTTGGTTCTTTCGTGCAAATTACCCTGTGCAGAAGTATCATGCTTCTATAATCAGTCCAAGACTTAAAATTAAGTTCATAAATTTCTGTAGCAAACCCTGTTATGTGTTCTCTTCGCTTGACATTGTAGACGTATCTAGCAATACTATTAAATGTAACATTAAGCTTACGCTGAGAAGCTATATCGCAGTTTCCAAATATCTCAATTCCATAGGAGAGCGTAGGTGACAGATATGTTTTTGCTATCAATAGTCTAAGATCGGTAGGTAAAAACTGCTGGGTTAATGAGAGCTGTCTTAGAAGTCCAAAGGTCTTTCCGGTGGCTTTAATCACATGATCACTTCATGATAGAGTGTTGTTAATGATTTTGCCAAGATTTAGCGCCTGCTCGACATAATTTATCGGTGTGCTGTTAACGATTAAGTCCGTCAGGCTTTCAGTACTCAGCGGTTTTTTGTATATAATAATTCACTTACATTTTGACGGATTATGTGACAAACTATTACTAACATTAGACAATTCTCTGTTACATAGATTTACACATTCACTTTTTCTTTCTAAGGGACAACTAACATAAAGCTGGACATCATCGGCATACAAGTGAACATTACAGTTAGACAATGAAACAGGGAGATCGTTTACATACATTGAGAACAGAAGTGGACCAAGAATTGATTGATTGAATTTGACGTTTTAGAGACAAAACTGCTGACTTCTTAAGATCGGTAATCACCGTCTGTCTTCTTCCACATAGGTTCATAGAGATAAGTTTGATGGCAGTTGCTGAGAAATTAAAAAAATTTGGCTAGTTTGGTACATAAAATTTCATGGTTTACCGTATCGAAGGCTTTGCTAAAGTCAAGTTATGTCAGAAATGTTTTCAACATGATTTCGAATATCTTTAGAGACCTTTATTAATGCCGTGATACAACTTCTGTGCTTCCGGAAACCGGATTGCATATTACTTAACATTGGATTTAGGCTTACAAAATTTACTAATCTGCTGTAACATAAGATGCTCAAATACTTTAGATATGAAGGGAAGTATGAATATCGGTCTATATTCGTCGTTTGCCTTTGGCTATTTTCCAATTTTCCGGAAAAGTCAAAGTCGTAAACGCAGTGTTGCAAATATATGTTACATGATTAATAATTTTTGGTAACATAATCTTAAAGAATTTAGGATGCATATCATCCAACCCAACAGCATTCGACTTAATTTTAAGGACGCATTCAAGAACATCACATGGGTTCACGCACATAAAACTAAAGCTACTATCACAGGTATTATTAACTTTTTCTACTTTAGGCAAATGTCTACGGGTTCTCTGTCTTCTTTCTAAATCGTATTCAGCTCTGGCAATAAGCTTAAAGATGCTGTCAACGCTAGAGTAACCTTTTCTAAATCCGTATTGATACTCGTACTGTACTGTCACAAACGCTCTAATCAGCAGGGAAATAAGCTTTTGCAATAGAAGTCGGAAAAAACCCATAACAGTAACTACAAAATCCTTGTATCCCGGAAACAAACTCCAACACAATTTGGCTCGAAGCTAGCCAAATTGTTGACACTATTTTTGCATTGTGTTGTGGTTTTTTGATGTTGCCTGTTTTTGCGTGCATTTGGCAACCCTAATTTGAAATTTTGCAATTGTAAATAATTTATTGCGTGTTGCTGCCATTTGAGGGGGGGAGGGGTACTTACAGTTTGTCAAGCACTGGCCTTTAATTAAAACTCTAATCTAGCTCAATTTCTTTATGCCTTTCACTTGACAGGGATTTGGATATTTCGCACAGTAGGTGGGGGAGTGGGGGGGGGGGCATAAGAAACCGCAAACTGTCACACTTTAACAACATTTTCATTTATCAAGTGCAGCTACACGGTGTGGCGCCACTGAAGCCACCTGAAGCCACCAAAGCAAACCAAAGAAAAGAAAAACAGTGCCCCAACCCCAAAGTTGATTTTGCTTTTGGTTTCTGTTGCTTTTAATGCCGGGTTTTTGTGTCATATTTTTCCCTTGACATCAAGAGAATCATTTTTTCGACCTTCGGTAACTCGAGTTTCCTGCAACGAATGTTTCTTAAAATTGTCTCATAGTTGTATTATGCTAAAATATGGTTTTGTAGTTAAGTTTTGTAGAAACTTCCATCTTATAAAAAAATAAATGTCTTAAATTAAATTTAAATGACTTAAGTCCAACATTCAAAAGTAAGGAATTCCCAATGGTCTTTGACCTGGTTACATTATACAATAATACACTGGGGGGAGGAAAGGGTTGTGGGTCAATGAAATTCAAAACAACAATTTTTGTCCAATCAGCGCTTTAACCTTTTGGCCTTTTACCTTTAGCGACCCTTCACTAATCTATGTACTTTCTCTCCATCTTGTTGCCTGTTTCTTTGCAGCTAAATGCGGCACTGCTAATTGTGAACCAAAGAACCAAACCGAACTGAACTGAACTGAAGGAGGAAAAAAGGGTCCACCTGGGACATTAATTAATCACTGCCCTGTCTGTCTGTCTGGCACACACACAAAGCAGGTGCGGTAGGGGCAACGAATCAAATTAACAGCGCGTCAAAAGGATTAACCCGCCGGGCGGCAAATAAATAACATTGAGGTTAGCTGCCGCAGCGGACTTCGCAGCGGAGTCCTCTGGTACGTGTCCGGATTATACGCGGAAGCAGGAAATGAAAATGAAGCAGGAGCTAAACAGGCGGCTACTGCGCCGCCTATTGGGCGCATTCATGCTGCTGCTCCTGGTGTTGTGCGTCGTACCGAATGCGGAGGGACACACCGACTGGATGCAGAACTGCAGCAATTGTCACTGCAATTGGAATTCGGGCAAAAAGTCAGCCGACTGCAAGAACAAGAAACTGGCCAAGATACCGCAGGATATGAGCAATGAGATGCAAGTGGTGGACTTTACCAATAATCAGATACCGGAACTGAGGCGAGAGGAGTTTCTGCTGGCGGGCTTGCAGAATCTGCACAAGGTTTATCTGCGCAACTGTACCATACAGGAGGTGCATCGTGAGGCCTTCCGGGGCCTGCCCATTCTCATCGAGCTGGATATGTCGAGCAATCGCATCAGGGAACTGCATCCGGGCACTTTTGCGGGCGTGGAAAAGCTGCGCAATGTCATCATCAACAACAACGAGATTGAGGTGCTGCAGAACGATCTCTTTGTCAATCTAAGCTTCTTGTCGCGCGTGGAATTCCGAAACAATCGCTTGAAACAGGTGCAATTGAGGGTCTTTGTGGGCTCCCTGCCGCTGGTGTCCATTGCCTTGGACCAGAATCAGTTGACCCATTTGCATAAGGAGACCTTCACTGATCTGCAAAAGTTGGTACATCTCTCACTGCAGGGCAATGCCTGGAACTGCAGCTGCGAGCTGCAGGAATTCCGCGACTATGCCATCTCCAAGCGTTTGTATACACCGCCCACGGACTGCCAGGAACCCGCCCAGTTGCGCGGCAAACTATGGAGCGAAGTGCCGTCGGAGAACTTTGCCTGCCGACCCCGCATCATAGGCTCAGTGCGTTCCTTTGTGGAGGCCAATCATGACAATATCACGCTGCCCTGCCAAATTGTGGGCACCCCTCGACCCAATGTCACCTGGGTGTACAACAAACGTCCGCTTAATGTGAACGATCCGCGTATACGTGTGCTCAACACCATTGAGCAGGGTCACCGGCAGGCCATGACCTCGGAATTGCGCATCTTCGGGGTGCGCGCCTCGGACAAGGGCTCGTACATTTGCGTGGCCGACAATCGGGGCGGCAAAGCCGAGGCGGAGTTCACGCTACTGGTGAACGGTGACTATATGGGTGGCGGTGCGGCAAACGATGGTCTGGGCATGAGTGGAGCCATTGGAGCCTCCACCAGTGATCCGCAAACGAATGTCTTTCTAATCATCTGTCTGATAGCCACCTCCTTTCTGCTGCTACTCATTGTAATTGTGCTGACGCTATTCTGGTACTGCAGGCGCATCAAAACCTATCAGAAGGATAACACAATGATGAGTAACGACGGTTTGATCTCATCCAAATTGGATAAGACACACAATGGATCAATGCTCGAGGGTTCGGTTATAATGGAAATGCAAAAGAGTTTGCTTAACGAGGTGAATCCCGTGGAGAAGCCACCCAGGCGTACAGATATCGAGAGTGTGGATGGCGGTGATGATGGACATGAGATTAAGAAGACACTGCTAGATGAGACGGTCTATGGTGAGTACAAAATAAGGTTGATGTGTTAGAAATAAAAGGGGGACTCTCTGTTTACAGTTTGAGGTATCAGTTAACAAATTTGTATACATTTTTCTTTAGCTTTAGGCTAGATTTTAGGTCAAGTCGATGCAAAACTTCTATTTGTTGGAATTATGGAAAGATTTAAGTGTTATGTTAAACTTCAAAGGACCTGAAAAGGCACTTAACGAATCGATTTTGTAAAAAGTCAGCTTCTTAGGCTACCATAACGCCCTTTGGCATTAACCTAGTTCGATAGTTGCTTGAGCTAAAGGAAGATTTGAGTGGTATGTTGACTTTCAAAGTGAGATGGTAAGACTCGGAAGAGGTACTTTAGAAACCAATTTTACAAAAAGTCGGCTAGTATAAGCACTAAGGCACGCACTTACACATGCGGCTGAAAGTGAAACTGACGGCTGACCATAATATTTTAGTACACAGAGAAAAAAAATATGCAAAAGCTACACGAAAATGTGGAATTTCTACACGTTTTGCCCGCGATTTTGAACCCATAACGTTTGTCTAGCTCTTCTGCACGCCGCGTGTAGCTTTCTCATTTCAACACGTGGCATGTAGCTTTTCAACACGTGTAATTTTTTCATAATTTTTAAAGGTATGATTATATATAATATAATCAAGTAACACTCCGTGAAAATTCACTTCATCTTCAAGATGGGGTAAATGTGAAACCGGAGGTCGAAAATGGGGAATTCAGATTCACCGGCCCGTCAATGACAGCAGAATAGCTTGTGATTGCATGCCTGACAACAAAAAGCTACTGAAGAAAACCGATTCTACATCGGCCACTATTCCGTTGAAGGAAAACAGCGACAGATGACGATATCCGGCGCAAACAGCGCTCCGGGCACAAAACATCACTTAAGTATCTTCAGACACTTGAAGACCGCAACTCGAAGTCACTGACAGCAATGTAGAAGACACTGCCTAGGGTAAAGTATAATTTAGTTCTAGGGCTTTAAACTAGGTCGATATTTCTCTGGATTATGGACATATTCGGGTTAGATAATCGTAATACGATCAATTCTGACTTCATTTTGTTTCCTAGTTCTACAAAGTCAAGGAACAAAAACTTTTTTTAAAAGCTACCGTAAAACAAACAGTTCTTTTAAATAAATGTGTACAAACAAAGAATAACTATACCAAATTTTTTTGTGTTTTTATGAGATGTCCAATCTATTCATTGCATAATCTTTGGTACAATCGAACCTGGTCATACCCAAAGTGCTCAAAACTGAAAATATAAGTAGCAGCCCTCGCACAATGTGCCTAATCTCATTCCAGGAAGCTGGATAAACTTAATCAGTTGTACATTTTGCCTGAATTTCTGTCCATTCATCCATATGCTTGGCTAACTCCGTTTACGTGTCTGTGACTGCATACAGTGAGTCAAAAAGTTATAAGCGCCGCTCTCTTGTTTTTTGCAAAGATTTTGGGAGAAGCGATCGTATTGTATAGCTGTGCGCATACATTTCCAACTCACTGTATGTATGTAGCTGGGGCTCCATGCACATTTGATATATTTGTCAAATATTTTCGGTTCATTGCAGGCACTTGGACAGTTTAGCTAGCATTTTCCGCAGCAGCGCACAATACACACAGTGACATACTTAATATTTCCGCAACATTAGGCAACTCTGACAGCACCTACACACACATACGCAGAGGCAGGAACAGACACAAACAAACCAAATACAAACACCAACAAAGCCAACGGATGTTTGTTTTTAAATTTTCCAATTGCCAATTGCAGATGACAATTGAATTGCAATGACAATTGAAAAGCCAATTGAATGCAATTGATGCAGTTTGCTGTTGTACTTGTTGTTACGAGTGGGTGACTGTTAGCTGGGGGGCATGGGCCAAATTTAAGAACAGAGAAGAGCAGCAATATAGCAGAAAATGTGGTCCCTAGGCCACTTGCTGCATAAATATAAATGATGAAATGATGACAAAGCAGTAGAATCGCCTGCCGCACTAAGCAGAGTGGTCCAGCGGAGACTCTGCAACAAATATGTAGATTGGTGTGTGATAAAACTTTAACAAAACACTCAAAAAACAATTTCTCACTCACGACGCCATCAGCTGCTTGCAACATGAGCAGCGCAGCCCGTGCTGTTGATCATTAAATTGAAAACTTTGCCTCCAGCAATAAGAAAACAATAAAGGAAAACTATATCCATTGCCTTTGTTGGTCAAATTGCTTTAAAACATTTTTAATTTCGTTACGAAAGGACAAATTCAAAGTAACGCTCACGCAGATCATCCGCGACGGATGATCAAGTCACTGTCATGGATGATCTAGCTACTGTCACGACATATAGCTATTTTCCGCTAAAAGGCTAGATTTTCTATCGATATGCTATCGAAGTTGCCAATCGTCACCAATAGGCAATTGGCGGCAATTGTTTTATTCTTTGTTTTAGAATGTTAAAATGCTGTAATATTTCTTATGTGTGAATCCCGCAAACTAACTTTATCATGCTGGAACTACCAGGAGTCCATGCTGCATGACATGTAGATGGCGAACTTTGATTTACAATTACAGACATAGCAATTCAATCAGCTGTGTTGGCGGTGAACAACATTCGTCAGTGGAACAAGGAAAATTCACTTTTCGAGAATGTGATTAAATGTTCGCCAGTGGAACAAGGGTATTAGCTATAGTTTTCTGCTTTCGATCGTCCAAAATAGCTACATCTGTTGGGGAAAAACGCTAACTTGGCAACTCTGGCTATTACAGTTATCAATTGTTTAACTGCGATCAGACCATTTTCAATGATGTTTTTCTTTGATAAACAACAATAGAATGAACTATTTGAAATCTCTTCTTAATTGCTGCAAATTGGGGGCTCCAAAAAGTATGCCACACATTTTGTTTAATCCACAACTTTTCACACCTATTTTTGTTATTTTCAGTGGCCAACCATTCGCGCGATGATGAGACACACTCGGTCGCTCTATCGGACACAACAACCACACCACGCTCTCGTCACACCTATGTGGATGATACATATGGCAGCAGTTTGCCTCCCGATCTGCTGGCCTTTCCCGCCCGTGTGCCGCCCACCTCACCCTCAATGCAATCCTCCCAGTCGAACATACCCGATCAGGTCATTTATGGCATACGCTCGCCACCGCCGCTAACCAGTCCCGTTTATGCGCACATGACGCCGCATGGCATTTATGGAACCACCACACTGGCGGCTGCCCACACGCACAACGGCTTCATGACACTGCAGCATCCCAAGTCACGAAATCTGGCCTTAATTGCCACCAGCAACAGTCGCCAGCAGCAGCAGCATCAGCAAATGGCAGCTGCCGCCCTGCAGCATCAGCATCAACAGTCGTCAGCCTCACCGTTTTTGCCCGCTCCGGTGGTGTATTCGCCGGCCACGGCAGTGGTCATGAAACAGGGCTACATGACCATACCAAGAAAGCCACGAGTGCCCAGCTGGGCACCCAGCACCTCGGGGGCAGCGGCGGCGGCAGCGGTCCAGCTCAGCGAATTCCAGTCGCCCACCTCGCCCAATCCCAGCGAGACGGGCACGGCCACCACCGCAGAATTGCAGTCAGAGCCGGTGTATGACAACTTGGGACTACGTACCACAGCTGGTGGCAATTCGACGCTGAATCTGAACAAGTTGGCCCAAGGAGCGCAGCAACAATACAGCATGCGGGATCGTCCACTGCCGGCCACGCCCAGTTTGACATCGGTGGCCTCGGCGGTGAATGCCAGTAAAATCTATGAGCCCATACAAGAGTTGATACAACAACAACAACAGCAGCAGCAGCAACAGCAACAACAACAACATATGTACGCCACGGACACGGAACCCTTGTACGGAGGACGACATCATCAGGGCATCACGATATTGCCCGGCTCCAGCATTAGCGGCATGGGTCTGGGTTCACCCTCCACCGCCTCCCCCACCCATGGCAGCAGCAGTGTGGGCTCCGATTCACCGAAGGTAGCCAAAATCCCACCCCGACCACCACCGAAGCCCAAGAAGAAAATGTCCGTGACCACGACGCGCAGCGGTCAGGGTAGCACAAGTCAACTGTTCGACGATGAGGGCGAAGATGGCACCGAGGTCTAAGTAAATGAAAGGAATGGGGGTGCTCCATGTGTGCCAAACGACTGATGTAGATTTTTAGGAATACGAATAATAGCTACCCAAAACCAGCCGAAAGTCGCAACAACAAAAACGAAACGAATTGAGAAACCACAACACACATTGCATATTAGCCTAAAAAAGAGAAAAAGCAAAAGAAAATATGTAAAGAGAAACCGCAACAATTTTAATCATCAACTACTCTTCATTTTTGTAATTTTTTTTTTTTTTTTTGCCTAGGCTAGTTAGTTGGGTACAAAAACAAAAGTATAGTATAAATATACCATATATATATAATATTATATATAGAGAGAAAGAGAGCTGTAAACTTGGATTACGTGTAAAAGAATGCCTGATAACGATTTTTTTTAATTTACAATTACTTCAATAAGTAATTAAGCCTGAAATGTTGAATTAATTGAACTACAATTATTCAAAATTGAATTACTTTTGACAATTACTTCAATAATGGCTACTGTGAAAGCATAATTACTAAGTAGTTAAGCTTAAAATGTTGCATGAATTTAATAATTGAAGTTGAAATTATTTAGACTTTAGTTACTTTTACAATTACTTCAACAATTGTAACTGTTAAGTGCAATCACTGAGTATTTATGCTTGAAATGTTACATTATTTTAAGATTTAAAATGCAATTACTGAGAAATTAGGTTGAATTACATTTTTTTTTAATTGGAACTGCGACTATTCAGAATTTAATTACTTTAACAATTACTTCTATAATTGCAATTTCAAAGCGTTGGTACTGTGAAATTATGCTTAAAGTGTTGAATTATGGTAATAATTGGAATTACATTATTCAGTGAATATTAAAACACTTTTACAATTACTTTTTAAAATTGCAACTGTAAACTGTTATGAGTAATTTAGCATGAAATTTGAAATTTTTGTAATTACAAGTATTGAGAATTCAATTACTTTAAAAATTGCAGCCGGGAAGTTTAACTATTAGATAATTAAACTTGAAATGTTGAATTATTGTAGGTACAAGTATTCAAAAATTTGATTACTGTTACAATTACTTCAATAAATGCATCTGTGAAGTTTAATTACTGAGTAATTAAGCTTGAAATATTGAATTATTGTAGGTACAACTATTCAGAATTCAATTTCTTTTACAATTTCTTCAGTAATTGCATCAGTACGAATTAATAATGAAGTAAACAAGCTTGAAATGTTGAAATCAGTATTTAATTACTTCAATAATTGCAGCTGTGAAGTGTAATTAATGAGTAATTAAGCTTAAAATGTTGAATTATAGTAGGTACAAGTATTCAGAATTCAATTACTTTAATAATTGCACCTGTAAGGATTAATTATTGAGTAATTCATTTTAAAAATTTTGAATTATTGTAATTGCAAGTATTCAGAATTGAATTACTTTTACCATTACTTCAGTTATTGCACCTGTAAGGATCAATTATTGAGTAATTCAGTTTGAAATGTTGAATTGAAATTCAATTACTTCAAGAATTGCATCTTTGAAGTTTAATAACTGAGTAATTAAGCTTGAAATGTTGAATATTGTATATACAAGTATTCAGAATTCAATTACTTTTACAATTACTTCAGTTATTGCACCTGTAAGGCTTAATTATTGAGTAATTCAGTTTGAAATGTTGAATTATGGTATTTACAAGTATTCAGAATTCAATTATTTTTACAATTACTTCAGTTATTGCACCTGTAAGAATTAATTATTGAGTAATTCAGTTTGAAATGTTGAATTATGGTATTTACAAGTATTCAGAATTCAATTATTTTTACAATTACTTCATAAATTGCAGCTGTGAAGTTGAATTACTGAGTAATTAAGCTTGAAATGTAGAATTATTCTAATAATTGGAATGCAACTATTACTTAAGTAATTGTAAAAGTAATTGAATGTTATAAAATTCTCTAAATATTCCAAATTTGAAAAATCGTTATCAGGAATTGTTTTTTCTATCATCTGATAAAAGTACTTGTTACTTTACAGCTCTGCACACACACATATATAAACCTATATACTTAATAATAATTCAAGTTTTAATTAAAAAAAAAAAAAAACAAAAACGAAAAGAAAAGACGCAACAAACAAAAACTACCAGAAATCCCCACTCTGCAAAATTTTATAAAATTGTAAATTATTATATACCTAAACTACATATTATATAGAAATCTATATACATACAATATAAATACATATATATATACACATACATATATATATATATAAAGGAAAGAAAACTAAATATTTTTTTTTTTAATGAAAGGAATATATAATATAAATTAAGTTGAAAATTTTTTTTATTTGCATTCGCAAGATATATATATAAATATACGGAATAAGCCAGAATGTTTAATTCTTAAAAACTAAAGAAAAATTGTGTACTAGTTATTAAAAACGAAAAACAAACAAAATCTATTAAATAAATTTACATATATGTATGTATTACACATTAAAAACAATTTAAATGTTAAATGAAAAATCGAAAAAAAAAAATGGTACGAATTGTACATATATGCAAGAAACATCTAGATGTACTCACATTTCCACTTACCCCTTCCCCCACTATCACCACACACACACACACGGCAGTGAAGTCCAAATTATACCATCAAAGACTTGAGCAAGTATTAGTTGTTAATCATTTCACACTCTCTGAGAGTGAAGCACCATGTGCGTGAATGAAAGGTAACTGTTAAGCGCTTGGACTTCACTGTTTTACACACACACACAGAGAAAGAGAATACTAAATGAAGAGTTCGTTAAGTAAACAATAAAAAAATATATATATATATATATGGTTAAATGTAAAAGCAGGCTAATGTTTTAGTTCAAGGTGCGAGAAATGGCTATTTATTTGAGTGGAATCAAAAGTGTAAAATGGATTACAAAGGAGGCTAGTTGACCGTACAAATTATCAGCTGTCTTTGCCTGATCTACTGTCAGCCAGCAGCAACCTTCTCATGCCTGCAATGCTATAATTGAATGGGAATTCCAATGCGACTTAACAGCAAAAACAGTTACAACAAGACCGCCTGTAACCTTTGTATGTGTATGTGTGTCCTCAAATGATCTTACAATGTTAGAGAGATTTCCTATCCACAGCTTACACAGTGTTCAATAAGTCTGACATACCTAGAATTTTCATCCAAATAGTTTTCAACAGGGAATGAAATCGTTTCGAATTTCGTTTTAGATTGTGTTTAGGTTCCAGGTTATTAGGGTATGCGATTCCGAAACTAGTAACTATGTATGGAATGTCCAAAACCTTACATAATACGGCAAAAAAACTAATTTCAAAACCAAAACCTTAACAGAACAATGTTTCGTTTTTGTGATTCCAAAAATATTGAGTCTCGTATACCAGAAAGTCAAAACATTCAATATCAGCCCTGTTCAGAATTCCACTTCGGTTTTCAAATTCATATGGAAGCTGGCAAGGAAATCTGTGTTCCTTTTTCTACGAATTGAATTTACGTGACATTGAGCTGTCGGTTTCAACTGCTTAAGTAATTCTGAGTTTACTTAAACCGGTTTATTAAATAAGAGTTCAATGTACAAACAATGGAATTGAGAACATTGAGTTTTATTCAAAGCTCGCCAAATATGGTCAATCCATGTTATGTATGCTGTCTGCTTACCGAAAAGACAAAGTAAAACGTATCAGAATGAATCACTCTCTCAACAGAACACTTGATTTTGTTTCATGGTTCTAAATGAGAGTTCCCCAGCGATAGCCCCAGGGGCACGAACATACTCGCCAAATCACACCGAATGCTTGCCGATGTCATGCTTCACTATTAGAGAGAGACACAGTCACATTTTCGCGCTCTCTGCTTGGGGAACTCTGTTCTAAATGGGAGTAACACACCATAACAGCTTGAAGGGGGATACTTTCGTTAGGCTCTCAGCAGTTAAGCATAAGCAACTGAGCAAAACGAGCCAAGCGTTACGCATACACACTTGCAGTCTACGCCTAAGTACTGAATTCGTCAGTGCTGATTCAGACCTTAGAAGTAGGAATTGCTCCAATTCATGACTGATTTAGGTACTGTTTTCAATACTCATGAAACTAACCATTGAGTTCATTACTGAAGTCATGCCTGAAAGAAGAGAAGGTCATGACATAGTAAGGCCTGTCTGTGTTAAATTCATGGTTGAAATGCATGTTAAGCAGAGCCGGCCAGCCATAGCTACCACGAGCCGAAGTCAGTTGTGTTTTTACGCAAACTCGAGCCGAACTCATCGAACGATTGTGTGAATCGGTGAACACTGAATTGCAAGTAAAACGGCTGTAGTCTGGAGAGAGCATACTTTTTGTCCCCTCCATTTGGCCGGCACTGATGTAAAGGCAGCCATGATTTCAGTACCCCAGCAAGCCAAGTTCGGAGCGCTCCAAATTTTCTGTCTGAAAAGAGCTGAGCTTAAGAGCGATTTTGGAGTAAACACATAAATTTAAAGGTTTTCGTTGCTCTCTAAGTACGGGCTCATTAAAAGCACTTACGTCTAAGCATTTTCGGAGTAGCACTCCAATAAGCGTCTGAAAAGAGCCTTTTAGCAGGCGATTCAGGAGCGTTTCAAGTGCCTAGAACAGTAACTTTTATGTCTAATTTTTGAGGTTTTTACATGCTTCATTGGTAGAATGAAAGCACTTAAATCTGTGTCAGAAAAGAGTCAGATTAGACTCGGTAAACTTCCACATTAAGTGCGACCGCTTTCATAGAAAAAAACGCTCATTCCGGACGCTTTTTAGTGCACATTAAAACGTGCACATATTGCTTGCTGGGATCAGCCCTTTTAAATGGCACACACACATACGCAAAAGACACTTTCAATAGATGCACAAAGAGAGAGAAAGAAAACTCTTGTTGGTTAAGCAACGAGCGCATTGAGAGGAGACAGAATTGTAATGTCTTTTTTGGAAACCTTTTTCATCGTGTAACTGTTTTTTTCGGATTCTGCTAAATGAGCCTCGATTGACATGATGATTTCATAGACAATTTAAAGTATTATGAAAGAGAAACCTAAATTGGGAAAATATGTTGCTCCTTTCAACTAAAACTGATATCATATCATTGTCTATCGATAAACTTGTTATCTCGATATTATTTGTAGCTTTTTTCCGATACCTGTGAACAACTGAACAATTAAGAGCCACTTAGTTTGATAAATGATGTAAATGCTCACAGGAAATGAATATGGATGGTCTCCCTTGTCAAAAGTTTCCAACTTTTACTTAGCTCTTCATATAAATAGCCAGTTCCGCCTTGTAAACTAAGTTAACCATTTAGATGGTCAGTTATATCATCCGCATGAGCCACCATCACTTTGTTAACTGAATGACATTCTAAATGAGCTTAACCCTCCCCTCCCCTACCACCCTTCACACCAACTCACTCCCACGCACACCTGCATGCATAGCCTACATCCTGTATGATTTACTTTATAAGTTTACGTTTTTAGCTTTTAAGTTAATGTGGTTTTATTTCCACTTTTCTTTTCTTTTTTTTTGAAACACACAATTGAAAGCTCAGTCTGTATTTTTATTTAATGAAAATATACACCCCCCCTCCACCCCCTCGCCACCATCCCTCTACCAACCTGCACTAAGTAGTCTAACTGCCCAAGTTAAACCAATTTTTTATAGTGCCCCATACTTGCCCCCCCCGCAAATGACTTTCGAAAGGAGCAAAAAGTATTACCATTAAATTTTAAATATATTTTTTAATAAATTTAAGATTTCAGTTTTTTTTTTTTTTTCCTCGAAAGCAAAAGATCTCGAAAATAAAAATGCTAAGAAAAAATTCTGTTCACGTTAGCACAAAAATCAAAAGGAAAAAAAAAAGAAAAAGATTCTTATACATAAGTTTCGTATATATAATTTTGCATTGTTTTTCCTAACACTTAACGTAAAATATTATTAAATAAAAATATATAAATAAAAACCAAAATGAATTGTTTCTCTTTTACTAATTTAAATAACTGGGCCAGTCTTCACGCTTGGATTTCGTATTCTTTGCCTTGTTGTTGTCGGGAACGATTTGCCACTGGGGATCCTTCTTGTGGCGATTGTTGGACGCCGCCCTTACATAGGGTAAACGTTGGAAGTAATGCATCAGTTCCCATAGGTCGTATGCCCGTGACTTGATGACATTCAAATATTTGAGACGACGCGGCATTATGTTTTCAATGTAATGGCCGACAAAGACCTCAAATGGATTGGTGGAATCCTTTAGCTTCGCAATGACGGTAGGCCGATTTTTGGGAGTTAGCTTTTGCACCATTTTCAAAAAATTTTAATTTTCAATTTTTACACAGAATAATTTTTTTGTATTTTTTGTTTGAATGTGAAAAGAAAACTAAATTTGAATGAGGCAAATGTAAGGGAATGGCTATAACACGGCCTACTGAGGGGGGTTTGCCGAAACAATGAAAATCTAGCCGAATAGCAAAAATTAGTCATCAACGTACTAAAGCAGCAACTAGTCAACCATGGTTAGGTTAGGTTCTTCTTTTTCTTTATTGGCCCGATATCAATTCGAAGCCGTTAAAAAAAAAAAAAAAAGATATCAAATGTTAGAATAAATTAAGTGATTGATTGCTGGGAATTCCCATTTTCAAAAAAAATAATGAAAACCCAGAGATGTTGTCGCTTAGAGCGACAGAAATTTAATGAACTTAAATCACCCAGCTAAATGGAGTATCAAAAATGTACAGCCTACTAAAGTCAAATTTTTTAAAGGGCATTCTTCTTCTTCTTTTTTGGCCCGATGTTGCCACACAACCGCTTGACGGTCTTGGCCTCTGCAATGAATGACCTCTACTCGCTTGTGCATTTTGCAAGCTGGCACCAGTTGTTCATGTCATCCCATCTTAGTGGTGGGCGACTCCTCCTGCCTAGTCCTCCAAAGTCAGCCGCCTTCGCTTTGTACGTCTTTTTTACTGGAGCTTCTTCATCCATACGGATTACATGTCCGGAACCAGCGCAGCCGCTGTTGCTTTATGCGCTTGACTAGACTGATGTAATTATAGAGCTCATACAGTACGTGATTCATTCGAATGCGGTATCCATCGCCAACTTTTAAAGGTCCATAGATCCTCCGAAAGATTTTTCGCTCGAACACGCCAATCGCCTCCTCATCCGCTGCTGTCATTGTCCAGGACTGGGGATGATGAGCGACTTGTATAACGCTATTTTTGTTCTTCGAGAAAAGGCTCTGCTCTTGAACTCCCTACTGAGCCCGTAATTCTTCTTCGGATCTCCAGGCTGATGTTGTTGTCGCCGGTAATCATCGTCCCGAGGTAGACAAAATCCTCTACAAGTTAAGAAAAGAACCTATTAAAACTTAGTACTAAAATCTGAACCGGAACCGATATTTTAATTTGTTGGAAGACCGATGTACTAGAACCGATATTATTGAAACCAAAATCGAAGTCAATAGATGTCAGTGGTAATAGTAGTAGTATGATTTATTTTCTATTTTAAAACTTTTTTTTTTTTTTGGATAGATGAACATTTAGAAAACTAATTCTGAAGGTTAACAACGTCGAAAGGCATCGCCCACGGGGCTCATAGAGATGACCACAGGCTGAGGCAGTTAGCCGTTGGCCTAGCAAATGTGACTTGATGCTTTCGTGGTTTCCAGATCACATATCACCGTAGTCCATAAGGAAGCCTCGGCGATATTGCAGGCTCTCCCGCAAATAGGAAGTAAGGGAGCGCCTGGGATTGATTCCTGACGCGACAGGGTTGATTTTCCAAAGTGCAGAATCCTGAGTTCGTTCAGTATGGTGCCCCAGGCAAGAAAGTGTTCAGTGTCCTCCCTCTCTCCGAGTGTGTTTTGGCTTGGTGTGGTACTGTACGGGGTATAGTTTAAACTCATCAGTTCGGTTCTTGCTCAAAAAATAACCCATATGGTTGCGGATTCGATGTCATTTTGTAAGTAATTCATAGTCGAAATGTTGTATTGCAGTTGACTGTAGGTAATGCGGGACTGGCTATCTCTCTCTGATGTCAATACTTCGTAGGAGTTGACCATGCCAAACGCTCCATGTGTTTTAATCGTTCAGATTGCAACTGATGTTGTGTTCCAGTGCCATGGATTCCTAAATGCGGAAAAACTGCGTTTTGGTCTCAAGCAGATACGTTGTAACAACTCTTGGGAGACGAGTGGATGGCATTCGCATGGTCTTGGCAATGTATTCGAAATGTATTTGCGTGGCATTGTTGTTGAAAGACCAACATATTCAGTATTTTCAGTTTCATAAATTCGGTTTTTCCAATGCTCACGACCGTTTTCCGGCCACATCGCGACAGTTAACCGCAGGATTCCGCTAACTATCGCTAATAACGCATCACAATTTTTGAATAAATACGTTTAAAACGATTTACAATTTATGGGTAAATATGTAGAGAGCGGTTCCTGCTGCCCGAAGCCGCAAATAGATGCGAAAATTTACCAAAATGCGGACACGCACCAACAAACACTCATCCACACACACACACACACTCACAGTTGGCCACCGCAGCGATACCAACTCGCATAAATTCATTTCGAAATCCATATTTTGCATGACACAAATTTTATTACCACCACGCCCCAAAAGCCGTCTACCGCCTGCTCCTGCTGTTGCTGTTATAAAAATATATGTATGTGTGTGTGTGTTTGTGTGTGTGTGTGTATAGGACCATGATAATCAAAGTTTACTGCTTATAATTTGTTGATGCACCAGACCCAGCGTACCCAAAAAGTGCCGCGGGCCATGTGAGCGCTGGGGAAGGGCTGCAGTGTCCAAAAACTGTTGGCAAACATTACACAGATTTTGTGTGGCTCAGGGGGGCTGCCGCCGCCACATACAAAACGGTAATTATTACTTGGCCAAAGTATTTTGGAAAGTTAAGCGCTCTCTCCTTCCCGCATTCAAAGATGGCAGCTTGGTGTTGCCTACTTTTGTGGGTTCGAAAAATTATTAAAGTTTGTTGCTGCCCGCCGAAACCCGAAATTGCTGCTGCTCCTTGTCTTGGTCCCGCCGCACCATAAAAAAAGAAAGAAAAAAAAACAAGAACAAGCACAAAAATTATTGAAAAATGCTTTACAAAAGTTTGGCTGGATTTGAAGATATTTTTTTAGTTTTCGATTTTATGAAATCTTCCAGCAGAGTTGTTTAACCCTCAAGGGTCAATTAGTAAATGCAAAAGAAATCAAAGGGAAGTAAAGAAATAATTCTTTGGAATTGGAATTAAGCTATCAATTTCGCTGCCCTTGCTCTATTGTACCGTGATTTTCTCTGAAACCAAATTGATGGAATGAGGAAATTTGACGCAAAATCAGTTTCTCAAATAGTTTAGTTAAAAAGAAGGTTGAATGATCATTTTTGGTGTGATAAGGTCGTGAGCCGCAGATTTCCTAGGATTCAGTTGCTCCTTTATGATCTTGTATATATGTATCTCGCAAACGATAGCGGATTTTGTGAAGATGACTTTGAGAGCGGTGAAAGAGTGAAGTGATTTGTTTCAGGGTTTGATTTTAGCAAATAAGTTTGCTCTTTCTTCATCGCTGCGAGCCCATGAGTGAGTATGATCTCTAATTGGTGCTATTGTCTCGATAGGTGGACTTAAGTTGGGGTGTGCTTTTCATAGAGGAACTTCAATGTAAGTTTATCATCGTGTTTAGCACATTGCCATTCACGCCCTTTCGACCCCAACTTTTTTTGTGTAGAATGAAAATTTTTTTTTACTTCTGTTTTTGTATTTATTTAAGAAGTATTTGGCCAAAATTTTGAGTCGCGATACCGAAAGTTGCTTGTGAGCAACGTTGGGCAAAAAAATTTTTTCTTTGAAACAACTTTAATTGTTATTTTAATTTATTTTGAAAAATTATGTTAAACAGTTTTTATTGTTATTACAGCAAAGGTGGACTTTGCATTTAAGGCACTTGGACATTGGTGTTCCTGTCTTGCATAATCTGCAACGGCATTTTTCACCAAATACTACCCAATGTTCCACTTTATCATATCGTTGTGAGACTGAAGGATTCGGCTGGAACCTGTACTTTTTAGAGTGATGCGAAGACACACTGCTTGTTGGGGAGCCCAGGGATACTATCGAGCTATCCCTTTCAAAATTCGATGGTCGACCTATCGTTTTACATTGTACATTTTAAAAGCTCAGCTGAGCAACTTCGATTTGAAATTTTATTAACGGAATATTGTTTTGCCCTGGGTTTATCAATTTTAAATGCTTTCTATATAATAGCCACGCATTTGTAACGGATGTTCCCAGGCACCAATAAAAAATTCTGATGTGCCACTTCCTTGAACGATGGTTGACCTTGTACAGCTCCATGAGCATGTCGGCCAAATCTACACCTCCCATACCCTTATTGTAAGAAGCAACAATCGCGTGTCTTGCAACATCCAGGGTTCCAACGTTTGCATACCCCAACAGGTTCATGGTTTTCACACGAAGATATGAGTTGAACTGGCTTATTGTCAAACCATTTCACACATACAAGATTATTGTTGATTTCACATTTCATATCAAAAGATCACCTTCCACGCTTTTTTAACTCGGCATCTGAAAGTAGTTGACAATGGTTTATGCGGTTTTTACGTACAGTTCCAGTTGCAAATATGCCCATTTCCTTCAACGAAATCAGAAGGCTTACTGACGTAAACCAATTATCAAAATAAAGCTTAAAATGTTTGTCCTTGGGAAGACCTTTTTGCCAAATATAAGACTACATCAGAAGATATTCCCAAGCCATAAGCAGGACAGGTGCCTTCTACAACATACAGCGTAAAGTCGTAAACTAATCCAGAGGTTGCAGCACGCGTAAACATTTTAAGACCCCATTTGCGAGGCTTAGCTGGGTTGTATTGCTTACATGACGATCGACCTGTACATAACCTTTAACAAAAAATTGAACTAAAGTAACGAGTTCATTATGACATTTATGAATGTATACCTTTCAACGCAATGATTTGTTCATCAATACTTTGATGTTCTTTCTGGGGTAGTGTACAAAAATTTTCTTTGAGACTGTTTAGTAATGGGCGTATCTTGTACAGCTTGTCATATTATCTTTGAAGTGTAAACATTGCTTTATCTTTTCAAATCTTCCGCGCGGCATTGAATCTGTTATAGCGGTAAGCTTTAAATCTTTAAATTCATGCCATTTTGAGTTCCGGCAATTTTAAAACACCCTAGGACAACAAAATACCAATATATCGTTTGATATCCTGTTCAGTACATTTAAGCTCTATGCCGTGTTCTTGCAGCCCATACAAATCAGTTTGCTTTGTGATCAAATCACTAACTTGGCTATCAAAAAAGGTGCAGAAATACTCTACTGGCGTCATCAAGTGGTCCACTTTTAAAGCATTTTCTTCCCAACTACTCTCTGGAGGTTCAAATGGCCTTGTTCTCCACTTTAGTGTCTTGGGGTCAACTTTATCAAAGCAATTATCCCCAACAACACAAGATTCCTGCTCACACTCTTCTGCAATCATATTTTCAAGAAGGTCAATCTCTATAGTTTCTCCTCTTTCCACGATCCCTTCCAAATTCTTCTTCACCACTTTCTTCGTCAGTAAAAGCATCCCAATCAAAGTTAATAATCCTCTCAATATCTTCATCTGACAATCCTTTCTCTTACGGTCTCTTATCTAAATACAAATATATTTATTACCGCAATGGCCCAAGGTTGCCCCCAAGCAACATTACAACTTTAAAAATTAGTCACCTGGTTATTATTTGAAACCAATTAAATTTAACTTCAGCTCCGTTAAGTTGAATCTTTGCTTAAAAACATTTCATTTATACTTTTTATATTTTTTAAATTATTATAAAAGTAAATCACTCACTTTAAAAGCTCCTAGGAATTTCACAACAAAATTTTCTGTGATGCACTTGCAGTCTTTTGAACAGAACTTCGCTAAATGATCTTCAAATGTGAATTTTTTTTGCTCGCATTTTGGGTAGACACATAAAAGCACCGAAGTTGCTCACAGGCAACGTTGGGGTCGAAAGGGTCGCTTTTCTGGGATGAGTTGCTCGATTTGTTTGGTGGTTGTGAAACGATTTAGAGATGGCGGAAGTGACCTTTGAGGTGGTCGCCCATTTTGATCTATATAGCGAAATTTTCATCAAATGTTGTCCAAATTATTTGGCTTTGTGAACTTAGCTTACCTTCCATCATGGTAACAAGTCTTTTCGACAGGGCTGATACCTTCGCATTTGCACACCAGTTTGGTATTTGACCCCTCTGCTTTGCCAGCTGAGACTTTGACTTGCGCTTCAATATGAAAAAACCTTGTCGCGGAACTGCTTCCACACGCGCAAAATGTCTGCTTCTGATCCACCAGAAAAACCTTCTCCTCCCCTGTGAAATGACAACTTTTTTTTTCAATTTGGCGCGCAATAAACATAACGAGAAATAGTCGTGCGCAGCGGTGCTGCCAACCTACAATTAGTGCCTTTTCAGCCCTGCCGGTTCACAGTGTAAGATTTTGCCAATCTGAGGGAACTTTTAGCAAAAGTTGAACTATTTTTGAAGTCGATGAACTTTAAGCAGCACTTTTAGAAATGTTCAACTGTTACGAAAACAGGCACAAAACAAAACAACAATTTTTTTTTGGAAGATAACGGTTTTTGAAAGCTGTGCATTAGAAATGCATGCAAATTTGCACTGGGAAACGAGCATCAGTTGACAAAGTTTAGTCGTTTCAATTGCATCGCGTGATCAGTGGGAGCAGCCAAAAGTTATTTTTTCCATTATCATTAGGAAATTTTTGATCCACTTTCAAAAACAAAAATATTTTATTTGAACCAACAATTTTTTTTTCATTTTTTTTTAAAAATTGCCAAAAAGTAAGTGTATTTTTTCACTTTTCCTTTTTTTGGTGGAAAAAAACTTACATTATTCTATCGTATTCTATCCAACCAGAACATACATCATTCGCAGGCATTCATTCTGATTCAGATTCATATTTTGCACAAAGACCTTCAATTTAGAAATGAGTGAAATAAGCCGTGCTGCATTTTTCGAAATTTGGTCAAAGAACATAAAAACCGCTAAGCGAGACGCACTTGTAAAGCAGAAGCAGTGATGGTGTTTGGCAATGACATTGATCACTTCAAATTGAAATTACACATGACTAAACTGTCTTTTGACAAATCTAGGAGAGATAAACCCAGATTTCTTACTCATAATGCAAGGCTCATAAGGCTTCAGGTCACATTAAATGCCGAAGACTATCGCATTGATGTCATTGCTTCCATCTCAAGTAAAAGAGGGAGGGCACAAAAAGCATTTTCTGAGTGTTGAGGAAAAGCCAAGATTTGTTGTCAACGATGGATGATGATCAATTGCTAGCAGCCGCAGAACAGTCTTTGCGGGCGGAAGGAAAAAGGGATTCAGCTAAATTGTTTAATGAATTATCAAATGCTCCCGCGTCAACGGGAACTATAATTAAGAAAGCTAAATTATCTGCTAATGGCACTTCAAAACGCCTTTCTCGCAGATCAAGCACTTGCCCTTATGATAGACAGTAAATTATCAATGCACCAATACAATACCTTGAGGCAGCATACAAAAATTGGGCGTGTTCACCAGAAATATTGATCGCTGAGCAAGTATCAGAAAAAAATTATACATCGAAAAGGATCTGGTGAACGCAGTGCTACATTTTCCCCCAAAGTCGCTCAAAACAAAAAAATCGGCCCGCCGCACTCCTTAAGCGTTAGCACTTTTTCAGAAGCGTTAGAAGGCGTTAGTTGCAGTAGCGCTTGACCTTTTTTGGGCTGATTTCCGTGACCCAAAGAAAAAGTCGACTTGGATGCAAATCGTGGCCAAAATGGAAGACCACGGTGTTTTTGGGCAAACTCCTGACAAACTTGACCGGAAATTCCGAAACTTAAAGCACTGGCCACGGAACCACCAAGTGGGAGTTTTTCGACGAAATGGAATCCATTCTAGGTAATGACCTGGCAGTAGCAGGTGAGGAGGAAAATATTGAGCAGCTATTGTCATGGGAAGACTTTGGGCTTGCTCCTACCTTAATCGACGGGCGTAACAGCAGCTGGTAGAAGATGACGCTATCGCATTTGAATCCAGCAGCGCTCCGGTGGAAGCGCAATTGAGCTGTCCCATCCGTAATAAGCGGAAACGGAAGGGTGCTGCAGAAAATGAATGTTACTACGCCAACAAAAAGGCTATTGAAGTGAAGGTGTCCCGTACTGAAGAGCTAAGCAAGCTACGAAAGGTTCTGCAGGAGTCCAACAAAATGCAAGCTGAGCGCAACCAGCTTCTAAAGGAGTATATTTCCAAAGAACCCCAATAAGACTTATAATAGTTATATTAAAGTTAGTCTATAACTGAATCTCTTAAAATGTTCCTTCAACAAATGTGCCGCTAAATAATAAAACGAGAAGGCCAAGCTAACTTCGTCTGTGCCGAAGTTTTTATACCCTTGCAAATGCAAATGTCACAGTTTAAAATTGCTTACATAAAAATCAAAAAATTTTGTAACTTAAACATATTTTCCGACAGATAAACGTCTGAAAAAAGTTTTTCTCACTAAGACTCAATTTCCGACCGATCGGCCCTATGGCAGCCTTAAGATATAGTCATCCGATTTCGGCTCAATTTTGCGAATCTATTTGAAAGCATATAAAATAAGTCATCAGCGAGTTTAAGGACGCTAACAAAACTAAACAAAAAAATTTTTTACCAAGACTCATGTTCGACCGATCGGTCCTATGGCAACCATAAGATATAGTCACCCGATGTCGATCAACTTTTTCAAATTAATTTCAAGCGTTTAATATTAATAATCACCGACCTTAAGAAGGATTTACTTAAAAACAAAAAAGTTTTTGTTCACTAAGACCCATTTTCCGACCGATCGGTCCTATGGCAGCTATAAGATATAGTCATCCGATTTTGACCAAAATTTGCAAATCTGTTTGAAAGCATATAATATTATTAATGACCGAGTTTAATCACGTCAACATTAAAAACAAAAAAGTTTTTCTCACTAAAACCCATTTTTCGACCTATGGTTCCTATGGCAGCTATAAGATATAGTCATCCGATTTTGACCAATATTTTCAAATCTGTTTGAAATTATATAATATTATTAATGACCGAGTTTAATCACGTTAACATTGAAAACAAAAAAGTTTTTCTCACTAAAACCCATTTTTCGACCGATGGTTCCTATGGCAGCTATAAGATATAGTCATCCGATCCGGTCGGTTCCGACATATTAGCAGCGTGCAGTAAAAAGAAGACTCTGTGCAAAATCTTAGCTCAATAGCTTTAAAACTGAGAGACTAGTTTGCGTAGAAACAGACGGACAGACAGACAGACGGACAGACAGACGGACAGACAGACGGACAGACAGACGGACAGACAGACGGACAGACAGACGGACAGACAGACGGACAGACAGACGGACAGACAGACGGACAGACAGACGGACAGACAGATGGACAGACAGACGGACAGACAGACGGACAGACAGACGGACAGACAGACGGACGGACAAAGCTCAATCGACTCAGCTCGTCGCCCTGATCAAGAATATATATAGTTTATGGGGTCGGAAATGAATATTTCTATGCGTTGCAAACTTCTGGGCAAAATTATAATACCCTTTGCAAGGGTATAAATATAAATGACTAATTCGCTGAAGTATAGAATTAGGTGCGTCAATCCAACAAGTCTTGCAATTTCCACGCAATGGCCGTTAAAGTAAAATATGATATTTCCATTAATAATACATGATTTATTTTTCTATGCACATATGTAGGTTAATACAACAAATCTTTTATGAAATCCCGTTTTCGCGATCCCTCTATTGAGGCTGTCTGTTGAGGCTCATCTTCATCTCGGCGCGATGCTTCTGGTGCAGTACTTGGTACTTCATTCCTCAAATTCATCGTTGATTAAAATAAAATTATGAAGCATGCAACTGGCCATTAGGATGTAATTGGCAAAGCAGGGCGACTTAATATCAAGATATTTAAGTCTTCGAAATTTTCCTTTTAATAATCCAAATGCGCGCTCAATAACTGATCTTATGGAAGAAAATCTGATATTATAATTAAATTGTGCTTCAGTGAGATGACCATTATCTCGAAAAGAAATGTTGGAGGGTACGAGGATATATATGTTAAAGAAATCGTGTGCATTTCCCACTGGCTGCTTTATTGGGATATGGCAGCCGTTGATACCACCTATTACACCTGGAATGCCTCGAGATTTCTAATTAAATATGCTAGCAATAGTTGCTTGTTGGGCACAACCGGGCCATGTAATATAGGTGGATGCTAATCCAGCGAGTATATGCACGATGTACCCAAAAATTTGGTGTCCAGAACTTTTGGCTATGTTGAATCGGTCAGCCAGAAACGACTCTTGTTTGTCCAAAAGCCAAATTCTAAACAAGAGTTTTTTCTCAAGAACCAGGTTGGCAATTGGCTCCTCAGTAGATGCAGCGCGTGTATAAAATGAATTAGTCTAAGTATTTTTGTGTACAGTGGATTAAGTACCCCAAACGTAGTCCGAGTCATCCGGAAGTGCTCCTTAAATTGGTCCATTCGGTAGTGGTTAACCGTAATACTTTTGGTTTTTTTTTGAATTGACGTCTGCGCAAACTATTCCCCTCTACTAAGTCGATCAAGGCGCAATAATATCCTCTAAAAACTCGAATCCAAAAAACTCGATCGACGGTAAACTGATTTTAAAAATATGTGCCCAACAAAGTGAAAAAATGACCATATTGGTATCAATAACAAGCAAATCGATAGACAACCACAGCTGATGGTAGCAGTATCACTTCAAAGTAGCGTACTATTTCTTCGCTACTTGCTCCTGTATCATGATACGTCAAATTGGCTATCATGATACCGTATCACTCGAGTTCAGCAGGAAGATCATTAAAAATGTATACATGATCAGGGAGCAAGTTATTCTGCTAAACAAGGCCAATGATTATCTCGGCAGTACGATAACAAAAAAGCTTGAAATTTTATAAAAGCAATTGGCAGCTGGAATGAAAGGCATATCAAAATCGTTCGTAAATTTGCAATAAGCTGCTCATCGATGTCAGTGAGGTTGGAAAAAGTATGAGGATCGGTAAACGCTCGCCTAGTCGACTTTCGGTTGATAGACTTTCAACGAAAGGTGTTCCCAAAATAGACCTTGGATTTCTTTTTTTCCGCTAAAGAACCTCTTTCTTATCATTTTCCTCCAAAATTCTCCACTTCTTCACATGACATGAATTCGAAGACTCGAATCCAGCTGTGAAGAGGGCTTAATCCGTATTTATTTAAATGGCTGACGATCGGCAAAAACTTGGCACACTTGAAATTTCGATTTTTAAAAAATCTAATGGTGTGGCTCCACAAATTGGACAAGCTTGAGTTGGGTTGGTGCCCGTCAGCGCATTTAAGACCTTGCCATCAATTACTGTTAAATACAGATTAAACTTAATATCTACAAACTTCCCGCTTTCCAAAACAATTTTCCAAGGAATCAAGTTAGATATTTGGTATTTCATGTATTCGACTTCCTTTAAAATGCAGTCCTTGCTCTCTTTCACAAATTCCAACTTTAACGGCCTACAAAATCGAATTGATTGCGGGGTGCGGTTATTCCATATCACATTTTTTCGACGCATCTATAAGCCCGTAAGGGTGTGACTGTTGTAGCAAATATATTCGAGCCAAAGTATAGTCCTCCCGAGTATTTGTGATTGTAATTGGATTGCGCAGAGCTTCCATCAAAGCCGTAGCCTAAAATCAGTTCCGCCTATAAAAACTCTGTACGTTGATTTTGCATAATGTTCTCAAAGACGTCAACTTGCAAATGAACGAGCCGTCTTGCTGTGTGGGCTAGAAGACTCTGCAGTAGGGCGGGTCAATTTTTTTATGCGATAAGCGTATAGCAGATTCGGAATCTGCGATGAATTCTAAGAAAATTTCACGAAGAAACCCCATGTCTAAAATGAATTCCTAGCCCCCGCTGCGAAGCATGAAAATTTAAGGTTGCAGTATAATTTGGTATACTTATTGAGGTTTGTACGGTTTTTTTAAAAAAAAAATAATACATTTTGTAAAGATATTATATTTTATTCTGATTCATTTTTTTATAATATAATTTACAAATATTTTTGTTTTTGAATTAACCAACATATTTTTTTTTTAATAAAATTTTTTTTAATAAAAAATAACGAAAACACGCCATACACTGATGAAGTGGAAACCAAAAGTCTATAACTTTTTTGACAATAAAAGATATCGGTTTGCAATTTGAAATATATAACCAATATAATTTGGAAATTTAAGGTATTCAAAAAAAAGTGGGCGTGGCACGAAAGAAGGCGTAAAATACATTAGATGCCGTTTTTCTTTATATCTAAAAATTTACCAAATTAATGAAAACAATGTTAAGTCACAATACAAAACGCTTATGTAATTGTTTAATTTTCACTAATTTCATACATTTATTCAACCTAATATTAAATATAAATAAAGTCAATTTTTAAAGTCTTGCTTCGACTCGATTTGTGGATATTTTAAATGACTTTCTAAAGCTCATTTTAAAGACATTGGGTTTACCGATGAAAATGTCGAAGAAATTATTATAGATAAGTCCAAAGTGGGTCGGGAAAAATTAAAATTCAGAGAATATATTCGTCGCATGAAGAAAAATGATTTAGCTTTACAAGCTTTTTCATTCGATGGAAGAAAAAATTATGCTTTGACCCGAAGAGAAATTGATGGAAAATACCACCCGAGGGTTTAAAAGGAGTCGCATATTGTGATTCTTAAGGAACCGCAAAGCAAGTTATTGGGTCACATAAAAGTTGACGCTGAAGACTCCAATACTAAGCAAAAAAAGCTTTGCGAATTCTTCGAGGACAAAAAAATGAAGTCTAGCAGGCTTAATAGGAATTTGCTGTGATGGAGAACCTACCAATACTGGAATTGAAAATGGAATAATTCGAAAGTTTAAAGTTTCCTTAAGTAAACCATTACTTGATTTGATTGTTTGCTACATTTCAACGAACTTCCACTACGCCATTTGCACAATGCCTTAGAAAATTCTAAGACAAGTGGACCATCCACTGCTTGTGGCACTTTGGCGAAGTTACTTGAGACATGTGAACAACTTCCGGTAAGCACCAAATTTTAATACAACTTCATCAAATTTAAACCAAACATTTTCTTGCAGACTATACCTCATTTTGAACCCATTTCATTTGGGAATATGCCTCCATTTGAATTTTTTTTTACTCCTTTATGTCGCTAGTGGTTTAGTAAACAATTTAAAAATTTTGACTAATTTCATTATGAAAATTTACATCCCAATGTATTTTAATGTCAAATTTTATAACTCTATGGTATACGGCAGTAAACTTTTATTTAATTTTATTCGGTCAGCACAGTTCTTGCCGAAAAATCTTCAAGAAATTGTGAACAAAGCAATACAAAACAATTCATTTTTTGCCCATACAGAAAATATTTTGTTAGCAATGCTTTTCGATGAAAGAAAATCTGTTCGAGAAAATGCTATTAACAAAATTATGTACTATCGCGAAAAATTACAAGATACGAAAAATTATAAGCTCCGGTCTTATAAAAAGAATATAATTAATTTCAAGTGCACAGATTACATGAATTTATTTGACTTAGATAACGACGACATCTTATTTGATCCTCCGTTAACTTTTAACATTCCACATGAACACTTATTGGAGTATTTAAATTCTGAGGAAATACCACTGGCAGATCCAGAAATTCCATCCCACATTCAGGGAACCGAACGATGTGTGCAATTGTTGACACATGTCGAACGACGCGTAATGCTGCTCAATGTAGATGACGTTATGTCAGTAACTTTAGAAAGTCGTTTAAAATATCCACAAATCGAGTCGAAGCAAGACTTTAAAAATTGACTTTATTTATATTTAATATTAGGTTGAATAAATGTATGAAATTAGTGAAAATTAAGCAATTACATAAGCGTTTTGTATTGTGACTTAACATTGTTTTCATTAATTTGGTAAATTTTTAGATATAAAGAAAAACGGCATCTAATGTATTTTACGCCTTCTTTCGTGCCACGCCCACTTTTTTTTGAATACCTTAAATTTCCAAATTATATTGGTTATATATTTCAAATTGCAAACCGATATCTTTTATTGTCAAAAAGTTATAGACTTTTGGTTTCCACTTCATCAGTGTATGGCGTGTTTTCGTTATTTTTTATTAAAAAAAATTTTATTAAAAAAAATTTGTTGGTTAATTCAAAAACAAGAATATTTGTAAATTATATTATAAAAAAATGAATCAGAATAAAATATAATATCTTTACAAAATGTATTATTTTTTTTTTTAAAAAACCGTACAAACCTCAATATACCAAATTATACTGCAACCTTAAATTTTCATGCTTCGCAGCGGGGGCTAGGAATTCATTTTAGACATGGGGTTTCTTCGTGAAATTTTCTTAGAATTCATCGCAGATTCCGAATCTGCTATACGCTTACCACGTTTTTTTCGCTCCATACAAATTGACCCGCCCTACTCTGCAGCGTTACTTCAGCTTTGTTATAACTTACTGAAAAATCATCAGGTCGGCACATTTTTTTTTTTTAGGTCAGCAACCGTCTAGTATAATGGATATATCGCATTGCTTTTTTTTGATTGGTCTCGTGTAGCAAAGTATTGCTCTTTTGTAAAATTTTGGTCCAAAAGAAGAGCTAATGCCTCATCAGGGGACACAGCTTCTGGCTTTTGGATCGGTGCCATAATTGCTTTGCCCATGTATTTACCTTTTCGGGGCAAATCGAGTGTGTGCAGTGTTAGCCGACCTACTGGCTTCTTGGTTTCCCGAAAATTGATAACAGTTTTGGAAGCCAGCCAAACTGCATGCTTGCGGCGGAGCTGACTTAAATTAGAATAGGAACTCTTTCACATTTTTGTCAAGCTGTAGCAAAATTTTTTACTCGCTTGGTCTACAATATCGCTGTGCTGTTAAAGTGTTTAAAGCTGTTAAAAGTGTTATTTTTTAATTAGATTCGTTTGAACCAGAATTTAATAATCTACAACATACAATACATCTTGTTGATGGACTCTGCTGGACTCACTTTAAATCCCTTTTGGAAGATGAGACTTTTTCAAAAATATGCATTTGCAAGGCTACATACATTCTTGCTCTATTAAGGGGACAACACGAGTTTTTTGTACCACACTGATTGGAATTTATTTCAAAAATTTGAGTAATATTGTTTAGTTTTTCACTTTTGACCACTTAAAGTTTGCAAACAAAACTTAATATTGCAGACGCATGTGCTTTGCAAATGCAACAGCTGTGTTTATCAGCTGATTCCTTTGTTGTGGCGCCCTCTATGAAGATTTCTGTTATGCAAAACTAAATAAAGATTGATACTGCGATGCCTAGCCGTTTGTTATTGTAATTGCACCAAACATAGGAAATCAATGATCGTATACATGCAGGGCGCGAGGCATACAAAACGACACACACGCTAACGATTTCGTGTGTATGCGCCGCGTAGAACAAAAACCGGTTTTGTTCTCTTCTTTGATTGGTGTTTGCGAGCTCAAACAAACTGGCCAACAACAATTTCCTTATTGGTATTGGTGCTTATCTTTGTGAGTGTTGGTGAGTGCTCTGTCGAATGCTGCTTTTGGGCATGCCTGGATTGATATATTGTGAATGCGTTGCACTGAAACTTGTTTCAATATTCCAACTTTCAGAAAATGGGTTTTGGCCTGGAAATGTGGTAAAATTTCCCTTATTGCATTGGCGGCACAGAAATGGCATGTTACAGCGCTGGGACAGCTCCGGTGCACTGCTGCAATGACGCATATTTACCTTAATCAAAATTTTTATGTCAAAAATCCACAAAACAATGTTATGTGACAGAAAAACGAGCATGAGCTATGTGCTTGGCACAGTAAAAATAGTTCAAATCAGCTAATTTAGAGCTAACTCATTGGATCAGCTATTCAATTTATTGTCGTCACAAACGTGCCCGCCGCGGTCACAGAACCACTGTGACGCCAAATGAGTACTTGTGTTCACATTGAAAAGTACACGTTCCTGTGACACACGATTTCTGTGACAAGGCATTGGCCGTTCACATTGCACTGTGACCCTGAAATGTGACGCTCTGTGCCCCAATGCTATTCTTTTTTTTACAAGTTTAAATAATTCTAGAAAATTTTCTCGTAATAGAAATAATCCTCCGAAAATACTAATTGATGGTGCTTTGTCTCAACTATTTTATCACATTTTCAGTTTATATTTAGAAAAATTTGCAAAACGGTAAAGCGATTCAATCAGAGATCTCTTACTTTATCTTTCATACTTCTTATCTTTCATTTGGAAAACGGCAAAGTGATTCAATCAAAGATCTCTTACTTTATCTTTCATACAACAAGTAACCAAGTCACGTAAAAAATTTACTTAACAATTTCTATAGAAAGTTTGTAAAATTTACAACTTTAACAATGGAAAACGACCCAATTGAGCAAGTAGATGTTGTCGAAGACGACCCAGATGGTAAGATAGACACCCAAATGCCGTATGGCAAAAGATGATCATTAATCATTTTTATCATTGAAGCTAATGAAGAGGCTGCTAATGAAGCTGTAAACGACGAAGACAACAATTTTGAAGATGCTCCAGATATGCCACGTTGCTTTATATGCCAACGACGACTGGACTTTCATCAAGATCCCATACTATTCCTTGGCAATGAACTGCTTGCCAATCTGAATCTACCTCACCCGCCCGGCTTAGAATTGCATTACTGGTTTCCGGTCATGCAAGACGAAAACGCGGTCATGGGAAACCGCATTGTGTACGAGATGAGGCAAGAATGGCCACTGATCCAACCTAAACCATCAAAATTCATAAAATTTTTGGATTGGATGCAAGCGGCAGCTGCTGTCATTGTGTTCCTCCTGTGGATTTGGCTTTAGTGAATTCTGTCAAAATTTCATAAACACACATTTACACGTTTGACACATTTACACGATTTTTAAACCACTCGTCGCTTCACATACAAAAATATCTGTACACCTCACACACTCCCATCAATAAAACAAACTTTAAACCAACTCTACCAACTCCATCTTTCAACTTGGCAGCAGCAGGAACAGAAGCAAACGAAGTCTAACGTATCATACCACAAGCTTTAAGATAAAGATATACACAAGTACTTAAGTCGTGCAAATGTATGTAACAAGGCAGAAGGAATAAAGAATATGAGACTTTATCAGCTCCTTATCGAGCAAGGACTTTAAAATGATAAGGTAGCCTCACCTTCTTTGTGCATAAATGTGAGGATTTGTTTTGCTTATGCCTTATTTCTTTCTCGAAGCTGTAATATGCTGAGATTGGATATGATTTTGAATTGTTGTAGTTTAAAGTAATTCTGCGAACGACGAACAATTGGCATCAAGAAATTGGTAATTATATCGCTCCTGATTGATGGTAACCGTTTGGCCATCTTCATCTTCGAAAAAGAACAACCCAAAATAAGCATTTTAGCACAAACGCCGCATCAAACAATGACTTTTTTTTATCGTAAAGAGGTACCTCTTGAATCTCTTGAGGATTTTCAGTGGCATAAATACGGCAATTTGGTTTCTTTACTGTTTCGTTCAACGTGAAATGCGCTTCATCGGTCATGATGATTTTGTTTTTTGAATTTCAACAATCTGAGAACGTTCGCGTGGCGTGTACTGTTCCATGGTAAAAATCTACTTGAATTGACGCTTCAAACGCGCTATGTAATTAGTCGATCTGGCATTGCTGTCAAAAGTTAGTGTCGAATATGGCCAACCCTGTACTCTGTGTACATTTGATACAGAGTATACAAATAAGTGTTAGGTAAAGCACTGAACACTCACATTGGCCAGTTGTTCACTTGTTCAGTTGTTCTTGTTCACCTGCTCTAGGGCTTTGGCGGAAGGTTGTGTGTGCGCACGAATTGTTTTTTTTAGTTTGCCGTCGGGATTTTAAAGGGGTGTGTTTCTGTAGCACTGATCGCTTTATTGTTTTTGTTGTTCCTGCGTGGCTTTTTTTGTTCTACACACATACCTCATTTGTGTGAATGTGCGTCGTTAACTCTCGCGCTCTTAGCAAAAGTGCTGAGTTCAAAATGTTGGCTAAGCGCCATACTTGTTATAGTTGTATCATGGAACAGCCCACAGGACAACATACAGAGCAAGACAGACGGAACAGCTGAACTTGTTGAACGGGAAGGCCTTTCTGAGCACCAATACGGGTTCAGAAAGAAGCTAAGCACTACAGACGCAATCGCAAAGGCAGTAGGTATACCACACACTGGATGTCAAAAATGCCTTCAGCACTGCCAGCTGGCAAAGCATACTTGAAGCGTCTGAGTACCTCATCAGGATGATCCGCGACTACTTCACGAATAGAGTGCTCCTATTTGATACTGCAGCAGAAGAAAAGCAACGGGAGATTTCTAGAGGCGTACCTCAAGGATCGGTGCTAGGCCCAACTTTTTGGAATGTCATGTACGACGCAGTACTGCTAGCTCACGGCTGTACAATAGTGTGATTCGCTGACGACATTGCAGTCATCTCAGTCGCTAAACACGTGGAAGAAGTTGAAGTCAGCACAAACGCGGCTATCCGTGAGGTTATCTCATGGCTCGGAGATAACGGACTGAGTTTGGCAGCCCACAAGACGGAATCGGTGCTAGTCAGTAGCAGGAAGATAGTGGAATCTGCCTCCATTGAAGTTGGAAGCTGCTTAATAAGGTCGAAGGTACCTGGTACCTGGGCCTAATATTGGACCATAGGCTTACCTTCAAGCAACATCTGGAGTATGTAGGCGAGAAAGCTGCCAGGACCTCAACAGCGTTAGCGGGAATGATGTCGGGAAGAGACGTTTGCGCTGTGGGAGTCGAGATGGAGAACTGCTACCAACGGGCAATGGACAAGACGGATAATACCGGACTTAAGGCCGTGGGCTAGTAGGACGCACGGGCATAACGACTTTTACATGACGCAAGCACTGACGGGACATGGATGTTTTAAATCCTACTTGATTAAGTTTAAGCACGAGCCTTTCTACACACACTGTGCAGGGATCCTTGAAGACGCTGAGCATATCATTTTTGTCTGTCCTAGATTCGCTGCTGAACGGGAAGAGCTAAGTCTAGAGATTGGGAGACCATTCATAGTCAACGACTTGATGGGTATTCTACTTAGCTTGCAAAACAATTGGTCTGCTTTTAGCAATTTCGCAGCACAAATAATTAAGTCCCTGCGTCGCGCTGAAAGACAGCGCAGAATGACTTCAAGTCCTAGATAGGTATCTACCTGAGGCTTTCATGCCAGCTCCCCCTCGTGAAGTAATACTTAGCGGTGTTACCGCGAGAGGGAAACGGAGAATAGGGGTGGTTTTAGTGGCAAAGCATTCAATGCTTTCCCCCCTTTATACAGAATAATCTAAGTCCAAAATTGTCAAACGAATGTGTATACTTTTATGTGATTATATGAAAAACTATAATTAAATTTGTCACCAAACTTTAGCAAAGTATACTTTTAGGGGCATTTATGTTAAATTAATCGATTTTCTGTTAACACACTTTAAGTATGCTAGATTGTCTCAGTGTGCTCAAATATCCGCGAATAACTTCGCCAAACGGTATCCAAATTCATTGAGACAACATTGTGAGGAACTAAAGTGTCTCACAAGAATCGAATTCGCAGAGAGAGATGTGGAGCAACTTTTTATTTATTTATTTTGATTGCAGCTTCGTCTAAAAGACACAGCTACAATATAATAGAATATAAAATGATACAAAATAATGGGGTAGAAAGGAAAACAAAAAGAGTAAATAGAAGAAACGCCTTCCGATCCGGTGGGGTAATTTATTTTGTCGGTATGACCAGCTAAGCCCCTGCTCGCAGCGTTGGTGATCGGAAGAAATTTCCTAGAGAAACTAGAAACTATGCAAGTGCAAGATTGTGAAGAATAAAAGACCGCAGGCCAAGATATTATTGTAATCCCTACACAGAATGCGAAAAGGACAATTAGAGGCATATAAAGTAGAAGCAACAGGAAGCCTCAAGGGAATATAGTTTCGTGTTTGTCTTGAAGGGACATTAAGGTTCACGGGCCCGAGTAGGTACTCAGCGTCAATATTACCCTTAATAAGCTTGTTTAGAAACATTATACCCAACATGGTACGTCTATGCTCAAGTGAAGGTAAGTCTAAAAGCTTAAGCCTGGAAATATAGGGAGGAAGTCTCAACTGTGGGTCCTAACCCAGGTTGCGAAGGGCAAACAAAAGGCACTGCTTCGGGACAGATTCAATACGTTTACACAGTGTGAGTGATTGAGGGTTCCAAATACACGAACCAAACTCCAAAATAGGCCTCACTAGGGATATAAACAAAAGCTTAGTCGTGTAGGGATCATTGAACTCCTTAGACCAACGTTTAATAAAACCTAACAATCCCATGGCTTTATTCACAGAAAGTTCAATGTGAGTGCCAAAAGAAAGTTTATGGTCGAGGGTAATACCCAGATCATGGAAAGATGCAACTTGTTCAAGTTGATAAGAATCCAATAAATAGTTAATCAGAAGAGGGGTTCTACGATAAAAAGTCATAGATTTACACTTGTCCCTGTTCATTAGCAACAAATTGTAAGAGCACCACATAAATATGGAATTCAAATCAACCTGAAGCAAGGCAGAATCGTTGGGCGAGTTGCGGCTCAGGAATATGTTTAAGTCATCTGCGTACATCAGTGCACGAGAATGCTTAATTACATTAGGCAGGTCATTAATAAATAACACGAAGAGAAGAGGTCCAAGATGGCTGCCCTGGGGAACTCCAGAGGTCACAAATACCGGATAAAAAGTGCTACTATTAAAGACTACTTTCTGAGTTCTAGACTGGAGATAAGATTTTATCCAATTAAGAAGCCCCAGTGGAAATCCCAGCAGACGCAATTTCAAAATCAGAAGGCAATGAGAGACACTGTCGAAAGCCTTACTAAAATCAGTAAAGATAACATCTGTTTGTTTACCTTGAGTGAAACCATGAATCACTAAAGAAGTAAATTCCAGTAGGTTTTTATTAATGGATCTGTTTTTAACAAATCCATGCTGGTTCGGCGATATAAAAGGAGAACATGAGTGTTGTAACTGAGATGTTATAATTTGTTCAAAGAGTTTAGGTATTGCAAAGAGTTTCGCAATGCCCCTGTAGTTTGAAATGTCAGAACGAGAACCCTTTTTATGTAAGGGAATAATGAAAGATTCTTTCTATGGAGTTGGAAACCTAGTCTGCTCAAGTGATTCAGAATGCTGTTAGCAGAGCCGTAGTAGAAGCAGATGAAGTTGACAACAATAGCAGCACCAGGATGGACATGACAGTATTCAACGAATTTTGGAACTAATAGCCTTCAAGCGAGGCAAAGACCTTTGCTTTAAAATGAAGTAGGTTCTAAATAAAAACAAGAAAGAAAGTCAGTCAAACCCGACTATTTTATACTCTGTACCCTTAATGATGTTCTCGCATCGCAGCTCACATTTGCTCACGAGTTATACGCGCTCATCTCTAAGATTCTCTCTCTCTCTCGCTAAGATTGCTTCTGTTGAACGAAATGCTGTGGTTATGTGTGTGTGGGGGGGGGGGGGGGGGGGGTGTCAACTGGCCGTTTTTTGCTCATAACTTGAGTATTGTTCATCCGATCTTTATCATTCCTTCCGCAAATCGATAAATAATTTTCATTCCAAATTGCGGGGGCGGGAGGGGGCGTGGCAAAAATTGAAAATAAACTTGATCTGCCTGCAAGTATAAGAAATATATGCCCCATACATGTCAAACCTCTATCTCCTACCATTTCTGAGATCTGTTTGTTCATACGGACGGACGCTATATCGACTCGTCTGTTGATGCTGATCAAGAATATATATACTTTATAGGGTCGGAGATGATTCCTTCTGGCTGTTACATACTTTTGCACAAACTTAATATACTCTGTGTACCTTTGGTACAGTGTATAACAACGATATTGTAGTGTTTTAAAGATTGGCTTGTTAAGGCATTTATGGAAAATTTCGAAACTGTTGTCAATGAGAGTTCAACTTCAAAGAATTCTGAAGACTTTTACGATACCAGAAATGGAAGATGGCCAAATACGTACACCAAAGAGAAATAGAATGGGTGACGAAATACTTGAAACTCTTGTTATATCAAAAAAGCGAGATGGTATATGAGAAACATGTTGATAATGTAACATTTGTAAACTCGGGTTGATTCAGTTTAATTTGTACAACTTTTTTTTTCTCTTCACTTTGACCATAGATGACGCTTTCACCTGTGTGACCAGAGTTCGATACCGATAAGCCTCGTGTGTGGCTTCGATCGATAACAGGGTTCTCGGGAGTATCGGTTTATACCAGGGCTACCCAAGCGACGTTATACTAGGGCTACGTGTACAACCTTATACATTAGATGAAATTAAAATGTTCCACTTTTAAACCTTATAGTTTAATTTAAGCCCGTATTGGCGAACCATGCTTTTTTATTTAAAATTACCTTTTTTGTACCTTTACCTTGACCTTGGAACTGAAAGATTCGTATACCTTTTACCTTACCTAGGTATATTTTTTGACATTTACCTTGTACCTTAACCTAGGAAAGAAAGGTACCTAGGTACCTTTCCAATCACTGGCTATACTACTAAAGACAGAAAGGTCTTGTTAATTGTTATTAGGGACAACCACAAATTTGTTGAGGCGAGCCACGACATTTCTCGAGCCTAGTTTAGGGTAGTTTCGAGCAAAATTTAAGACTCGTTATAACATTTGTTCAACGAAGAATTAGATGGGCTCTCATAATAAACTTTAAGGAAAAATCGCATAGAATAAAATGGTTAAACCAGTGGTGAAAATTTACACAATTTACAAAAAAAAAAAATACCAGATCTGTTACCCGCGTTTCTCAACCATTGAATATAATATATAAGACCAGGCTTGCCCAAAACCAGCATACGGCAGAGCACTTACCAATACTAATCAAAGAGCATACGGCTGGGGAACGCTGGTGTAGATATTCTTTGATATTACCAATATGACGTTCAACTTTTCGGTTTTGAGAATCATTTAGTAGACTGGAATCAAGGATGTAAAAGAGGGGTGCCCAGAATGAGCTTACGGCCGAGTGAAAAGGAAGAACAAACACAAGAAATAGAAAGAGAAGCACGGTTTTTGTTTTTGTTTGTGTGTGTGCAACAACAAATCTTTTGCTCGAAGAGAACGAGAAGAGAGAACACATTTAAAGTTGTTGTTGCTCTACGAAGTCAGATGATTGGCGTGTCGGGCTTTACGCGCCGGCAACAACAAAACCTTCGCTCGGAAAGAATTAAAGAAGAGCACGCATATGAATTTATTGTGCCAGCTATTCCTTTGCGCAAAACAACAACGAATGCGTGGCTTGCGGATTGGGCTTGGGCACCCCTGATCTAAAAACTAAAGGTGTCGATCTTAAACTTGGGTTCGTAACAGGTTCAGGTTCAAATATTTGTGTCACACTTGGTTCGGTTCGTTGTGAAAAGTATGCCGGAATTCCGGTTTGGAACCGGTTAGCAGCTCTGCTTTTGAGGATGAGTCATATGCGTTCGGCCACCTGCTAAGTGTGTACTCTTAAGCAGACGCTCTCAGTTATACTTCTAGTTCCAATCTCGTGTGGAACATAGAGTAACTAGCACTGCTCTCTCCAGCTCTTTCCGATGCTTTCTGCTTCTCTACCGACAGTCCTTCTTCAAGTTTCTTTGGGTTTGCCCGCGGGTTCCATTCCATAGACTTCCGAGCTACATATATTGTTCTCACTTTTTCGCAGTGTATGCCCTATGTAGCTCCATTTCATTCTGCGTATACCAATAAGGGTATTGTTGTTGGTCAGTTTGCTTGCGCGCGCAAACACCAATCAAGATAACAAAATCGGATTTTGTTCTACGCGACGCATACACACGAAATCGTTTGCAGGTGTGTCGTTTTGTATACCTCGCGCCCTGCATGTATACGATCATTGATTTCCCATCTTCGGGGCAATTACAAAAACAAAACGTACCCAAAGAGCATACGCCTGGGAATCGCTGTATTAGACTCTTCTCGTAGCTAATACAATCAGATGGTCCATTCGCGTGAGTGAGTGAGCCATTAAGTGAGCAAAATGATCAATCGAACGGTTTTTTGGGCCATAACTTCACATTTTGGGGGTTCCCGAGGAAATCAAGTATGAGGAAGTGCTATATGCGACCTGCTCTACAGCGTACGCTATGTCAATACCCAGGTGATAACAATTAATTGAAATTTGTAACAGTTTGTAATCTAATCTAATCTTATATCTACTTGGACTTCAAATTTTCGATGTCAAATGTAGGGTAGTAATGGAAATTTCAGCTACAATGTGCCACTTCACTTTCGCTCTTCTGTCAGTTATCAGAACCTGCCATTTCTAATCTTCTGCAAACTGAACAACTGCGCCTTCTCATGTCAAAATTGCTCTACTTATTATTTATTTTAAAAATGAAAACCGAACTCGACTAAAGTCAACGATTTAGCTAACATCAGCAACGACATCAGTCGATTTCCTTGTTACCAGCTTCCTCCTCCCCCCCCCCCCTCATAAACTCGTACAAAGTTGTTCGTAAATCTATGAAATGTGCACCGTAAACTGGCAGCAACAGTGGCATCTTTGCTGTTGCTGCTTTTGGGGGGGGGTTTTTCATTTTCAAGCGACGCAACACGAAAAGTTTCGCTAGTTTATGAAAAAGTCTTTGTGCTGTCAAACTGTCCAATTTGTAGATAAAGTTGCGCCTCCTCCTCCTTCTCCTCTTTACTCTTTACTCTGCCACTTCTTCCGCTTTGTTTTCTGCTATTGCTGTGCTTTCTTAAAGTCTTAAGGGCAAAACTTTTGGCCCAAAAAAAAAATCTGTTGCCAGCAATTTAAGTTTTAAGAATTTTTTATGATGATGAGTAGAGCAAAGTCACTCGATGACTTGACAGATCAAATAGTTTTCTTTTTGAAAAAGAAAGTAACAAAAGGAGGAAGAAAATAGAAGTGCCAACGGATGCCAATTAAGTTTCAAATTTCCAAGTGCCTTTCGTCGTCGTTGTTGTTTTTTTTGTGACAGCTTTTGCTTGATGTTTTTTTTTTGCACCAAAACGCCGTACACCGGCGGCAACAATTAAAGCACATTATGAAAATTGCCAGAGCACAGACGACGGCATCATCACACACACAGCGTCTCGGTTCAGCACGCGTTTGGCCACATTTCCGGACTCACGGGCGAAATTAAGTGCCACCCAAGGGATGGTAATGGCAGCGACACTACAAGAAAATTAAAGGAAATCTGTTTACAAAATGATGACACAAAAACAAAAGATGCTTCACTTACCACAATATTTAGAAATAAGAAAGGAAATAAGACAGGAATTTATACAGAATACGGCTTCAAGGGAGCCTGAAAAGAATCTGAAAATAAAAATGGAAATAAATTTCAATATAATTTCAGTAAATTAATCTACGAGCTTATTACTGCTAGCAATGACCAAATCAGTGCTGATCAAGCATCGAAAAATTTTCATTCAAAATTTTCTGCCAGTGTATTTGGCTAACCACTCGTTGCACTTTATGCGTTAAAAATAAATTTTCGAGTGCTTTTGTGGCGGCAATGGCGGCTTGCCCCTTTTGGGTATGCAACAATTTTTTGCCGGCTGCATCTTGCCTGCTGATGAGCGTGTGTGTGTGTGTGTGTGAGTGTGTGTGTGTTGAGTGGCACTTGCATATATGCAAAGCGTGGCTTTTGACACACACACAGACACGCCACTTGAGCTGTTGTTTAAAAATGATTAAAAGCTCGAAAAAAACACACACACACACACACATTATACGCCCAGAGCAGGCCAGACGAGAAGAGTCCACCACTGCTGCCTCCTCCGTTGAAGCAAAATGAGTGGCACTTGCCGCATGCAAGCGACTGTATAATTTAGAAAGCCAAAACACACACACACACACACACATGCACATCTGATCACGCTTGCAATTGCCAACGTCCCTGCAAACATTTTGTCGGGTTCCTTATCTTTATAGTCAAAAAGAGAGTTTGGCGATAGTTTGAGGGGAGAGTTTTCTGATGTTTGGCGATTTGTTTGTTTGGCATTCTTAACATACAAGGGATAAATAAGAGATACACACCTGATCATATTAATAGGTACACACCGGAATTTTTTAATCATAGATGGTTTTTTCGTACTTTAAGTGTTGACAACTTTTTAATTTTTGGTTTTTTGTTGTTCTCAATGTCTGGCCACACTGTGACAAAGAGTTGAAAGAGGGGCTGCCCCGTAATTCAAAGCTTTTCTATAAATTGCGAGTCCATCACACATTTCGCCTGATCATAATAATAGGTACAGTCTCCGTTTCTCACAAGTATCAAGTGAATAATTTTGTAATCAGTGATCTTTTGGTAACTTAAGGTAAATTAAGTGTAGCTCCTGTCAATACAGAGAATTAAATAATTATTTTTTTCAGAAAAAATGGTTCGAAATTCTCATTGTACTAAAGAAGCAGCTCGAATGGTTATTAGTCTGAGAAAAGAAGGCAGATCTTTACGAGCCATCGCCAAATTAATGAACAGGTCTCATAATTTTGTTAAAAATTAATTAGAAAGAAAACCAAGACAGGAAACCCGTGGAAGGCCACAAAAAACAACAGAAACCCTTGACCACTACACATAGTAACTTTGAGCGAAAAGGACCCATTTAAGTCATCGAAGGCTATTGCAGCCGAAATTGGGAATTCAGTTAGTGGTCCAACTATCCGAAGACGACTACAAGATGCCAACCTACCAGGAAGAATTGCCAGAAAAGTCCCACACAAACTTTTGCAAGGGACCACAAAGACTGGGTAGGAATCACCGGGGAGAAAAAATGGAGAAACATATTATGGAGCGATGAAACCAAGATTAATTTGTTTGGGAATGACTGTGAAAGGAATGTTCGACGCCCTAATGGAAAGGAATTCCATCCACGGTTTACAAAAAAAACAGTCAAACATGGAGGTGGCAATATAATGGTATGGGGTTGCTTCTCCTGGTACGGCGTAGGTCCAATTTATCAGTCTACGAACAAAATGAATGCTGAAGAGTACAAATCCATATTGGAAACAGTTATGGTACCGTATGCTGAGGAAACTATGCCATTACGTTGGGTATTTCAGCAAGATAATGATCCTAAACACACATCAAGGTTTTTCGAGGACCAAAAAGTTGACGTTCCGAAGTGGCCAAGCCAATCCCCCCGACCCTAACCCCTTTGAAAACTTGTGGGGAGACTTAAAAAAGAAATTGGCAAAGCATTCATTTTCAAATAAACAAAAATTATGGGAAGGTGTCCAAAAACTGTGGTATGAGACACCAGTAGAGACCTGCCAGGCTCTTATTAAAAGTATGCCAAAAAGAATAGCAGTAGTGGCCAAAAATAGAGGTGGAATACACTGGATACTAAGTTAGGAAATACTAATTTACCTAAAAAAAAGAACACAAAATGGAAACAAAATATTTTTTTCTTACCAACACATGAAGTGTACCTATTATTATGATCACACTGAAAACGTATCTGAAACACAAAATGATCTCTTTTATGTTATATTATTATTCTATTTTACAATTAAGTTTATTTTATTAAAAACAAATAGTTTAAGAACCAATGAGAACAAATTTTAAGTTTGAAACAATGAATAAAACTGTTTTCTGTTACCTTAAAGTCAGAGTTGATGTGTGTACCTATTAATATGATCAGGTGTGTATATGATACAGTCGTCCGATCTGCGTGATGTTGACATTTTTGAAAAGCTTGATAATTATATAAAGCACCCTTGCGAAGATTCAGTCACATAGCTTTGAAACTGACTGCGTGGCAAAGCTTTCTTTAAGGGCATATTATTATTTATGTCATGTAATGTAATTAATATCTTTTAAACTATAAAAGTCTTCATCATTTTTGAAAGCACCGTAATTTAAGTTATGGTTAGGGCACTAAAATGTATATTCTTAGAACCTATATCATGGTGGTTATCACTAAGAAAAAATTATATATAAACTTTAGCAACAATTACTAAATATTATTAAACAGAAAAGCCCCCAACAGTTTTCAGAAAGCCATAATATTCCCAATTTTCAGGAAAGGCAACTGGTAACCAGCAACTACAGTGGAATAACTTTTCAGAATGCGATAGCTAAAGTTTTCTCTGCCATTCTCCTTGAACGTCTAAGTAAGTGGCTCAACACTGTCGACGTTCTAACAGAGTTTCAGTCGGGATTTCGAAAAGGAGACTCCACAGTTGATAATATCTTCTGTCTGAATACCATTGCGCGAATCTATTTAGACAACGACAAAAAACTCTATGCCTCCTTTGACTCGATTGATAGAAGGACTCTAATGTATAAGCTAAGCAATATCGGCATATCCTCCAAATTTATACAAACTTTGCAAAGTATGTATGAAAGGCAATGAAGCAACAGTTTGCGATGGCGCAAAGCTATCCGAATGGTTTCCTACGGAGTCAGAAGTTAATGCCGCAGTGAGGGCAATAATGTGTTACGGAGCACATGTATGAGGGATACAACAATACAAAGAAGTGGAAAGTCTTCAAATATACTTTCTTAAGAAAATTTTTCGTCTACCACAATACACACCGAACAGAATGTTATATCTGGAGACCTGACTATCGTTACATCATTTATATACAGTTAATCTGCACTTCGATTATATGCAAAAACCCATAACTATGGAAGAAAGAAGGGTACTTAGGATATTGGCAGAATGCCTATTAAAAGAACGTTTGCAATGTTTCAGAGAGTGGGGCTGAATCTTGAAGATAGCGCGACTTGGAAAACTTGGGCTAGGAACATCACAATTAAAATGGATGCAGCATATAGAATGAAATTTGTTCAAGAATCCCGGAGAAGCTCTGAGCGATTAATTTATGGGCAGCTGCACTACGATCTGGAAGAGAATAACAATTTCTCCGATGAGTTCCCCATTGAAGGAATACAAAGCGTTTCAAAAAGAATGACCCATATTGATGATTTACAATAAGAAGCTAAGAATGCAACAAAAAATACGTGCGATCTGAGCGGCTTCAAGCCGCTGTCCCTTTATCGCATGCACTCGCATATCGCTCGCGATTGCTTTAAAAAAAAGGTAGCAGTGGTTTATCGCGCGTTCTCGCCCAATATTATAGCATCGCTTCTCGCGCGCACTCTGACATCAGCCTTACAATCTTCAGAATATACTTTTTTTTATCGCCAGAAAGAATATCGCTTTCTTGGCACACTTCTTTCCGAAGGGAGATAAGAATGCGATAACTATGCGATATCGCCAGAATTAAGCGATACCTACTGGAAGAATCGCATTCTTATCTTCCGCAATAAAAAAATGTTTGCTGGGATGGTACCAAAGCTATTTCAAAATTTGTTACTCACCTCTTCACTCTTGATCCAAACTAAAATTTTGATTATACAATAACTTGAAAATCTGTTCATAGCTGTTCCATATCTGAGTGATTTACCAACATACTGAGATTTGACAAATCATCAAGCATCTGGTGTGTGGATGGCATTGGAACATCATCCATCTGGTGTTTGGATGGCATTGAAACATCATCCATCTGGTCTTCAGTTGTCTGAGGTGTTGGCGGCGGCGGCTGCTGCTGGGGCTGGGCCTGCTGGGACTGGGACTGCTGAGGCTGGACCAGTTGCTTAGACTGGGCCTGCTGGGGCTGGGCCTGCTGGGGCTGGGCCTGCTTGGGCTGGGCCTGCTGCGGCTGCTGCTTAGACTGGGTCTGCTCCGGCTGCTGCTGCTGTTGAGACTGGGCCTGCTTGGGCTGGGCCTGCTTGGGCTGGGCCTGCTGGGGCTGGGCCTGCTGAGGCTGGACCAGCTGCTTAGACTGGGCCTGCTGGGGCTGGGCCTGCTGCTTAGACTGGGCCTGCTGGGGCTGGGCCTGCTGGGGCTGGGCCTGCTGGGGCTGGGCCTGCTGCGGCTGCTGCTGTTGCTCAGACTGGGCCTGCTGCGGCTGGGCCTGCTGCGACTCATTGACATCCAGCGATTCATTGACATCCAGCGATTCATTGACATCCAGCGATTCATTGACATCCAGCGATTCATTGGCATCCAGCGACTTATTGACATCCAGCGACTTATTGACATCCAGCGACTTATTGACATCCAGCGATTCATTGACATCCAGCGATTCATTGACATCCAGCGATTCATTGACATCCAGCGATTCATTGACATCCAGCGATTCATTGACATCCAGCGACTTATTGACATCCAGCGACTTATTGACATCCAGCGACTCTTTGACATCCAGCGACTCTTTGACATCCAGCGACTCTTTGACATCCAGCGATTCATTGACATCCAGCGATTCATTGACATGCAGCGATTCATTGACATCCAGCGACTCTTTGACATCCAGCGACTCTTTGACATCCAGCGATTCATTGACATCCAGCGACTCGCTGCTGCTGCTACTCATCGAAATGGAATCTTCAAAGTCTTCATCGTCGTCACTGAACTGTTCCAGCATAGAAGTGACATCTTTGATGTGTGATCCAGCCACATAATGATTCTTATACTCCAACACAAAACCATTTTGCAACGATTCCTTCAAGAGGTCGTGAAAATCTTTTAACCCTTGAGGTGTCTCGCGCCGGAAATGCATAATTAATTCGCGCAATGGCACAGGTTCGATACGCCACCTCAAGTATATTACCAATCTCTCGGAGGTAATAACGGATGTTGGAGATTCACTGACCACTTTGGAACCATGAACAGACATTTTCAGAATACAAAAAAAAAAACAAAAAAAAAACACAAAAATTCCAAATAAACTTATAGAGAGCACAATTGGTATGTGTGTTTGGTATAACGAATTGAAATAGAATGAATAGAAACTTATGAAACTCTAGGAAGGTAAAAAGTCAAGGCTAAGTTGATGGAAAAAATTCGATTTTTTTTTTTAATTTTTCTGTATAATTTTGTCCACATTGCAAGGCAAACTTGATACCAACGAGACCAACAAAATTTGAAAGGTACTTATGATAGTTTAAAAACCCCTGGCTGGGTTTGTACTATTTGGCTAAGGTTTTCTTTTAATGGACACTTGAAGTTTTCAGTTTGTTCAAGTCTATATCTCATAAACTATTTGAAATTTTACTTTACCGTCTTCAGCAATTTTGTAGCTCTTAACCGCGCCCACAAAACAGCAAAATAAAATAACGTCTTTATGCTCAAAATCACGAAAATGAAAATAAATTCAACCTTTTCCATTGTATTTTGAAAATTGCCACCAATAGCAATGATTGTAAGGATAGACAGTTAACAATCATGAATTCTTTAGCGAAAAGCTTACTGAAGATAGAATCGGGCAGATTGTTGAATACGGAAAAGTGTTAAAAGCTGGATTTATTTTGTTATGTTTGTGGCTTTTATGTTCCCATTCCCATGTATTTAAAATCAAAAACATAAAACAAAATTGAAACGTCCGTAGCTTCTGTATTATTCTGATCAACCAGATCATACACAGTATGCAGAAGTTGCTACTGTTATATTTTAAGCTGATTGAACACGCCGTACCGCGACCCGCCCTGAACAATGACTTTTGCCGCAGGTATATATTTCCGAGGCTGGCAAAAGTTGTCTTCAAAAGTCTTCAAAAAAGTTATTGCTTCATTTTACAGTCTAATATGTCCCCTTTAAGGAAAATATCATTAGCCGACACCGATCGAGACCCAACTCGAGAAAACGTACCTTTTGTAAAAACAGTCAAGGTTTGTTTGTGTACGCCTTAGGCCGTCGGCACACGGCTCGTATCGTCATTGTAACGTATGCAATAGGCATGTTTTAGTGCACGATTTTTCTATTTCGACTTGCTCCAGCCATTCAATCTATGAGGTTGGGTAAAAAAATGCGTCAGCCAAAATATATATAATATATTAAAGTTTCCGAAAAATGGTCGAAAATTGATATATAAGGTCATAGCTGCCTAGGGATTGCTTCTAGAGGGATCAAATGTACCAGTGACCCACATTGTTTTTCCCTCCGCAACATTTTTTTCCATGACGCCTACCCCCTATCTTTCCTCCCTATGGGGGTTCCCATACAAAAATTACATTTTTATAAAATTGACTCTCACATCTTTAAAACTCTTCCTACGAGGATAAAATGTAGGACCAACTCCCATTATTTTTCACTTCCCAACATTTTTGTTCTTGGCACCCACCCCATGTCTCCACTCCTTAGAGGGGCTCCCATACAAAAATGATGAAAAATTAATGTTATTTTGATTTCGTACCACTGCCACTTGACTACTACTCCAAAAGTGCCTCCTAGCCATGGGAAATATAAGAACAACCCCTACTATTTTTCCCTTCCCAACATTTTTGTCCTTGGCACCTACCCCCTATCTCCCTTCCCTAGGGGGGTTCCCATACAAAAATTACATTTTTATAAAATTGTCCTCCAACACCCTAAAACACTTTCCAGGAGGGTAAAATGTATGACAAACCCCCATTATTTTTCACTTCTCAACATTTTTGTTCTTGGCATCCTCCCCCTGTCTCCACTCCTTAGGGGGGCTCCCATACAATATTGATGATAAATGCATGTTTGTATGGCAATATACTTAGGTGGCAATACACTGGGATGGTAAAATGCTAACGGAGATGCAAGGGAAAAAAGAACTTCGTCTTCCTGTGATCGCTAATTATGATGGGAGAGAAGCCGAAAGTAGCATCAGGGTAAAGGAAAAGGCAAACATATCTCGGAGGCAGTATACAATTTGTTGAAAGAGTGGAACATTATTGACCGCGTTCAAGCTATTTCGTTCGACACCAAAGGATCAAACACTTGTCAATACCAAGGTGCGTCATCATTACTCAAGCAATTATTAGAACGAGATCTGTTGTATTTACCGTGCAGACATTATATATATGAACTTCAATTGAGAGAAGTGCTCGAAGCCAAAATTGGTAAAACTTCTGGCCCAGGAGTGCTTTTCAAAGAAAAATGAAAAGAAATAAAAGATGAGCCGTACTGCTCTGGTACAAAGGATGACCTAGTCACTGCCAAAACACCAGCTTCTTCAATACCAGCAACTTAAGCCCTTCAGGGACATTCAGTAATGCACGATGGATTTCTAAGACTATATATATATATATAATATATCTATAACGGGATCCGTGATGTTTGCATTTTTACTGTCACACTTTACATGAAGGCACGGTATAGCAGCACCAGTGCTATCCAGGCTTCAAATCAGGATTTAAGCAGGCAAGATTTTTCAAGCGTTTCGAATTGTTTACCGATTTCCTTTTAAACGATGCAGAAACCTGGGCAGAGCGCGAAGACTACCAACAAACCGTTTTTTGCTCATAACTTGAGTATCGTTCATCCGATCTTTATCATTCCTTCAGCAAATCGATAAATAATTTTGATTACAAGATATCTCTAGAAGGTACGAACCATCTATCATCAAAACTGTGGGAGATATGACGTTCTTTCCAAATTGCGGAGGCGGGAGGGGGCGTGGGAAAAATTGAAAATATACTTGATCTGCCTGCAAGTATAAGAAATATATGTCCCATACATATCAAACCTCTATCTCTTACCAACTCTGAGATCTGTGTAATTTTGTTTTGTTTGATAGAGCATCTTTCTAGGGATGGACCAAGTAGGCTACATTTTATGATTCTCTTTTTTCATCGACAACATTCACTTGCATGAAAGTAAATATCCAAACAATTTCGAGACGTACTAACATCAATTTATCAAAATAAAATAAAATTATAATCATGTCGCGTGCACCGGGTCAATTTCCCAGTACAAATATGCCGCTAGTCAGAAATCTCTTGCGCCAGGCGCAATTAGCCGAGATGGCAGCCGAGAGGGAGTCGCTGGCATACTATGAAAATTTAAATAAAACCTGGCGCTCGCAGCTCGCCGCTCCGGAATTGGCCCCTATGCCTATTGGCATGGAGTTTGCGCCCACTCAGCAGGAGGCACCGCAAACTAATGTTACTGCTGCTACTGAGGATGGTAATTTGCCGGGAATGACTGTATATAATATAACAATTCGTGCGCCAGACGTTTTGCCGGGAACTTTGGATTCCGATAATGAGAATTCGGTGTAAAGTCCAAAGTCCAGTCTTAAATGCAGTAAAAACAAATTCCAGTAAGCATCAATACTTTTACTCATTCTCTTTTTTAATTGCAGTTCTATACGTTACACTTACACGTCGCTATCGTTTGTGAAGAGTGAGAAAGAGAGCCACCAATTGCCATGAAGCCTAATGTTTATTTGTTTTTTTGTTATGTGAAATAAAATGTTCAATTCGTTCTGTGGGTGCAACATCAAAAACTAAAAACACAAATGTTTGATCCTTCGAGCCGGATATATAATATATGGCACAGTTCGACAAAATCCAACTTTTTTAAATAGCCCTGCATTAGATCCTTAAATTCCGATTGGTTAGAGTCAAAGTAGCAGATCTAACTTTCGTCATCTTCTGAACGTGTAAACAGGGATCTAAAAAACAAAGCTTATTGTGGGTGCCGATTTTATTGTTTTACTTAAACGACTTTTTAGAATTTATATTAAGAATCCAATATACTTTCGTGACGATTTCGAGTCTTTGTCGCACAATATTGAACAGATAACTACAATTTTACAAGATGTCTTTAATTTTGTTGTACCGAACCGAAAAATAAGATTCGTTACAGGATTTGGTTCAACATTTTTGTCTACTTTGGTCTCGTTAAAGGTTCGATTGACAGTTTAATAAAGTCGGAATTTTGGGTTCAAACCGGTTCGGCTTATAACCGGCGTGAAGCCCTGTTTTGAAGCATAAGGAAGGATTTTGAAACAATGGACTTTGCAGATATAGCAAATGATCCCCCTCTTTGACTTGTCGGCAACATTTTAATGTTACATTTTAACGAAATGGAGATGCATTTCCTGATTATGACTAAATCACAACTTTCCCTTCAGATCAGCTTATAACTGAGACTAACAAATTTTTGTTTAGAACTAATCTATTTTATTATTGTTTGTGCGATTCAGGTTCGACTCGGTCTCCGAAATAACCTGAAAATTCGGACACCAGAGCTGTTTGCAGAAGGCAGTTTAAGTATTTTTGTAGTCTTGACTCCTTAAAAAGTATTTTTTTTTATGTTTTATTGGAAATTATTTCTAAAAACAATAATTTTTTAAATTTTGACTTTTATCAACTTTTTTTAGCCACTTTATTTTTATTTTTAGCTATTTCTAGCAATAACTTTTTGCAAATTTAGCAACTTTCGCACCTCATATTCTGGCAACACTGCACACAGCCACATTTCTGGCTAAATGGATACGTCAACAAACATAATTGTCGCATTTGGGCTGATGAACAACCTGAAGAGACTTTCGAACTAATGTTACCTTCACAAAAATGCACTGTTTGGTGTGGTTGATCTGTCTGCTGGTAACATCGGTACGTATTTCTTTAAAAATGTGACCGGACCGAACATAACCGTCAATGGCTAATGCTACCGCACCAGGATAAATTACTTTTTGTTACCTGAAATTGAACTCAACGGAGCACTGGTATGGTGGCCAGCACTCGTGAACAATCAGCCCTGAACAATCTGCATAAAGTACAGAGAAGTGCGGAAATATGTTTAAGCGGCGCTGTCCAAACGACACCAACGGTAGCGCTAAATATTATACTTCACCTTCTACCAGTAGACTTTGTATCAAAACAAATGGCTATTACAACAGCCCTAAGACTATGAGAATCCGCTGCCTGAAACAGGGGTAATTTGGGACATACCATACTCGAAGAACAAGAGTGTATACCACAAACGACGTTCGACAAATTATACGACGTCTTTATCCCAATCCTACACGATACTTCCCAACAGCAAAGCTCACGCCATTAATATCTGCACCAGAGTCTGGCGACTCCCTATCTGAAGTGTATACAACAGCGCTCTGCGGCAGCGACGTCGACACACCGACAGTATACGAACTTATACTGCTCTATATTGCAACAAAAAAGATGTGTTAACCCACCCGACAAATCAACGTATGTAATCGGACCTACGACATTTACGATAGTTTCTCCTAAAAACAAAATCCGAATTTCTTAAGAAAAGCGGGTTTTATACGGATTTTCATTGTTTTCTCTGTTTGTGACAGCTAATCATTGGTTGCCACCTCATTTGTTGATAAATTTAGAACGAAAAAGTTCGTTCGACATGCACATATTTTCGGCGAGGTAAGTAAAATGGAGTTGAAAAGGGGAATTCTAGTTAGGAATTTTTTAATATTCTAGCTGCGCTTTGTTGGAGGTCTGAACCGAGAGCACAGCCTTATTTAAGCTCTTCCAAACGTGGGAAATGCGGTGGGGATTCATTTGGCTGGCATTGAGAATGAGCGCTTGCGCCAATTCTTAGCCTCCATGATATATGTTTTTCTATTCGATGAAGAAAGAGTAGGCAGCTGAGTAAAAGGATTCGGCCAGATGATGGTCTCTTTTAATCATTACTGTGGCCACCTCCTGCATATTTGGATGGACACAGTCGAATACCAAAATGGCGGCCCTGCAACTGTGGTAAAAGTAATCCAATTATATTACCTTAGAGACTATATTGGATCGCATTTTGCCCTATATTCTGTGTACTTTAAGGGCTTTCAAAATCTTTATCTAAATCTTATCTTTCTTTCTTTGTCTTTAGCTGAATCTGGCTCAAAAATCTGCCGTCAAGGTGCAACACTTACTTACACTTACCTATCCATAGTTAAGAATATACCCCACGCAGCAAAGCCAATGTCTTTCCCTATAATATACTGCCCTATATCATGGATTTGGCCAGTGAACTAAGTGCGGTCTTTGTGCGTGTGAAAATTGCCCGGAGAATTGCCGCTTTGGCGAAGACAGCTGTTTACTTTCTGGAGGAGACACCGCGAAATGCTCTGAATCAGATGCCCATTCATTTGCTGAGGGTTCCCCCAAGCAGAGAGCGCGAAAATGTGACTTTGTCTCTCTCTAACACACAGCGAAGCATGACTTCGGCAAGCATTCGGTATGAATAGGCGAGTATGCTCGTGCCATCGCTGGGGAACTCTGGAATAAATGCTTTGCATGACGCTCAGGTTGCTGACCGATGCATAACACATTGTCAAGCAAACCCTAATGGAGTCGGACCTTATTTGGCCATGTTTTCATTTTTTATCAAAGGTGTTAAATAGAAGAGTTAGCAAACAGTATGCAAACTATTGTTATTGGCTGTAACTGGTATTTTCAGTTATTTTTACATACAACTGCGATACAATTAAATAAAACTGAACTAATTCATAAAAATAAAGAAACAAAACTAATAAAAAGTACAAATTTTTAAATGGGAAACAAAATGGAATGAAACAAAACATTCTTATCAATTATCGCGAAAGTAAACGTTTACAACACGTTTTCGAATCCGTTCTCGACACTTTCTCGAACATGAAACAATTTAAAGCTATTGCGCTACCTGTCTTTCAGCCCATAATAAAGATTCCAACATCCAATTTTTTTGTGTGTTTATTTTTAATGTATCAACCTGTACAAAGGCAATTTGAAAAACTGCTTATGAAAAGTCCTTTGTATCAGAATTCAAGGATCTAATGCCGGGTTATTTAAAAAAGTTAGATTTTGTCGAGCTGTGTTTTATATCCGGCTCGAAGGATCAAACATTTGTGTTTTTAGTTTTTGATGTGGCACCCACAGAACGAATTGAACATTTCATTTCACATAACATAAAAAACAAATAAACATTAGGCTTCATGGCAATTGGTTGCTCTCTTTCTCACTCTTCACAAACGACAGCGACGTGTAAGTGTAACGTTTAGAACTGCAATTAAAAAAGAGAGTGAGTAAAAGTATTGATGCTTACTGGAATTTGTTTTTACTGCATTTAAGACTGGACTTTGGACTTTACACCGAATTCTCATTATCGGAGTCCAAAGTTCCCGGCAAAACGTCTGGCGCACGAATTGTTATATTATATACAGTCATTCCCGGCAAATTAGCATCCTCAGTAGCAGCAGTAACATTAGTTTGCGGTGCCTCCTGCTTAGTGGGCGCAAACTCCATGCCAATAGGCATAGGGGCCAATTCCGGAGCGGCGAGCTGCGAGCGCCAGGTTTTGTTTAAGTTTTCATAGTATGCCAGCGACTCCTTCTCGGCTGACATCTCGGCTAATTGCGCCTGGCGCAAAAGATTTCTGACTAGCGGCATATTTGTACTGGGAAATTGACCCGGAGCACGCGACATGATTATAATTTTATTTTATTTTGATAAATTGATGTTAGTACGTCTCGAAATTGTTTGGATATTTACTTTCAAGCAAGTGAATGTTGTCGATGAAAAAAGAGAATCATAAAATGTAGCCTACTTGGTCCTAGAAAGTTGCTCTATCAAACAAAAAGAAAATTGTTTCTGAGCTGAGGATCCGCTCATGGGGCAGAACATACCTCACATTTGGAAGAGCTTGTATCAATCCGAAACGGGCAATCTTGGAGGTGTGTTGGCAAAATACCTGCTGGAAGCGTTCTAAAAGAGAAATCTGAAATTTGAATCTGATTTTATATTAATTAGTGGAGCCCGGGACTTTATCCTGAGGAGTGAAAGATCTACTATCTCGCGACGAGCGAGGAAGGTAGGTGGTATAACTCTGAAGGAAGGGCGTTCCGGTAGCTCCAGTTTTATTTTTATATTTATGTGAATTGTATAATTTTAAATTTAAGGCAAACGGCCAAAATGTCATGCCTATATTTATATTTTTTTGTTCTATGAATAAAGAACTTCTACTACTACTACTACTACTAGAGGATTCGAAGAGCTGAATTCAGCAAAGATTTAGAAGGCATTTTTGATGTCGCTTCAGTAAAATTTAATTTTATTAGTCCAGATATTTAAGATTATAAGTTGATAACGCGTTTGTCATTTTTGTTTTTGGTCGCCCAATTGTGACGCGTGTTGTTAATGTGTAATTTCAGGTTGACCCTAAGCAGTGTAGCTGTGTTTTGTGGAATAATAGTTAAGCATGGCACAACGCTGCACAGAGTTTCAAATGCAAAGTTGTAAACGAACGTGTGCAGATTTATGAGTAATTAACACTTCTTGCTACAACGAGCGACTTTTCGAGAAAATTGGCTTTATTGTAGCTGAATTCGTGCTTAAGTTGAATAGATTACATGAGAAAGAGATAAAAAAAAATTTTTGCTTGGTAGCGTCAAACACAAAAAAGTTTTATAAGTCGTATTTAGAGCTAAAAGTAAAAGTACAAGCCGAATTTCAGCTCAAAGTTGGTGCAAATCGGCCAGATCAGTATATGATATACATATACTATATGAAATAGTATGCCGAATCGAACCATTTTCGATAAGTCGCTAAAATAGCTTTAAATACGTGTTCAAACCGAATTTCAGCTCAATATCTTTTAAACCTACTAAGTTGGTGCAAATCGGCCAGATTGGTTATATGGCAGCTATATGTAATAGTGTGCTGAATTGAACAAAGTTCAATAAGTCGCTTAAGGAGCTTAAAATACATGTTCAAACTAAAATTCAGTTCAATAGCGTAAAAACCAACAAAATTATTTCAAACCCGATTTTGTAAGTCGTATTAGAAGCTAAAAATACGAGTACAAACCAAATTTCAGTTCAGTAGCATAAGAAACAACAAGGTTGGAGCAAATCTGCCAGATCGGTTATATGGCAGCTATATAAAATATTGGTCTAAATCAGTGGTGTCCAAACACACACACAATGAAAGCGTTGCGCTTGTGTGCGAAGCAGCGAAACACGAAGGCAGCGTGTCGTTTTACTGCTTTACACTGAAAAAATAAAATGCGTGCGATTCAAACATAAAACAAATTAAATCGATGCGCAGCATATTTGTATTGTATCATTGATATTGGCGTGCTGAAAAGAAGAAAACAAAGGTTAGGATTTTTAGCTCATTGAGAATTAGTTTTTGCATAACTCATCCAAATCGATGTCTCCTTTGTATTCTTTAATCCGTAAGAGATCTGATAGGTGCTGATCGGTTAATTTGTTGCGACTTTTACTTAATATTATTTTCAAAGTGGAAAACGTAACCTCACAATTGTATGTTGTACCAAACATTGAGTATAGTCTACCAATTTCATTTTTAAGACAATAATATTATATTTATTATCGAGTTCTCGCCAGAAATGGCTCGCCAGTTTTTAAAGGAATTTCAATATCATCTCGTTATTCTTTTAGATCGCTTTGGATTTGTGCGTTATGTTCCTAGACTTCGCATATAAGAGGGTAGTCGTGCAGATCTATCAAATTTTTAATACAGCTTATGTCTTGAAATCTTTGGTTGCATCTATTTTCAATTGATGTCACGATGTTGGCATAATATTGAAAGAAGTCCAAATTATTCCATTTTAAGCCAGAAAAAATGAGTGAAGTTTTCTTTAGAGATTTAAGGCAATTGTTTTTGAGTTAGTCTTTTAGTAAATGCAGCTTTCTAGTAAAATGTTGTATTATTGTTACAAGAGTTATTGGTGTTTTTGCCTTGAAGAGATAAGTTCAGATCATTTAGCATTTCGGTTAGGTCGCATAAAAACGCCAAGTCCAGTTGAAATTCCTTATCTTCCAATGCAATGACAAACTCATCGGTAGTCGGTGTTGGTGACGATTTAAAAAATAATACAATTTCTTGTCTTAAATTAAAAATACGCTCTAAACTCTTTCCGCGACTGAGCCATCGCACTTCTGTATGCAGCAAAAGATCTCCGTAGTCTGCATGCAAATCTAAAAATCTAAAATCTAAAAAACTCTTAAATTTTCGGTGGGTCAGTGCATTGTGTCCGCCTCTTATTTTATTTATAATTTCAATTGCCGTGTCCATAACGTTTTTCATTTTTATTTCCTTTGCGAAAATGCAATGGAATGTTGGACAAGACAGACCGTTTTTTCGCATTATTCCCACCAGACCATTATTATTTCCTCTCATTACTTTTGCACCATCTGTGCACATAGCGCTCATTTTTTCTTTATTCACAATTGAAAAGACACGGGATTCTAAAACGTCATATAAAACTTTTCCTGTTACATTGCCGTGCAAAGAAACAATATCAAAAACTTCTTCAAAGCAGTTTAAATTAGCATCAACTATTTTAACACAAATTATTAACTGGCAAATGTTATTGATGTCGGTACTCTCGAAAAAAATGTGCAGTTTTCCAGGCGCTTTCTTGCTTCGTAATAAATAAAGCGGCCTATATCTTCGGTTCTGCGTACAAGAGTATTACGTGATATGCGAATACTTTTACAAATTTCAACGGCTTTCTGGCCCTGCTCTCCAAAGCACTGTAGCACATCTGTAGTTAAATTCAGAAAAAAATGTTCCATCACTAAATGGGGGCGACATTGTCTGGCTAGACCTAAAGCAACTGTAAAAGATGCTAAGTTTAGCGAAGTTTTATTAATTTTATTGTTGTCAGGTTGGATAAATTCTTCCTTGTCAGCTATAAACATTAAAAAATGTCTTGCCTGCATCTCTAAAATCCCCTTTGTTTCATTATAACCCCCGTTGCAAAGTTGGTAGTGCCAATAACATCAAAGGTAAAGCGACATGCAACGTAATGGCACAATAAACATTGAGCGTTACCATCCATATTCTCAATGAAAAATAATTCATTTTCCCAATTGAGATCAAACATTTTTTTCGGTGTAGTGTAAAAATCATGCGCTTTATGGTCTTTCCTCATTGAATGCAGCATAGCGAATGACTGCGCGTTTGACTTTTGAGCTTCAGCCGAACACATGAGTCGTGAGAGCAAATGCAGCCGAACACGCGCATCGTACGAGAACAAGCTGCCGAGCGTTCTATTTATAGAATACACATATTCTCTCTCTCTATATATGTGTCGGCTGCGACGCCGGCTGCTTGCCAACCACGCGTGGCTGTCTTTTCAAATTTTGGACATCGCTGGACTAAATTGAGTGAATCCTTGCAAGTCTTCTTTCTAAGCGTACAAATCAAATTTGGGGTCAATATCTTAACAACTAAAGTTTATGCCAAAAAAAGTCAAAAAAAAAAACCAATGTGCACTGGACAGATGTGGAATAACCTCTCGAGATGTCGCTATCATTCTTGAAGCAACTGCTGAAGCTTTGGGACGCTGGAATCATCATCTGGAAAAGATCAAGGAACTGACCTTTATCGCACTTTATTAGATTGGGATTTAAAAGAAAACGTTAAAGCAATGTGCTGCGGCACAACGGACAGTGTCCACGCATTGGTTCAGTAACGAGGACCCACTCTGTATTAAAAAGGTTTAATAAGTAATAAATATGGCAACGCAATGGGCCCAATGTGGCCCAAGTGGGCTCTTCCACGCTCTGTCATCGCAACCTAACCTAACTGAAATTTGAACCCTTGATGTTGGCGACATTTGGTTTCAGCAAGACGGTGCTACGGCACACACAGCGCGCGAAACAATGGCTTAATTGAGAAATCTTTTCGGTGAGCAGCTTATTTAGCATTCCGGACTCGCGTAATTCGCGTAGCAATGCTTGAAAGAGTGATCCAAAATACAGGCATACAACTTTATATTGCGATTAATATTAATATATATTGAATTAATATGCATACCAGCTGGTATTATGATCGACTGGTGGCCCTCCCAAAAAGACTTGCATCTGAATTGCCTACAAACAGGCTCAGAAGACGCCTTAATCGACGACGATGGTAGGCGTCCCCTAGGGACTATCCACCACCAATATTTGCACGCTGCTGGTTTCCCAGCAAGATGACAGCTCACCCCCCAGGACCAGCGCTGCGTGCTAAGTTGCAGTCCTGTAAAGTATTAGTAATACTTGTTAACCATTTGTAAATAGATTAAGTTCTATGTACCAAATATTCTAGTTATACTTTAACAAAAATAAAATTTCAGATTAGGTTTGGTCATAGACATACGATATGCGTCCCACTGTGCTGCATTTCCTTTACAAGCAAACACAGCTGGAACATAATTGGTGGTATTCATTTAGATGCTTTAGGGATAACGAGTATGACATAAGCCACGGTAATCTTACACTAAAGTTCTGCTCCCTCAAAGAGCGGAAAAAGCAAACATTTGTTTTCACTTTTTATTATTCATCTTAGCAATTGTTTGTTGATTTTGTTTGTTAATAGTTGAGTTGTTGGTTGGTGTTTTTTTGTTTCTTTATTGTTGTTTTATTGAATTATGCTTATTGCTGTTCATATTGTTGTTGTTGTTGTTGTTGTTTTTGTTAGGTTGGTTGTGTTTTGCTGTGGCTGTTGTTTGGATGTTGGTTGTGGGTAGTAGCAGTCTCTGGTTTGCTTCTAAGATGCCCCTGCCGCAACAGACGCCGGTTCACTCGACTCCAAATGATTCATTTGCGATTGTTGCTCATCCTCGGACTCGGCACGCAGCTTGGCCGCAGCAGCGGCTGCCGCCTCCTTCTCCTGCATCTGGGCCTCCAGCTCTTCGACATTGCGAAAGATGCGAGCATATTGGAAACGCTGATGGCATTCCTGCTGATAGGCAGCAGCTTCTGCCTCACAATCGCCAAACACATCGCCGTCCCGCAACGCTGTGTAGATTTTAACGGCCTCCTGTAAATGTTAAATGGATGGAAAATGAGTTGAAGAAGGTGGTACGTGAGGGAGGGGTGACAAATGATTTACCTCTAGTCTTAGCTTGCTCAGATCGTAGCCGGTAATCAGCTTGATGGCCTTATCCTTTTTACTCGGATCCAGCTCGTACAATCCGCGTGCTCCTTCGTATAAATGCAATATGGAAGCATTGTTCTTGGCTATAAACTCGTCGTTGAGCTGTTGCGGTGTCTTGCTGCCTATCAGTTCTTTGGTGGCCTTATCAAGCACCTGCTGGACATGGACATTGAATGCCGGCTGCTGTTTGGTGGCATTGTTGAGCGCCTTCACGAATCGTATGATGCAGCTGTGCAGCTCGGGGTGCAAGGGATTCAGAGCACTCGCACGCCGAATCGACTGGAGCATCAGCAGCAGCTTGTTCTTCCGATAGTACACCTCAAAGGCCAGTAAATGCGTCTCGATGCGCTCTTTGGCTAGCTGTTGCAGCGGCTTCAAAAAGTCGATGGCCTTCTCCAACGGATCATCGGGCCGTTCTAGTTTCTCGGCCACCAGCTCATCCAGTTGCGGGGCATCGGGATCGGTTTCTTGATTGGCCTGCTGCTTGGACTTTTGATGCTGTTCCCGCTTAACCTGAGCCTGGGCAGCCTGTGCGGACTCCAGTTCGGCTTTCTTTTTGGCCTTGCGCTGTTTGCTGCGCAATTTCTTAAGCTCGGAGGGCGGCAGGTTCTCTGTGTGAATGGGAATGAAGGTGAATATGGAAGTGGGTCTCGGGTTTACTACGTACCAATGTCAATCTCTTCAATGGTGGTTTCCGATTTCAATGGCTTGTCATACAACCGTAGGTACACCTCAATGGCACACTTGGCTGCCTTAAAGTAAAAGGGATGCCGTCTCAAGACATCCTCCAGTCGCAGCAAACCCACATAGGCTCTCAGCGTCATCTTGCGCATGCAATAGGTATGGAAATCAAACTGATCCTCAATGATTTCAGCAAAATGACGCTCCACCTCGTGACATTTCTTTAGGGATTCACCCCAGCGACCCATGCGCTGATAGGCTAGGGCGCATTCCGTTTGGAACCACATGCATTGCATCTCATTTAGATTGTCCATAGCAGAGACGCCCTCACGGGTGAATTTCGCACAAATCTCTTCAGCCTCCTGGACCATGTCGGCGCGTAGCATATATTTGGCGCATTTGGAGTTGATGTAGCTAAGAAAACAGAGACAGAGACAGAGAGAGAGGGAGGGAAAGAGATGGAGGCACTTCTTTCCTTATATGCTATTATATGCTTACCGATCCGCCGTGTCCATGCTTTGGGCCTCCTCCAGCCACACATACGCCTCCACTGGATCACCCGCATGCTTGAAAATTCGTCCCTTGGTGATGAGCAACTCAATTAACGTGGGCGTATGATCTATGGCCGCATTTATATACTCCAAAGCACGATCCGTGTCTCGCATATAATCATAATGCTGCGCCAGGAACAGTGCCGTCCACACCAAAGCCGATGCCGGCTCTACGGGTCTCCCGGCGTCGGCATCCGCGCGCGAAAAGTGCCCCGATCTTGTCAAATTCTCAAAATACTGCAGCGTCAGGGTCTCTATGATGGCGGCCTTATCCGCCAACTGATGCAGGGTGCGCACATTCACAAACAATGGCGGTATACCCTTGCGCAGTCCTCGTCTTAGATACTCATCGGCCACCTGGCGGAACTCCTCACCGCTGGCAATGTTCAGCGGCAGGCGACGCGGGCAAAGGGCTCGGGGATAGACAGCTTGGAACTCTCGGTATACGGCCACCACCAAACTGGGCTCCTCCACCTGCCTGGCGGCCAGATACTGCTCATAGTACAAAACATTCTCCGGATTGCGTCGTATTAGAGCATCAAAAATGGGCACCGCCTTCTCGTGCTGCTGCAGCTTAATGTACAAATCGCCCATGGTCTCGCGCACCGCCAGCTTGTCCACAATTTGGGCCTCATACTTGATGAGATGGTCCAACGCCTGCTGCAGGTGAGCGGACTCGATGAGTATCTGGTTCTGGTAGAGCAGCAGCTCCGAGTGCCGATAGTCGTGCGCCTCCTGCGGAAGAGAGAAAATGACTTTGAGTGGGGACAAGTGGCGGGGGCATTCAATTTCAAGGGTTACCCACTATGGAGGTTTGCGACTGACTGAACGTCTCCAGTATATTGTTCGCCATCTCATAGTCGCCCAGCAGATGGTAGCTCATGGCGAAGCCAATCCACGACGCATGCTGTGATGGACGCAGCGTGAACAGATGATGACGCGTCTCCTTGTAGCCCTCCAGATCCCGCATTTGTATCTGCAGCAGTGACAGATCCTTCAGTATCTGCAGATTGTCCTTCTCCCATTTCAAGGCATTGCGATAGCACTTGATGGCCTCGTCATACTTTTTGTCACTCCGCTGCAGCAGCCCATAAACATGCCAGCAGACATGTGAACGCAAATCGTTGCGCAGACCCAGCCTTACATACTTGTAGGCCTCCTCCCGGCGCCCCAGACCGTTCAGGGTTAGACCCTTCATGGCCAGAGTTTCACCGTGCTCCGTGTACTTGGGATTTGAGAGGATCTGCTTGGCCAATTTTAGGCCATTTTTGTACTGCTTCAGTTCGTAGCATTTCTGTGGAGGAGAACCAAACCAAATCCCGCACAAAATACATTTTGAGGTTAGGGCCACGAGTCGTCGGTCACAAGGAGTTGGGGGCGAGCCCACAATGTTGTTGTTTTGGCATGGAGGATGACAACACTTACCAGTAGCTTACGGAAGAGCGCCCCCTCCTTAGGTGGCAGTGGGTCACTGGAAGGCATCTCAACAACTATTGGGCTCCTTCTGCTGCTGCTTCTTCTTCTGCTGCGGCTGCTTCTGAGAAGTTTGCAAGTTTCGGGCTGCACTGGCTGCGACTGCGACGAGATGATTGAAAAGTGTTTGTTAGTTGGACGGACACCAAGCGATGAGCTTAAACAAAACAATTCGTTTGTCTATTTATTTATATTGCATTACATTCGCTCGCTGTTCGGTTATGGAAAAAGAGGTCTGCAGGTCGGTCGGACGACAGTCCACACTCAGTCGTCGGTCAGCAGTGTGACCGGATGCGGTAAGCGCAACCAGAAGTCTGGGCACACTAATGGTTAACCGTCAATTGTCTACACAGTATCTACGTGTTATCTACACAACTAATTGTTAACTGATTAATTGTTTAAATGGTTGCTCCTAAATAAGATTATAAAAATTGATTATAAACTGCAGATTTTTTTGGTGGGGATTATTTTTGGTCAAAGCACGCGACTGTCTGCGTAACCAGGTGAATGGCACACATGTTATTAGAGATGAGCAATTGAAGTGAATTTGAAAGTCACGAATCTGAATTGTTAAATGCTTCCCGCTTACAAAAACCGATTGTTACTCCGGTTTTTAACTTCAAAACCCCATTTATTTTCGTTTAACTTGGTTTTTAAAAACAGACTCACGTAAAGAAAATCAGTGGGTATACGAAGCTTTTCAATCGACTACAGATTTCTTGATTTAAGCTCCGATATACAATAGCTTGACTCATAGATTGTTGGTGTTTTGTAGTGTTGGACCGTTCTCGTGTTTGAAGGGCGGACGCACGAACACGTCGCACGTTGAGTATTGCGTGTTTGTGTCACGAAGTATAGAACTTCCTTATAGTACAGCGCCTCCGAAAAAAAAATCATTTGAAAAAGGCCCAATTCATGAGTGATTTCAGTAATACCCATGAAAATTAGTACTCAAATTCATGCCTCATAAAGCATGATGAAAGAACGCCCTGACTGTTAAGTTCATGACCAAAAAGCAGGTAGGCAAAGCCAAGTTTTTAGTACCAGATCTTCCAAATCAGTGTTGATTTTAGGGTTCTGTCATTGATTACGCTCATAATATTACGCATAAATTGCTCATAGACGTTGGTTTTTAGAAAGTTCAATTTCTTTTACAATATTCTTTTGAAAATATGGAAAAGCAAAGTGGAATACTCGGAGATTACGACCACAGAGCGTTTTGAACAGCTCATTTAAAGTATTTTTTTGTCTTAACTCCTTGAAAAGTTGTTAAGTAGTAAAGTTCTTGTTAGGGTCTGCCCAGCAGGCTTAGCAGCTGTGACTTGACGAAAACTTTACTGGATGCGGAGGAATGCAGCAACGTCACTTAGCTCAACGCGTCGGCCGTGTTGCTTACAAGTATTTCATCAGCATTTCGTTTGGCGACAGATCACCATTGTCATCCCGCTCACGCACTCACACATGCTCAACTCGGCCGCAATGCTGCTTGCATACTTCCACGTATTTCATCAGCATTTCGTTTGGCTCCATGTGTCTGGACGTTGCTCTGCGTCCCTTTTGGTCAGCGGCCACGGGGACATGTCTTTTTTTTTCTTTTTCACCTACATCAGAAAACAGATATCCTCCCTGTTCGTGAGCACAACAAGCTCCTCACACAACAGTTCCACCAGACATCCCATCCAAATCATGCCTGCACCACACAGAGCATGTCAGGCGCCCCATAGCCGTAAGATACAACCTACGAGCAGCTCCTAGGAAACGATAGCCCTGCCCTCGTATCATGTGCAGAAGCCAAGAAGCTGGCACACACCGAAACTGTAAACAGAGCAATAAACACATATAGGGACAACGTAGTCCTGGGGGGCAGGCCACCTCCTATCGATCAGGCCGAGAAAACCCAGCTCCGCTACGGGAAAAGCAGGATCCTAAACAGCTACCTATCACGCATTAACCCAGAAATCGCCCACAAATGTCCCACATGTGGTCTCGGCCCGCACGACACAGTACACCTTTTCAATTGTCCCCTTAACCCCACTGTCCTCACACCACTAGATCTTTGGACCCACCCAGTCGAGGCAGCCCTCTACCTCGGTCTGGTCCCTACATCTCTATAATAATTTACCTCTTACTTTTGTTTTCTTTCTCTCTTTACGTACAAATCTTCCATGTCTTTTTTGATGTTTGGGCATAACAGCTTGGTCAAACAGCCTGGGCTCCTGATCCCGCAACTGATTTGTAAACTTCTGTTTTTCTCGACTTTCGTGCTTTTTTGACACACTCTTTACACGGGTTCCTTTATACACACAGTTTACTATTTAAATTGTCGATACGGGTTTGTCTTGTCCATTCTATTTACAATGTCCGTTCTCGTTCGTCTCTGTCTGTGTCTACTAATGCCTTTTCTTCTCCATCGCATCATACATTCTTATTTACAGTGTGACCATCGTCTCTGTCTTAAAATACATTAAAGCTTAAAGAGTTCCAAAAATTCTGCGAAGTAAAACTACACATTATTTTGGGATTAGCCCGGAAAAGATGGCTGTCTGAAAATAACAAAAATGTCTACTGCCCAAAGGTATGCCTTACAAAAACAGCACAACAGGCGGCTAGTATAAAATATGGTCACATCTAGCACATCTTTGCAAAATGGTATTTCTTCACTTAAGAAAATCGTAGAATTATTTGGAAATTTTAGTTTTAAAGCTAAGAAATAGTACTATACCATATTATGAAAGAGAGTCAAAACAAAAGTATAGCTCCTTCACAAAACGCGCCTAAAAAGGTTCAAAATAGGCATTCTAAGCCACTTTAAGCTCAGATTCGTGTTCAGCACACGAAAATCACATAGAATCACAACCAAACCTTCAATATACTAGACCTTGTTTCTTAGTGTAATTCTCAATAACTTTGTTACACACTTTTATAGGTCTAATGTGGAACTTAGTCACTTGGACTTATAGCAAGTGTATAGGGAAATCCACCATTTTATAAGTAACGAAAATGGTGTGTTTTTCCGTATTTTTCAGAAGCCGATTTCACATCTTCTATAGAGCACTAACTCTCCCACAAACTCACAAGTAACAGAGTAAATTCCAAGTTTTTCTGGCAAATAGCAGCCATATAGAAGATGAGAAATCGGCCCTTAATGAATATATGAGAAAAGTGTTTGGTCGTAAAGTGGAAATTTTTTACAGATTGGAAGCGTTACTTTTTTAAGTATACTCGTAGAAGTCTTTTTGATAAAATCAAGTTGTTATTTTAGTATTTCGACTTATTTTCTATCTTACAGTCACCTGATCTTTGTCAGTCACAGTGACTGCCAAATCGTTGTTGCTCATCTTTAGAAAATATCACATGTATGATTTTTAACTGATATTATTCTGTTTAATGCTGATTATTCAAAGCACAAACTAAACTTAAAATACAAATGCAAGACTCACCTTTTAAGCTTATTAATTTTTTTTCCCCCCCTTGAATTCTTAAACTATCAGAAGTGGCAAGAAGAAGCAGTTCAGCACACTTGTTATGTAAAATGTTTAATTATTAATTAAAATTCAATTAACGCAGCCAGGCCGGAGGGGCATTATATTTGACTAAAGTTAAGAGGCTTGCACAACATCATTTGTATCACATTTAATCAAAAATACACAACAAATTCAATTAAAGATAAAACACACACAATTTGCCATTCACCCCCAGCTGCTGGTGTACAAACAGCTGTTGCTGTTATCGATACTTCGATAGTTCTTAGCTGGAGATAGAAAGATGAACTCCCTGGCCAGAATTGGTGGCTATGTTTGCCAAAGTATACAAATTGCCGGCTGCGGTGTAAGTTTGTTAGAATATTAAAAGAGAATGTAGCTTAATCAGATTTCCCATCCTTGTGTCTTTAGGTGCAGCAGGTGCGCACCAAATATGCCGACTGGAAGATGATACGGGATGTTAAGCGGCGCAAGTGTGTCAGTGAGCATGCCAAGGAGCGTCTACGGGTTAACTCTTTACGCAAGAATGATATACTGCCCATAGAGCTGCGCGAGGTGGCCGATGTGGAGATTGCGGCCTTTCCCAGGGATTCCTCGCTGGTACGAGTGCGCGAACGTTGTGCACTTACGTCACGACCCAGGGGAGTGGTGCACAAGTATCGACTGAGTCGCATAGTGTGGCGCCACTTGGCCGACTACAATAAGCTGTCGGGAGTGCAACGGGCCATGTGGTAGATAATTTAACAGCCATTTGACTATTTATTTAAGTGTAGTTGTTTTTGTTACAACAATAATAAAATGTGGTCTCACTAATATGGTCTCAGTCAGCTGCCTATCGATTAACGATAGGCGGTTTGTTTACTTTCTGGACGAGATGTCGCGTAAACCACTAAACCTGGTGGACTTTAGTTTCCTAAACCACCGGGCCGAGCTGAGTCCATTGCTACAGGCCAAGAGTCGCCAGCCGCTTAGCCTGGTGGAGAATGAAAAGGACTTTTGGCAGTTTGTAAACAAATATGAATCTATGCTGCGTTCCATGGGCCAGCCAGAGCTGGCGCCGCTAATCAGCGAAACGGATTATGCCCTGGTTAAGCCCTATCACAAAAGCAAACATCTGGCCTTAAGGCTGGACGAAAAGGCTTTGAGGGAGGACATTAAGAGCGAGTTGCACCGGCAGTTTCATCAATTGCTTTTGGTCTATCTGGACTTTAAGCAGAAGGAGAAGTTCCAGCGCATCAAGAAACTGCGTCAGGCTCAACAACAATTGCCCATAGCCAGATTTAAGCGGGATCTTAAGGAAGCCTTGGACATAAGCCGGGTGCTTATAGTGGCCGGGGATACGGGCTGCGGCAAGTCCACACAGGTGCCGCAGTATCTGTACGAGTTTGGGTATCGCAGCATAGGTAGGGAATGCTTTTGACAATGTTTTTTCTGTACTTAAAGTTGCCAAAAATTGTAGCCTGTACCCAACCCCGCCGCCTGGCCTGCGTGTCCTTGTCCAAGCGTGTGGCCCACGAGCTGTTGGACGACTATGGCTCCAAAGTGGGCTTTCAGATACGCTTCGAGCGCAGCAAGACGCAGCATACGAACATAGTGTTCATCACCGAGGGCCTGCTGTTACGACAATTGGCTGTGGCCGCCCACCTGGAGCAGTACGATGTGCTCATATTGGACGAGATTCACGAGCGAAATCTGTTTGGTGATTTTCTCTTGGGCGTAACCAAGTGTCTGCTACGTGCCAAACCACAATTGAAGCTGATACTGATGTCGGCCACCATTAATGTGGAGCTCTTTCAGGGCTATTTCAAGGATGAGGGTGCACGCCTGGTTCAAGTGCCGGGTAGATTGTATCCCATCAAGCTGCGCTATATGCCGCCACCGGCCTTGGAGCTAAAGGCGGGCCAGGCCACAGCCGGCTCCAAGCGCTCCCAGGGCACACGCATTGATCCGGCGCCATTTGTCCAAGTGCTGAGTCTTATCGACCAACAGTATCCAAGTGAGTGTTCAGATCTCAGATCTCATACCCAGGCGGTTAACTTAAACGCATGCCACTCTCTTGCAGCCAGCGAGCGTGGTGATGTGCTCATCTTTGTCAGCGGAGTTAATGAAATTGATACCGTATGCGAGGCCATACAGGAGTATGCCATAAAGCAGACGCACTGGCTCATACTACCACTGCACAGTGGCCTAGCCTTGGCCGAGCAGGATAAGGTGTTTGACTATGCTCCAGAGGGCGGTCGCAAGTGTATAGTATCCACCAATATAGCTGAAACTTCTCTAACAGTGGATGGAGTACGTTTTGTCATAGATTCCGGCAAGGTTAAGGAGATGAGCTATGATGCAGCCTGCAAAGGTCAAAGGCTTAAGGAATTCTGGGTATCCAAATCGTCCGCAGAGCAGCGCAAAGGTCGTGCCGGACGAACAGGACCAGGAGTGAGTAAAATTTAAACTTATTTATTGAGAAACACCAGAAAATACCGAGATATATTTAGAGAGTGCAACACTAAGAACGCATATGGAGGATAAGAGCCAATCCAGCACAGCAGGATGGCAGGAATACCAAGTAAAAGAGAGTTTGTGTAGAAGAAGCTGGTGATGGACCGAATCAAATGCCTCACTACAGTCATTATATATTACATCCGTTTGAAAACCAGAGCTTACTTAGTATGTGAATTCAAGAAGGTTGATTGTTGTAGAACGTTTTGGAACACTTCCAAGCTGAGACTGACAGTGTTTTTGGAGCAGTTCTATTTTCATTTGATTATGTTAATATGGATTGCACCGAACAAAACTGTATCATTGGTTTGGTATCATTGGAAAAGAGAATGTGTTGAGTTCTTGGCCTCACTACGCATAAATATCTGAGTTTATGAGCTATTTTGGACAGAGCATATATCAATGCATTTTTAATAAATCAAACCCGCTATATAAGTGCAGCGAAAGGAGTCTAAATTGGCCTCTAAAGACAGACAACTTTCGATTTATTGCATTTTTTTTTCAAAATGAATCATCCCTTTGAAGTTAGCGAGGTTATTGGATTAAAATTTTAGGCGTATTGCCAAACATTTGATGTAATTTTGTAATTTTTTAAGGCATTTAACTCAGTTTATTGGGCAAAGTTACAGCCAGTTTAAGACGAAAATACATATAAGGTTGTCAAAAAAGTCTTGCGGTATTTTTATTGAATTTTCAATTGTTCATAAAATTGGTTATAATAATGCGATTTAAGTTAAATATGCGCCGTTTTGTTCGATGACGAGTTCCCAACGAGATGCCAACTTCATAATGCCCCTCTTATAGAAGCTCGCTTCCCTATTGGCAAAAAACTCGGAGAGCCAATTTTCACAGGACTCTCTTGTGGCCAACTTCCGACTACCAAGCTCGTTCGCCATGGACAGAAATAGGTGGTAATCACTTGGTGCGAGATCCGGACTATACGGTGGATGCAAAAGAACCTCCCATCCGAGCTCCCGGAGCTTCTGGCGCGTCACCAAAGATGTGTGTGGCCTGGCGTTGTCCTGATGGAAGACAATTCGGCCTCTGTTGATCAAAGATGGCCTCTTCTGCATGAGTGCTGCATTCAAGCGGTCCACTTGTTGGCAGTACAGGTCCGAATTGAGCGTTTGGCCATAGGGGAGCAGCTCATAGTGGATGATTCCCTGCCAATCCCACCAAACACACAGAAGAACCTTCCTGGCCGTCAATCCAGGCTTGGCCACCGTCTGGGCAGCTTCACCGCTTTTCGACCACGACCGTTTGCGCTTCACGTTGTCGTAAGTGACCCACTTTTCATCGCCAGTCACCATCCGCTTCAAAAACGGGTCGATTTTGTTGCGATTCAGAAGCGATTCGCATGCATCCATACGGGCAAAAATGTTTCTTTGCGTCAAGTCGTGTGGCACCCATACATCGAGCTTCTTTTTGAATCCAAGCTTCTTCAAATGGTTTTTAACGGTTTGATGACTCATGCCCAGCTCTTGGCCGATGCCACGGCTGCTACTATGCCGGTCTCTTTCGATCAATTCAGCGATTTTATCGCAATTTTCGACGACAGGCCTTCCGGACCGTGGCGCATCTTCGATCACCTCTGCACCAGAACGAAAACGTTGAAACCATCGTTGTGCGGTGGAAATGGAAACTGTATCGGGTCCATAAACTGCACAAATTTTATTGGCAGCATGAGATGCATTTTTGCCTTTATCGTAGTAGTACTGTAAAATATGCCGTATTTTCTATTTATTTTGCTCCATGTTTGCGACGCTATAACTCACGAACGACTAAAAACAAACAACAATAAATCAAACACGTGTTAGCGCGTGAAAAGAGCTTTCCAAAAAGCTCTAGCGTGAACCGATGCGACGAATACAACTAAAACTACGCGCTTGCAAAGACAAGCTTGCGGAAATACCGCAAGACTTTTTTGACAACCTTATATTTATGTTTATGGAAGGAACAGTGCTCACAAAGAACGTCTCAACAGTTCTTTCAGTGCGATCAGCCCACTGACGAAACAGAAAAAAACGAAGCCAACTCGGTCGCTCACTAAGCAAAACACTTTTTTCCCTCCTTATGTGTTTTCTGTTGAGCATTTTCGGTTGATCAAAACAAACGATACGGCCCTGTGAGCCACTTCAGCGACACTTTCAGAAGAGTCGCGGAACAGTCTTCTGGAAGTGTCGCAAGAGAGCATTTTTAAAGAGTCGCAAAAGAGTCTCCCAGAAGGGTCGCCAAAGACTCAATTGAAAGTTTTTCAATACAGTCGCCCAGAAGAGCCACCTAACTATTACGTTTCACTTTTTGACTCTAGTCTCTGAAAGTTGCGCGGTTCCGTTACTTAAGCTACTCCCGCGCTTTCGAGATAATCTATTTGTTATTGTAAAGTTGCTCTCTTTGATGCTTGTCTCTGAAAGTTAAGCGGTCCCGTTATTTAAGTAATTCTTCATTCCCTCTTTTTCGAGATAAGCTGACTACCGCCAAACGATCGGAGATTGAATCTTCTGGCAACCTCCCTCGCGACTCCCAAAAGATAGCTAGATGATTGAATCTTCAAGATACCTTCTCCGCGACTCCCAGAAGACGCTCTTCTGCGATCGGCGACTAAACAAACTTCTGGGAGTCGCGGGGAATATTGCTAGAAGATTAAATCTTCCGATAATCTTCCCCGCGACTCTCAGAAGACTCTTTTTGGGGATTGGCGATTAAACAATCGCTCAATTGTTTGCTGGGGGTCTGCCAATAACAACTGAGAGGGACACTTGTGAGCGAGCGCTCACGAAAAAACTGTCTTCAAATGAGCAAAACGCAAAAAGTGTCAGCAAAAAGTGTTATTTGTTTTGTTCGTGTGACGGTGGGCTTATGTACTATATGTACAATATATATAATTAGGCGTTAAGCAATTACAAAAACTAATATTTTCTGCATTTCATTTGAAAGGTTAATAATAATACATTTCTCCATACGTGTAGTATGTACAAACATCGTTGACACACACAGGCATCCCAGTCACAACCTCTCTTTCATTTGTAAAAGACACTTTGAAACAGGGCTGCAAACCGGTTTTAAACCGAACTGGTTCGAACCCGGAATTCCGGCTTATTTTTTACTGTGAACCAAACCCTGAACCGAACCACGAGGACGAAAATAGATGAAGCCGAACCCGTTCCGAACCCAAGCTTTTGGTTCGGTTCAAAAAATAAGATTATACACATTAAAATTTATTTGGGTACCCTTCTATGTACGTAACAGCAGAGAAATATAACAATACGAAAAGTCGGTCAAGCCAAACTATCAGGTCTGTTCCCGTTTTCGATTTCGATCAGATCAGCCGGAATCGGAATTGGTAGCTGTTCCCGTTTCCGAAAAACGATCAAGTTATTCGGTTTCAAAAGTTTTGCCTTTGAGTCAGTGGAATGAAAAGTAATTGACAATTTTCGTGTCAACAGTTATACATTTCGTCTATCAAATATTTTTATTTTTACAAGTCAAATATTGTGAAGTTTTTGAAGTATTCATAGATGGATTGAGCATACAACTTGATTTAAAATATATTTTTTCAAAGTTTTACCTCAGAAATTGCATTGCAATTGTAGACGAAAGCAAAAACGATCGAAATGAAACCGAGTCGTTCGCAATTCCGCATCAGCGCATGCGCAGGGTTGATCGAACTTGTTAAGGTTGCCATTCAGCTGAATTAAAATTCGAAAACGATTCGAACGTTCATTCGAAAAGAAAATCCATTTCTATTTCATTCGGAAACGGGAACATCATAATGAAAACGATTCGGAATTCCAATCATTTTACTTTTTAAATCTACTCGGAAATGGGAACAGACCTGTATGATATACTTTGCACATGCGAAAGTGAATATATGTATACACTTTATAGGGCCAGAGATGCATTGTTCTGGCGGTTATATATATTTGCAATATTCTTTGTACCTTTGGTACAGAACATAAACTGACACTAAATCAGAGAAAACTGGCACAAATGTTTCATCTTATACATATACATTTCCAAAAACTTCGTTGCCAGCTTGCCATGAAGCTTTACCTGCTTCGGCAGCCCCCCTACACCTCTTCCCTACAAACAAAAATGCGGACTTAAAATGTATCTAGTATCTATGTATTGTATTGTTATTTTAAATATATTGGGAAAAACGTGCAACGAACCAACGTTCAAACCAAAACCAACGCCCAAAAACCTCGAACCTCAAATTTCCGAACCTTAACCGTTGGTAAATTTTGGTTCGAACCGGCAAAACGGAGGTTCCGAAAAAATTTTTGGGTTTGCAGCCCTGCTTTGAAAGTCGGCTCTCGGCAAAACGGTCAGTGAAAGACATGAGCAAAACAGAAACGAAAAAAGCGATCTTTGGTTGAGCGAAAACAGTTATTAAGCAAAACAGAATTAAAAGTGTCTTTTTGCAACCTCTTTTCGTTGTGTCTGTAACAGAACAGTTTAACACAGACACGCTGATAGTGTTAACAGTTTTTTCCGAGCTCTACTTAAATCACATCAAATTTGCATACCCAAAAAATGTTTCTTAAAGTGACAACATTATACTACAAATGAAGAAACCCATTTTTACTCTGTATTTAATAACGTTCTGCTTATCTTGAGTACAATGTTCACACACACAGCCCAGTTCGCTGTTAATAAGTAGTTGGCATAATTAGGTCCATCATATTGTAAACGCACAGACGAGCTGGAAGTCCTACTAGGACACCTGATAACGGCAGAACAAGAACTGCCAGCTGATCGCAGAGGTATGACGTTGGCCAATTAAAAAAAACAGTTGGAGAACAGCTCCCAATGGCAGGTGAAAAGACAATTAATATCGGACATTTCTTCGTGGGTGATCAGAACGCAAGGGCAAACCGACTTTTACTCGAGGAAGCTACTGACGGGACATGGATACTTCAAGTCATATTTAAACGACTTTCAGCACGGAACATAGAAGACGCAGTGCATTTGGAGGCCATTTAAAGGCAAGCAATAAAATACACATAAAAGTTACTTTTCTAGGCACTTGAAGGGCTACTGAAAGGATCTTTCCAGACGCATATTGGAGTGCAGATCCGAAAATGCTCAGACATAAGTGCTTTTTATGAGCCCGTGCTTAGATAGCGCTGAATATGCTCCGAAAAACCTCAAATTGATGTGTTTACTCCAAAAACGCTATTATTGCTCGGCTCTATTCAGACACATAATTTGGAGCGCTCCGAACTTGGCTGGCTGGGTTGTTAGAAGAGCATTACACACCGATGCATACATACGAAGAAGACCATTTTAATGCGTGAATTTTGCCAAAATGTTGCAGGCAGACCTAAGAGGAAAAAAAACAAAAATATGTGTTTCTCTCCTCTCACCACCAAAGAGAAGCAGTGACCGCTGTTAAAGGTTGTTTTGGTACCTCTATTCAATGTGCCGGGCGAAAAGTGTTATTTTCTGACAAAGGCAAAAGGGGGACCTAATTTTGCGACCTCTTCATTTTTCAAATTCAAAATCCTGAGCGTTAACTATGGTGGTGCAGGAGACATTAGAGTTATTCTGGTAGGATATCGAGGGATCTAGGAATCAAACTCCTTAAAAAGAGCATTATAGGAAGCAGTGGTAGCGTCTTCAATGTTATCACTCGTTTCGTGACGGGTTTACGAAATTAAAACTTTGAATCACTCGTATTCAAGAGACATCTTAATGGATGATAGGCAGCTTCAGTAGTAGTTAACGGTTCGGCCCATCGAGGGTCATCGATGAATTGCCTATGCCTATTGACAATTGAATTAATCTGAACTAGAGATTAACAAGAAGCTTATGAAACTTTATAAAATTTCATATTGATTGTTTTACTCCTTCAGGTCTGCTTCCGTTTGTACAGTCTACAGCAATTTGAGGGATTCGAGGCCTATCCCGCTCCGGAAATCTATCGTGTACCCTTGGACACCATGCTGCTGCAAATGGTGTCTATGGGTCTGCCCGATGTCAGAGCATTTCCCTTTATAGAGGCTCCCGAGGCGGAACGTATAGAGCAAACCATTTTGGCACTAAAGCAGCATGTAAGTAACTGCCTCCCTCTCCCTCTAAATCTCTCTCTCTCTCCTTACTTGAACTTTCCTTTTCACATTTTTGTAGTGTGCCCTCAGCATGGAGGAGAAAATCACTCCATTGGGCAGCTCGCTGGCCAATTTACCTGTAGAGCTGTCCATTGGCAAAATGCTGCTCATGGGCTGTGTCTTTCCGGAGGTGGAACAGCTGCTTACCTTGGCCGCCATGTTGAGTGTGCAGAATCCGTTTACCACACGCGCCTATCAGGATCAACGCTGTGAGCGTGAACGTCAGCCCCTGGAATCCGATCAGGGTGATTTGTTTACCCTAATGCGTGCCTATTGCGAGTGGCTAAACTTGAAGATGGGTCGAGAGAATACACGCAAATGGTGCCAACGTCTGGGCATAGAGGAGCAACGTTTTTACGAGGTTAGCAAATTGCGGCAGCAATTTCAACGCATTTTGGAAAGCTGCCGCATGGCTATGCCCAGCACCAGCTGTTTAACCAGTGCCGAGCGAGCCACACGTCATGGTGAACTGCGTCAACTGAAGGCCATGAAGCGGCGTCAGCGCTTTGAGCAACCGCGTCAGCGTAAGCTGCTTAAACATCAACAAAATCTACATGGAATGGAAGAGGATGACCAGCAAATGGGTGAAGATATGCGAGATGTGGATTTTCGTTTGCGTCATGATGCACGCCAGCTGTCGCTGCTGGAGCGTTCAGCTCGCCTGGATCGTCATCGTGATGTGGTGCTATTGAAATTGCTTTTAATCAGCGGCTTCTATCCACAGCTGGCCCTGGCGGATGAGTTTAACTATTGCAAAGGCGGTGGCCAGCAATTTTTTCATACACGCCTCAAGCCTTTTCTCTCCCTGCATCCCAATTCGCATTTTGCCAAATACTTTGATTTGCTCAAGCTGGCCGAAAGTGATCTTCACGAGAAACCCAGTTACTATACGCCCAAACAACCACTTAGCGAGCGTCATCAGCTGCTGTGTTATCAGTGAGTACTAAGCAAATTCCAAAACCAAAAATTATTGTATTGTCAGACAGATGAACGGACAAAAAGCTCAATCGACTCGGCTCGTCATGCTGATCAAGAATATATATACATAGTTTATGTGGTCGGAGATGATTCCTTCTATGAGTTGCAAACTTCTGGGCAAAATTTAAGTGTAAAACAACGAAATTGAAAAGCCGCTGAATGCTCAACAGCTAACTAAATTTCCTTCTATATATTTTTTATACTTACAATTTTTTTCCCAGAGATGTTGGTAGAGCTCTCCCACTTGTCGCTCACTGTATTTACAGTTTGTATCATTTGCTCTTGACGTTCCACAATGCGTTTTATTTTCTTTGAAGTGCTTTCTAAAGTGCCATTTTCCGTATTATCTTCAATGGGTGAGGTTTGATCTGTTATTTCCTCAACCTCATTTAGGTTTGGCAAACGTCTGCCCTCACAAACAACATAGCTGGCCGAGCGAGGCCGGGGCACGTGTACCTTTTGCAAAACCTGCAGACAGCGCTCTAGAGAATTCTCGATTTTGCTACATTGATCCATGGCACGATCCATTTTTACATTGTGCGACATGTGTGACATTGTGAGTTGTTATATATAATGAGAATTGATTTGGAGTGACGAGTATGTTTAATTTTAAAAGGAAAAAAACAGCCGACTATGCTTTCAGAATATAAATCAAACTACACAGAGAAAAAAGAAATATGCAAAATGTAGAATTTCTACACGTTTTGACCGTGATTTTTAACTTATTACTTTTGTGTAGCTTTTCTGCATGCCACGTTTACATTTTTCATTTCTACATGCTGCATGTAGAGAAGCTACATGCCAAATATTGAAATGAGAAAAGTTAAAGTGGCATTTAGAATAGCTATATAAACGTAATGGCTTGAAAACCCGGGTGAAATCGTTTACACACAAAAAAAATGTCTGCACTTCTAATTTTTGTTAATATGCTGCTACTAGAAAGCTCAATTATTTTGCTATTCATCTCAGAGCAGAAGAGAAACCCGCCCTAAAGCGTTCGTATGGTATTCAGATTACTGCATGTAAAATGTAAAAGTTATTTGGAAATAAGCTGATTTTCTAATGTCGTGTAGAATTTTCCTTTACCCACGAAGACACGGTTGCCACTAGGAAACTCAAAAATAATTCGAAATGGAAACAAAAGCATATCGGGGATGACACAGAAATCACTAGAAAGTTTGGTATAAATGTTTGCATTTCCAATTTCAATTGTACAACTTAATATGTAAAGTGAAAAGTATATCTTCGGTAGCTAGATCAGACGGTGAATTTGAGCGATTTGGAACCAACTGCTCAAATCTACTTGGCTTTTAACAGTCGGTTTCAATTCGCTTTACTTTCGACATCTGATCTAGTAATCGAGGTGTTTTGTGTCACTTCACATATAAATCAAGCAGTTTCAATTTTAAATACACACGAAAATCACTAGTGATTTCTGTGTCACCCCCGTATATTTGGAAAAAGCTCCATTTCAGCTCCAGAGAGACTTCGCGGCCATTTCGAATAAATTGTTCAACGATTTGTAGCCAGTGAGCGACCGAATAAAATGAAGAACAAGTTTTCATAAATATTCATTCATTTTCATTTTATGCCCAAAAAACCATGTACACTGAGACTGTGTAAACTGAACGAATAGTTTGAGTACGAACCCTCTTGAAAAAAAGATCTATTCGTTCTTGAATTTATAAGAATTTCGCTCTTGAAATCGAGCTAAATTCGTTCCCAATTTGGTTTTATAGGCAGGGGAGTAACGATAAGTATCGGAGCGAAAACGGCAAGCAAACTTTGAGAGAATAGCGTTGAGCCTGTGAGAGCAGTTTCGTTTTTCATGGGAGAGGGGTGAGTGGAGAAACTACCGAGAGGAGAGCGCAATTGGTTATTGAGAACCGAAAAGTGTCGTTGTCAGGTCAACCGTTAATTCATTTAATGCTGAACATTTCGAGTGTGAAGATGTAATCGATTAAAGGACAACCACGTTGGTCGGTCATCTCTCCCCCCACCCCTATCTATCTAGTATTTTATTTTCAGAATTATGCGTACTTGGACCAACTTTAGAATCAAGAATGTGGGGACCAAAAATTCATTCTTCATACTTCTAAGATAGAACATTCTTGTTGCAAGTAGGAAATTCTTAATTTTTTCTCTGAGTGTACAAACGAATGTACACAGAACATAAATGCTTTTAAGCTGATTGCAAAGTGCTTCAAAAAGGTACTTAAACTATAAACTTCGAAATTGATGTCTTGACCGGAAATATGGAGTTACATATATAGATATGTTCCTAGTTGAAAACGAGATTTGAACCAGTGGTTCTGTTCAAATTTGAACATGATATTCGACTCGGCCCACACGTAGTGTTAAATGTTATATGCACTAGACACAGCCTAGCTATAAACATATCACTTTTTGTAATAGCATTAAATATTAATAGCGACACTGCCGAGGATCAGGATAGACGAGACACCACTTGAAGAGGTGTCATTCGGTCTGAACCATGTGAACATGTGTGGAAAACTACCCTTCATTAGTACACACGCATGTGACTTATAGCCTATTTCCACCAAAGATATCAAGCTTCATTTCTTGAAATGACAAGAAATGAAGAAAATTATATCATTTGTTTCCAAACAAATTGTTGTTGCATTTTGCCCTTCATTTCTTTCATTTTTCAAAAATGAAGGCATTCCCCACGAAGGAATTTGGGATTTTTTAACAAAGTACTCGTTATTCTCTGGAAATAGAAAGTGTCATCACCAATAAACTGTTGATTTGAATTTAAAAAGTAAAAAGTAAATGTTGCAAAAAGTCCCCGTGAGTTTGAAAGTGGCGCCTGTTGTTTAAATCAAACCATTCAGCTGTTTTTATCAACGTGGCATTGCGAATATCAAAAAGATGACGATTTGTCAATGGAATCAGCATCATTATACCCTTGCAAAGGGTATTATAATTTTGCCCAGAAGTTTGCAACGCATACAAATATTCATTTCCGACCCCATAAACTATATCTATTCTTGATCAGGGCGACGAGCTGAGTCGATTGAGCTTCATCCGTCCGTCTGTCTGTCCGTCTGTCTGTCCGTCTGTCTGTTTCTACGCAAACTAGTCTCTCAGTTTTAAAGCTATCGAGCTGAAATTTTGCACAGAGTCTTCTTTTTACTGCACGCTGCTAATATGTCGGAACCGACCGGATCGGATGACTATATCTTATAGCTGACAATAGGAATCATCGGTCAAAAAATGGGTCTTATTGAGAAAAACATTTTTGTTTTTAATGTTAGCGTCCTTAAACTCGGCTATTATTAATATAATATGCTCTCAAACAGATTTGCAAATTTGTTCAAGATCGGATGACTATATCTTATAGCTGTCATAGGACCGATCGGTCGGAAAATGGGTCTTAGTGAAAAATTTTTTTTTGTTTTCAAGTCAATCGTTCTTAAAGTCGGTGATTATTAATATTAGACGCTTTAAAACTAATTTGAAAAATATGGTCGAAATCGGATGACTATATCTTAAGGCTGTCATAGGACTGATCGGTCGGAAAATGTGTCTTAGTAAGAAAAACTTTTTTGTTTTCAATTTTATCGTTCTTAAACTCGGCGATTGTTAATTTGATATGTTTTCAAAAAGATTCGCGAAATTTGGTCGAAATCAGATGATTAGCTGTCGGAAAATGGGTTTTAGTTACAAAAGTTGTTGATTTTTATGTAAGCGTTGCAAGGGTATGAAAACTTCGGCACAGACGAAGTTAGCTTGGCCTTCTCGTTTTTAGAAATGAAAATGATAAGAAATGAAGCCAGTGGAAATAGGCTATTAATTAAACTGCAGAAGCAGAGAAATGTGGCAGTGACATTATATTTCTTACAAAAGTAACTAATTCTTGAAATCCTTGGGCAGGAAGTCCATTTTCTATTTTCGAATTTCATTCTAAAATAAGACTAGTTATATGATAAGTGAGTTGCAGCAGCTGTTTCGGGATCTGAGTCATAAAGGTAGTCGATATGGTTAAGAAATTCCACAGTATCATTTTGTTCACTTGAAAATAATTTTTTCATTCATTAAAAGAGATTAAATGTCTTTCCGTGAAAAGTCGAACCTCTTGAATACTTGGATAACTAACTCCAACTAACTAACTCCCGCACTGTTGTGTTCGGCATTAAGTTCTTTTATAGTTTTTAAATCTTAGCTTAAAAATAAAAATATATTTTATTAATTTGTTTAGCCTTTAAGTTGACTACTTCATTTGATTTAGTGTTGTCAGCCAAAAAGAATAACTGGACTGCATCCCATTAATTAGATGATAAGATAATTGTTTTCAATGATGGCTATCATCTTGACATGGCAACTCTTGGAGCTCTTTTAATTCGAGAACTCTATTGGGGCTCTAGGCAAAGTATGAGTAGTATGAGGTGGAAGTTTTTAAGCATAAAAGAAAAGAATGGCAAGTGCATTTGAAATAAAATAGACTGGATAGCAAAAACAGCTGTTTCAATGGTATCTCTACCATATCATCAGCGGTCTTCATCTGGTACCACAATCAGAAAACAACTTAATATGGCTTTGATGATATTTTGCCAATCGGTTGCAAATTGCAGTGCCGATTAAATTTTGAAAATAATATTAATTTTTTTTCACCATTTTGGAATCTAGACAGCAAACTTGTTACAAATTGTCCAAGTGGCCCATTAACAAGAATGGTAGATGGGGAATTACAAGAAACATGATGAGTGCGCATACTCGGCGTTACGCACTTGCTCAATAAGATTTGGTGTTTCTATATTAAAAATGTTCAGTTTCACATGATTTTTCTGTTGTTTGTGTGTTTCCTGTTTGTCGTGCCGTTTTGAAAAATGATGGGAAACAAAATTTTCACAAGTAACACAAAATGATGAAAACTTGTCCAGCCATTCTATACGGAAGTGCTAAACAAAACAAATTTAAAAGTCACATTTCTGAAACTCATTGTTTTGCAATACATACCTAATCAAGTGATTAAAAATCTGTATAAGTTTACAGTTGTTACGGTTTTTCAAGAAATATGTTATAAGAAAGAAAAATTACGTCATTTACGTCTATTCACAAAGAAGTTCTTTGAAAGAACACATCAATAAGCGAACTGGAGTTTTTTGAGAGGAGTTTACAGATTCCCCGAAAGATGGTTCTCATTTAGCAAATTGAAATTTAAGTCGGCAGAAACCACTATGACATTGATAAAGTCGAAAATATATATATACATATATACATCCTAAAGGCAGCTTAGAGGCATTGTTACCGCCATTTATCTCTACAAACAAATATTTGATTAGACTTTCACTTGGATGTTTGCAAAAGAATTTTAACTAAGAATTTACACAAATTTTATCTTTCAGATCTCTGCTAGAGACGGCTAAACCTTATTTGATGAACTGCATACGTCTGCCGGCGGCACAGACTCTGTTACTTTTTGGCTATGCCATTGATACCAATTTGGGACTCAGTCGGATTGTGTGTGACAATTGGTTATGCCTGGACTTTCCCATACCGGGCAGTGGCCTGCAGTTGTTAAGTCGAGCCATTGAGCTGCGTCGCCGTTGGAGCAGTCAGTTGTACAAGAAATTAGAAGGTAATTCATATAATCCCAATCCAACTAAAGCCAGCTAACTGATCAGCTTTTCTGTTGCAGAACTCAATGGCAGCGAAACATCATCAACAGTTTCATCTAACATAAGCCTGTGGCAGGATCTGCTTGATTACATGGCCTTGGATGTGGCCTATGGCCTGAAACGTTTGCTACCTGCCGATCTCAAAACTCTGTACACTCATCAGCCACCTTTGGGACGCCTGGCCGAGCTATCTATTAATCCCTTTGCCCCGGATTATAAACTTACACCCCATCTAGAAAAAGGTGGACTTCAGGTGTCTGAACATGTGGTCTATGCCTGCCTGGCCGAACAGAACTGGACTTTGGCCATGGAAGCAGCTTTACAGGAGCAGCCTTGGTTTTGTAAAGAATGTGATTTCGAGTTGGAACAGTATGATGTGCTGGCACAGCTAAAGCATCGCACAGAGTGTTTGGGTTATAAGAGGAAAGAAAAGAGAGAAACTTCACCGCCGGCTCCTTCAAGCAGGTCTACGACCGGTTCGGGCAATTATTATTGTGAGAACTGTAAACGTCAGTTAAAACTTACCCAAATTGATATACTGCGTCATCGACGGCAGTGTGTTAAGGAGAAATCAGCCAAAAATTAGAAGAAAAAAAAGAGTTTCATCAGAGAGTCATCCCCCAGATCCAGGAAGGCATGAATTAAAATGATAGCGAGATGAGTTGAAATATAAGCAAAATTTTTGCGACATGCGCAAATCGCTTACAAATGCAAATATTTTGTAAATGTCGGAGGCTGCCATCCTACAACGCTTGCAAAAGCAATCTTACCTTAAGCTTGGTTTGCAAACCGAGTATAAATTAGTATCGATCCTCACTCACTGTTCAAATCATGCAAAAACAAATTAAAAAATTTATTTTTTACCATCAACTCAGCCTTGTCTTTTTATCTTCTTAGAGTTTCATGGAGTATTCTCGTCTGGCCTGCTCTGGGCGTATAGTGTGTGTGTTTTTGAGCTTGATATTATATATAAATATATAAAAACAGCTCAAGTGCCGTGTCCATGATACAATTAATAAGATATGGCCAGCCACTTAGCATTGCAAGCTGAGAGCTTTTTCAGAAAGCTCGTGCATATAACATTTCGCAACACTTTGAACATGCTACAACGAACAAGGTATGCTGCTCTCTCAGCTCGGTCCAAAAAACTTCAGTGTGCTGCTGTCACTTGATGCGCTTAGTCTATAATGTTGGCTGAGCGCCTTACCTTGTTCGTTGTATTATGGACATTGAAGACTTGCAAGCTGAAACATAAAGCGAGCTAAACGGATCCTCTTTCGGTGTTTTCTCGAAGTTTTCTCTAACAAAACTATCGAGAATGTGTTTCGTGTTCGGTACGAAAAAGTATAACCCATGATACAACTATACCAGGTAAGGCGCTCTGAGAGTGTGCTCTCTTTTCGGGACTCCCAGATTCAGTGTGTTGCTGTCACATGATGATGCCACATTTGAGTGTGTCTCCCACTCTCTCTTAATTTCAGCAAAACCTGTCAGCACTCGATAAATACGGAGCGCCTTACCTGGTATAGTTGTATCATGGTATAACCTGTCGCGCTCCGTTTGTGGCACCAAAACGTAATTTCTCGATACACGTTTCCGAATCAGTTCTCGACAGCAAAAACGGATCGAAAACTGAATCGTTTCCAATAAGTTTTCGCTATGAAGAAAGTGTCGAGAACGGATTCGAAAACGTGTTGTAAACGATTACTTGCGCCATAACTGATAAGGCGAGGCAGTTGACAAGCATGCATTCTTCACCAAAAAATCCTACTGAAGATTCATTTGGGAGAATGATGAAACAGTACTGTATAGGCAACCAGCTCTATTTTGTTGTACAATGCATATGTTGTTTACAGTTGTGAACAAACGTAACTTTTAACTGGCATATTTTTTGCTCGTGTTGGGCCACTTTTCGTATATTTAGCTTATTTTCATATATTTCATGATTTCTCATAAACTATCTGAACCCACTGTAAACATGCTCACATAACAGTCAACTGTTATAATCCTCTCTTACGCCGTCGACTTCTGTTCGCTTAGGCTATGCGAGTTGTTAGTTGTTACGGAACTGCTTTTTTCCCGAAGGGCTAAGCCGGCCTATGCCCTACAGCCCGAACAATACCTCCATCCAAACGATTCCTTCATGTAACATCACTTACCAATATTTTCCACATCACTAACAGAAACTACAAAAGGTAAACAACATTACTACATAAACAACTAGTCCTTCTCTTCCTGAATAGGTCTCCTTATCGGAGCTCTGGCGTTCCCACCCTACCTGCAGCGGACCTATCCTCCAGCTGCTCATGAACGCTGGCTTCTCCAAGATGGCCTACTTCAGCCCACGGCTGCTGCCGTGATCCTTCCTTCCCCGCCCATTAATCTCTAGCACTCCATCGGGATTCAATTCATATGGTAATTATTAACAAATTTAACAAAATTATGATATGACATTATTTACTTAATCTAACATTTTTGCTTCATACAGATTTGTTGCAACGACTAAACGCAATCGCAGCTCGCTGTGCATATGGGCCTTCAATCGACAAGAATTTTGCAAACCAACTCCGATACTTCACACATTCGAGAGGTACACAGAAACAACACAAGGGGTTTTAAGTGCGGGAGTTTTGGCGTGAAATTTGTGGCAAACGTCGCTTAAATTACTCTACCTACCTAAAGAGCTCTTTATGCAGGGACCACGAGCGATCACAATTTTGGTGATATTTTAAATTATATTTTTGCTTTCCCCCTTTTTTACACGCTCCTTTTTTTTGTTTCTTTCTTCCCCTCCTGCGCTTACATATGAGAATGGTCTGCCAACCGATATGGCTCCGTATGCTCACGAAGGACGAATAGTGACTTTAGACATAAATATAAAAGACAAGGAACTGAGGAATTCACACTAGCACGTGTACATGGAATATATATATATATAAAGGTAGTTTTTTTTGCAGTTTAATATAGTAAATAAATATGCCTCCCCTCGAAGGCTTCAAGAAACAAGGACCGCTGCTCTCGTCTTTATGTATGTTGGCCCATTTGGCCAATATCAAAATATAATTCGTATAGTGGTGTGTGGTTGGAACGGACTCACATTTAGCTGACTTTCTGCTTCAACGGACCATGCGATCACGTCTCCTCAGAATCACGCCACAGGGAGGTTGAAATTTTGACAAACCGGCATCCAAGATGGTGGACAGAGAGCGCTACCAGTATCTTGTGGGTCTCCACTGCAGTAAATCAAAATCCCTCCTGGGCGAACAGGACACTCTTCGTTGAGCTAAATCCCGCTTCAAAACAATTTCTAGCATATACACCTATCCCTCGCTTTGCGTCGAGGATACGTTCCAAAAAAATACGACGCAAATTGAAACGACGCAAAGTGAATTAGGATTTTCTATAGCAAACAAACCATGTAAAGTTCGAAGATGGGTTCCAGGGTTACAAAAATACTACTTTTTAAAATGAAAATTGAGAAAAGTGATCATTAAAAAAAAACCAAAATAACATTTCATTTTATTACATATTATACATATAAAAACAAAAAGAAACTAATTCATTTAAAACAAAATAAATTCTTCAATTACATACTCAATTATGAAAAATAAAATTAGAATTAATCACTCTCTGACGAGTCTTTAGTATCTGTTGTCGTAGGCCGGCTTTCTTTAAAAAAAAATTGGTCCAATGTTTGCTGAACATTTTTTTTTTAGGCGTGAAATACATTTCCTTGTAGCAATTGATATTCGTAGCTACCGCCTGGGACACTTTAAGACTCCTTTCGCTGTCGGGATCGTTTTTTAATAAAATATCCATAACTTCGTCAATCAAACACATCGCTTTGGAAATTTGTTGGGAGGTTAAATTTTGTTCTTTTGAGATTTCTATTGAACTGTCAGAGTCATCTTCTTCATTAGCAATTTGCAATTCCAGTTGCAAAAGTTCTTCATTGGAGAATTCTTAGTTGTGCGAGTTTAGCAATTCATTTATGTCAGTCTCCTCCATACCTTCAGAATTAGACTTTCTAGCTAAATTAGAAATTTCATGATGAACAGCTGGTGTATCATCAACTTCTACAGTGCATTTTCGCTGAACACATTCAGGCCATATTTTGCGCCAAACACCATTCATGCAAGATGGTTTAACCTCCTCCCACGAATCGGATATAATTTTTATGGCTTTCATAATGTTAAACTTTTTCCAAAACTCTAGCATGGTAGGTTTATCTTGTCCATCAGTCTCACTTATAAGAAGTTGAAAGGTTCGTCGAAGGTAATAACTTTTAAAAGTCGATATTACTCCCTGATCCATGGGCTGAATAACTGATGTCGTATTAGGCGGCAAAAATACAAATTTGACGTTTTCTGCCAACTCATAAATGTAAACTGGGTGGCCAGGAGCATTGTCTACTAAAACCAAAGCCTTGAAGCTTAAGTTTTCCTTTTTGCAATAAGCTTTAATTTCTGGAATAGCACATGTTGAAACCCAGTTTTGAAATAAAGATGCTGTCATCCATGCTTTCTTGTTTGCACGCCATTGGACAGGAAGAAGATTCTTTGAGCAACCTTTCATAGCTCTTGGGTTTTCTGATTGATAAATAAGAAATGGTTTAAATTTAAAATTACCATTTGCATTACCACCAAGAAGAAGAGTCAGTCTATCCTTGCTAGCTTTAAATCCTGACGCCGATTTTTCTGTTTTAGATATAAAAGTTCTGTGAGGAAGACGTTTCCAAAATATTCCAGTCTCGTCAACATCAAAGACTTGTTTTGGATCATAGCCACCTTCATGAATTAATGCTTTTAACTCTTTTGGGTAGAGTTCTGCAGCAGCTATATCAGCGCTAGCTGCTTCACCTTTAAAAGCAATGCTGTGCAGATTTGCTCGAACCTTGAATCTCTCAAACCAGCCCTGACTAGCTTCAAATGTTTCATTCTTGGTTGTATTACTATCATTAGCATTATCGCTGGATACTGCTTGACTTTTTATGTCATCAAATATGCTTTTGGCTTTCGTCTGAATTAAAAACATATTAACGACTTCATCCCAAAACAACGCAACATCGAAAATCTAACGACGCACAATGAAAATTAGTTCTAATTAAGAAGCGACGCAACTTCGAAAAAACGCAAAACGAAACGACTCAAAGCGAGGGATAGGTGTATACAGAATAAATGCCGTGGCCGACCCGATCCAGCGCTTCGACCCCGCTACACAAAGAAAAATTAGACCTTAAATTAGTCTGCTATCCACGCAAACTCTATGGCCACCATCACTCACGTTTAGTTTGGAATAATTTGAATTATTTTTCGATTCACAAATTTAAATTTCACTATTTTCACGCATATATGTGTGGTCTTATGAATTTTTTTCTTTCTGGGACACTGCCCACTCCACCGACTTAACTTTCGCTTCTCACGCGCTACTGGCCAGCGGCCCCCTTTAAAGGCTTGTTCTAAATCCCAAATTGTCCCTGCACCTGACCTATCTCAAAGTCATCAAGATCGGGTCAATGGCCTTTTTTGAATGTTCTAATACCAAGTGGGTGGGAAGAGAGAGCGAAACGGTTCTAAGCTTCCCCAACCTTCCATAGGATTCTTCTAGAGGGCGCCACTTTCCACCAGTCTAGTGACAGCGCTGCCACCCCATGGAAATTTGACCACATCATATCGCATATTCGCTATCGAAAACCATCATCTTCCTTGTTCATTGTAAAAATGTAACATAGTTCTAAGAATAAATTGAGTTCACTTTTACATATGGGGCATGACGTTTGGTTCTTTCTGGAAAATTAGTAAATTGCACCGCCCATGATCTGAAGTTTCATGCGGTTAAGAAAACGCTCTTAATCACACCGAACACCTTGTGTCTCGTTCATTCCGTCAGCAAATCGATAAATAATTTTCATTACTAGATATCTCTAGAAGGTAAGAAACATCTAGATACGAAACTGTGGAAGATAGACTTTGTTCCAAATTGAGGGGGCGCACAGTGGGCGAAATGAGCAATTTAGCGAAACGAAATGAATATCTTTTAAAGAAAATGAGAAAGCAATATATAAAATGAAAAAAAAGTTTTTAATACAATATTTTTTATTTTTTAAATTTAAAAACAAAAATTTTTTTTTTCAAAATTTCAAAATGATTGCTTAACTTTTTTAAAGTTGGAATAAAAGAAATAAAAAACTTAAAAACCTTTTTTAATAATATTTTTTTAAAATTTGTAAGTTTAGTTTTAAATTTTTTCGGTAGGCACACTTACATTTTGAACCAAATCTCGAGTCAGAAACTTTACATGAAGTCAAGCAAGGTATGAATTGAAAACATATGAAAAATGAAAACATTGTTTTTAAATCGGTAAAGTAGTTTAAATCAGGGAATCAAACCGAATCGTATTTCGGTTCCGGTTCCCGTTCTGGTACGTACCAAAACTTGTGTTTCGGTAAATGGTTCTGTTTTGGTTCTAATAATATTTCGGTATTCGGTTCCGTACCGGTACCTGCTTTCTTAAAATATGAAGATAGAGCGGTCATTGGTTATGCATTCATTCGATTTCTTAGCAAAGACTTAATAAAAGTTATACGCTTACTTGCCCTTCTCAAAGGTAATTCCTCGTACACAGGACGAATGTGCTCCTCGACATGTTCGTCAATTATATATGAGATGGAAAAATTATAACATCGTCCGTAGTTGCTGACGCCAACTTTTTTTCACTACGGCTAGTATTAGCTTCTCCATTGTCCGATGACGAAACATTATGGAACTGATTGCCGTGGCTTTCCAGTCCGTTCACTTGAAGATTTTTGCACTTTTGGATAGCTCTGCATGATTTCAAGATGTTCACGTGCCGAAAGACAAATCCAAACTGAACTTAAATGCTAAATATAGCTTTGCTCAAGCCGACTCAGCCAGCTAATATATACCGTTATATTACATACTTTTATTCCTACCATAGCTCCATAAGGAATTTCTACGAATTGTTGATAGTGTCTCGAAGGACTGTTAGTCACTTTGGATACGTAGAATAGTTATAATAGGTACAATACATACAAAAGATCGAGAGGCGGAGCGCGGGCACTCCGAGCGATCCGGCTGCTCGTATACCTGCTCGACGCTTGCTCACTATTTCTCCTGTAACTTTAAAAATATTTTGAATTTGCTTCTGAAATTTTAGGGACACATTCTTGGATAGTTTGGGTAGACATTTATGCAAATCGATTTTTTGAAGCCTCTGCAGCAGGCTCCCCCCTTAAGTCATCTGCGAACATCAGTGCACGAGAATGCTTAATTACATTAGGCAGGTCATTAATAAATAACACGAAGAGAAGAGGTCCAAGATGGCTGCCTTGGGGAACTCCAGAGGTCACAAATACCGGATAAAAAGATAAGGAGATAAGTGGAAATCCCAGCAGACGCAATTTCAAAATCAGAAGGCAATGCGACACGCTAGAATGGCCGTTTCGCCATCGGAAAAAAAACTTGATCTGCCTGCAAGTATAAGAAGTAAATGTTTGACACGTCTATCTTTTACCATCTCCGAGAGCTGTGCGTTCATACAGACAGACGAAAATGGCTATATCGACTCGGCTGTTGATGCTGATCAAAAATATACATACTTTATAGGGTCGGAAATGATTCCTTCTCCCTGTTACATACTTTTGCACAATTTTAATATACTCTGTGTAACCTTTAACCTTTAGTTAAAAAGTAATGCAATTCTGACATGAGAAATAACAGTTGTTAAGCTGCAGTCGTTGGTCTAACTCTACCGAAGATAGAAATAATATCGCAAGAAGGGATAACACTCACCCGTATTTTCGTTCACTTCTTGCTGAAAACCAGTTTTAAAATAAAAACCTCACTTTTTTTTCTACTTAACTAAACATTTTTATTTAAGGTTTTAGTTTCCATAATATGTGTTGTTTTTTTGTTTTACGCTTACGATAATTTGTTTTGCGCTTACAATTCTAATTAACATTTCTTTTTCCGTAATTTTTTCTTCTCTCTCATCTGCGTATTCTGTGATCTTCATATTTACATACTTTGAACTTATTACTAATTGTCCACATATCTACAATATATAGAGAGATATATATAATTTTAGCAGTCGAAGGTTGCATTTACAGTTCACAGTTAAATAATAATACGTATCCTAGTGCCTAGCCAGGAGGACTAGACAATGAGATTAGAGCGAAGCGAGCAAAGTCTAATAATAATAATAAATGAAATAATAAATTTTTAAACTCCAATGATTTTGTTGTGATCTCGAGACTATTGTATATATTATGTGCTATTTTATACACAAGCTGCCTAGCATTGCGCTACTGAGGGAAAATAAGGATTCAATGTTGTTATTAAAGAAATCTGCCTGCGATTTGCCATTCTATTCAAATTCGATGACATAGTCCAAATCAAATTTAGCCATAATGCGGGGCACTCGCTGTTTTCGCGGCATTCTTGGCTGCAGAAGCGAAAGAGAGGGAGATGGAAATAGTGTTATTTATTGAGTGTGAGCGAGAAAGAGCGAGAAGTTGTATGCCTCACCTTGCTTACATCGGCCATTTCACTCCCAGCCGCGCCGCTGGATTCGGCCAAGGTAATCTGTGAAATAAGCCATGTTTAAAAAAAAGTTTCTGTCAAAATTTCTTCAAAAACTTACATCAAGATTTTCTGTTCTTATAATTTCTTCAATGGTCTCATCGTCGGCGGAATGGCTCGGTGGTGCGACTTCTTGATTCGAACTGGAACTAGAACTGGCCGATTGGTTGACCCTAAGGGGTGCCTAATAAAAGGGGGAAAAAAGTAAGAAAATTGTGAGCAATTTACGTAGGTTCAGAAAATGCTAGAGAAAATGTAGAGATGAGTGCATTATTTCGCACTTGCTATCGACGAAATAATATGCAGATATTTCGCACACATTCCGCAAGTATCTCTGTACCAAGCTTTAAGCTACAAACAATGAAAACTACCAATCGAATAACAATGTATCGATGGTAATGATGTACACAGGTAAAGTATCTAGGTTTACATAGCCTACTCTCAATATAACGAAAACTAGGGCCCTTACTTCATTAAAAAAGAGAGAACATTTAACTAATAGTAGAAGACCTTACTGGACACTGCCCTAATAGGAAGACAACACTGCAGAAGACAAACGGATTTACACAAAGGCGCAACAGGAATATAAAGTGTTATGCGAAAGAAGCAAAATAGAGTATGAGCAGAACCTTGAAGCGCGCATTATCTCAATAAGAGATAGCAAAGACTGGTGGAGGATAGTCCGAGAAATTAGAGGAGTCAGTCCGAAAATAAGTGTGGAAATAGCTGCGTGGGATTTCAGAAATCACTTTAATAATCTCCTTAACCCTCAACAAAACGCCGTGGAGTTTCAATATGCGACACTGTATATCACGGATCCAGACTTAGATGCAGTATTAACAATGGAGGAACTATTGTCAGCACTAAACAAAGCCAAATCCAACAAATCTCCTGGAGAAGACAGAGTTCCGTATGAATTTTTCAAAAACGCCCCAAATGAGATGCTTAAACAAATTGTCACTATATACAATAGAGTGTTTGATATCAACTGTTTGGAAAAATCTTTCAATCTTTCAATCAACAGTATAATATTTCCAATATATAAAAAAGGAGATATCAACGATCCGATGAACTACCGAGGTATATCCTTTATGAACTGTGCAGCGAAGCTACTAATGAGTATACTGTCGACGAGACTAACAACGTGGGTCGAAAAGCACGATAAATTAAACGAGTTCCAAGCAGGATTCCGGCGTGGATACTCAACGGTTGACAACATATTCAACTTAGCATCTATAGTCCGCATTAAATTTGAAGAAAAAGAAAAGTTTATGCTTATTTTGTAGATTTTAAGGCTGCGTTTGACCGAGTACCTCGTAAACATCTTCTGTACAAGCTCCAACGACAAGGTGTATCCACAAAAATAATACAATTTATAGAAAAAGTATACTCGCAAACGTCTTGCGCTGTTTGGACTGGGAGTGAGCTTTCTGAGAAGTTTGAAACCATTAACGGATTAAAGCAAGGATGCCTTATGTCACCGTTGCTGTTTGCGATGTACTTAGATGATCTGCATGAACACATAGGAGGTGGTCTGTATATCAACAACACAAACATTAGGGTATTAATGTACGCAGATGACATTGTGATGGTAGCGGACAATCCCTCAACCCTCCAGCAAATGATCCATAACCTCGAGACATAATGCATATTGTGTGGCATGGAAGTCAATAAGACAAATTCCGAGATTATGGTGTTTAGAAAAGGCGGTAGACTGGCGGCAGAACTCCAGCAGAACTGGACGTATCAGGAGGAGCAGGTGAAGGTGGTACCGGAGTACAAATACCTTGGGGTTATCCTGACACCTACAATGAGCTTTAAGAAGCATGTGGCAGCCAGGACAAAAGAAGCAAAGGCGAGTATAAACTCTGTGTGGGCGAATTTCATCAACAAGGGGACAGTGAACCTAGCATCTAAATGGAAAATCTTTAACTCAGTCAGCAGAACGGAGAAATAAAGGAAGAGGCAGACCAACTGCAGCGATATTTTTTAAAAAGGATACGCAAACTACCAGATAGCACACCCAACTACATATTGGGAATTGACGGAGGGCTAGAAGATGGACACATCTATAGTCTAACACTTCATCTCAAATACCTATCAAGAATTTTATTTGAGTATGAAGATTCTAGACTCCCGCATATCCTTGCTCAAAAAATGATGCGAAATAATTTGGGGTGGTTTGCGAGGCTTAGAGAAATGTTCGCGCATCATGGCATATCACTCGGAGACAACCAATCGCATGCAGATTGGATTGACCGCAATGTTCGGTTCCTAAGCGCATCAAAAGCAGATAACCACATGCAACACATGAACAAGGCGTCAGTAAGTGCATCAAGAGTGTATAAAAACCTTAATTATGCAATAGGGCCCACATACTGCAACGAGTCTTTCAAGCAAAGCGAGATAACTTGGATAATGAAGGCCAGAGGAGATCTTTTATGGCTAAACAGCTGCCCAAGAAGAGTTGTAAATGGAGGTATATGCTCACTATGCAATATGTCTGAGCAGGAGGACATGCAGCATTTTGTAGGACCGATGTCCAATACTGCGGGAATTTCGTTGACGTTATTTCAAAACTTGTACGTTTGCCGAGGAAGAGGTGCTGACGGCCCTGAACGGGGGGATGGGATGAAATAATCTGGCGAATTACATAGAGATGACTACTAATTATAGAGAAGAAATGTCATAAATGAACATTTTTAAATAATATGTAGATTATGAAATTTTGTTAATTATATGTAAAATAGGTATATGCTTATATATATGTAATTGTTTTTTATGTCATACAACAGAAGGAAGGCTGACGGTTTTAAACAAAGCTTTAAATATTTGTTTATTATTAGTTAATCAATGTAAAGCTGTAAGCTATGAAAATTATCAAATGAAAATAAACACTTATCTATCTATCTATCTAATAGGAAGACAAGGCCCGAGGCTCGACATTAGGCACAATGACTTCTGTAGAAGTTGCAATTCAGTGCACGAGACTGTATGACACTTCTTCTCTCATTGTCCAGCGATCAGCAGAAGGCAACTCGCAGTTTTGGGTCGTTATTTCCCCCAAGAAATCTTATCTTAAATTCGTGCTACTTTCATAATGGTTTATCAGGGAAGACTCCTACCTCTAAGATGAAACGAAGTAAAAGAATAGGAAGCAAGGAAAGGAAAACAACACACAACTATGCAGATACTGGATACATGCAGAAAATGGACTTACCTCATTACGTTCGTTTCGTTCTCTGCGCTGATGCGTATGCTTGGGACGATATGCCTGTATGGGTACAAAGTCTTGTATGGACCATGTGGGTGCCAATGTATTACTGTTGATTTGCTGCAGTTGTTGTGGCTGCTGCTGCTGCTGTTGTTGTTGTTGTTGTTGTTGTTGTTGATGTTGGACCGGACGGCTATTGTAGCTGGGCAGATTATTTGGAAAAAATGGGCGTTCTTCTTGTTGTTGTTGTTGTTGCTGCTGAACTTTGCCATTGTTGTAGTGTTGAGTGCTTCTCATAGAACGCTGCTGCGCTTCCAGCTGTGGCTCTGGCGCTGCTGGCCTGGGACGTGCATACCATTCTTGGCTTTGAATACGATCTGCCTGTTTCTGGGCCTTATGTTGCTGTTGGGCCTCCTGCTGCCAGAATAGCGGTGGCTGTGGCAATTTCTGTCAAAGAGAAAAGAGTTGAAAACTGTATCGGGTTGAGGAAATTTATGTTCAACTTACGGGCATATTTTGTAGCAGCGGCGGCGGCGCTTCCTCAGCTTTGTTTATGCCAAGGAGTGATTTGAGAGCCAGTGTCTGGGCTTGGGGTGTGGGTTTTTGACGGCTGCTGCTGCCACCGCCTTGTTGACGTGCCGCACCACGCACTTCTGCTTGTTTGGATTGTCTTTCTCGGGCCTGATCTCGCCAATTTTCTAAAGCCTGTTGCGGTGGCGGCTCCTGCCTGGTTGGCGGCGGTGGATCTTGCCTATTTGGCGGTGGCTCCTGCCTTGGTTGCTCGCTCCTCCATTTCTCTGGCTGGGGTAAGCCGCCTGCCTGAGGCTTGACAAACTCATCGGCTATTTCAGTTTTCATGGTAATTTGATTCCAATTCGAGCCAGCGGCTGTAACATAGCGGCTACTGGTGGGGCGTTCAAATTTTTCGACGGGGGGCGGTTTGGCTGTCTGCAGTGGCTGCTGCTGCTGTGGCAGTGGCAGTTGTTGTTGTTGTTGTTGTTGTTGTTGTTGCTGCTGCAGCGGTTGCTTCGGCTGCTGATTGTCACCATTTGTGTAAATCACCACCAAAGCACTCTCTGGCACTTTATAGACTCGCTCCTCGGCAATGCCGTGTATATCATTGCAATTGGTTACACATTTGTCAAACAGCAGCTCACAAAACGTGTCCACCGCATTCACACACTCCAGACGTACCGGATTTGGATCACTCACGGGATGTATGCCAATGACGGTGCCTTTGATGCCCACGGGTACCATATAAATGGTACGTACCACAATCACCCGATCAAACAGTCTTACCGGACGTCGCGACTTGTAGACATCGGGTATGGTGACATTGGGTTTGATCAACAGATGCGGTTTCACCTGCAGTTTCACATCCTTTACGGGCAGCGCACGTAATTCATCCACGGCTGTAAGCAGCAACTCCACCGTCTCTTTGCATACAGTTTTCGAGCCACAGGCAATGCGCTCCACCTTCATATGACCCTGCTGACGCACCCAATTGGAAAGATCCTCAATAAAATGCTGACCCATGGCATCGGGATAGATATCCTGCTCGTAGACAAATTCCCCACGATCGCCGCTTGTGCCAAAATAGTCCAACACCTCGGGATAACGTTCACAATAGGCTTGCATCAGTTCGATGGCCACACTGGAGAAAAACCATTGATTGTTGGTACGACGACAGTAGCCGGCACGCTCCTCGTTCTGTCGCGGATACTTGAGTTGCAGTCCAATATTATGCTTGGCCACATTCTCCATTTTCTCACGTCTGGGACCCAATACGACCCACACAGTGCCAGTGAGGCGACCCAAGGCCTTGTTGTTGATTTTCAATATACGACACACATCGTAGGAGTTCAAATAGTCCGAGTCGCGTATCTCCTGTAGCTGACGAGCGGCCTGCACATTTGGCTCCGGCCGCACTCGAATGTTAACTGTAAAAGCACAATGTTTAGTTCGAGCAGAGAGGACTAAATAACCAGAGATGAAATCGCTCTCACTGTTAAGTTAACAGAAAAAAAAACCATGAAGCCATCGAGGCGTTGCAGTTTTTGGAGTCAGCAAAGACAAACAGCTGCGTGCTGTTTTGTTTTGATAGATAAAATACACAAGCGAAAGGGAGGGCATGTATATCGCTCTCTGTCATTTTGTTCTGTTTGTGTATCTCTTGTATATTTTTATGTGATGTTGCGAAGACTGTTGTCATTGTCGGCATTGTTGCCAATCTTCACCAAAGTGACTTCTCATTTTATTGCCTAAGCGAATGACAACCTGTTGCCTGTTGAATGGCACCTGTTATCGAGTTCGCATTTATTTTAATTTATCTAGGCACGCACTTTGAAATAAAATTTGGGAAGCTTCCGATTTTGGTAAATTCAAACACAAAAGAAATTGACTGAAAATTTTGTATGGAAATTATTATTATCAACCGAAAGCATAGTTTTCGATATATATAAGGTTGTCAAAAGAGTCTTGCGGTATTTCCGCAAGCTTGTCTTTGCAAACGCGTAGTTCTAGTTGTATTCGTCGCATCGGTTCACGCTAGAGCTTTTTGGAAAGCTCTTTTCACGCGCTAACACGTGTTTGATTTATTGTTGTTTGTGTTTAGTCGTTCGTGAGTTATAGCGTCGCAAACATGGAGCAAAATAAAGAGAAAATACGGCATATTTTACAGTACTACTACGATAAAGGCAAAAATGCATCTCATGCTGCCGTTTCTACAGTTTCCATTTCCACCGCACAACGATGGTTTCAACGTTTTCGTTCTGGTGCAGAGGTGATCGAAGATGCGCCACGGTCCGGAAGGCCTGTCGTCGAAAATTGTGATAAAATCGCTGAATTGATCGAAAGAGAACGGCATAGTAGCAGCCGTAGCATCGGCCAAGAGCTGGGCATGAGTCATCAAACCGTTATAAACCATTTGAAGAAGCTTGGATTCAAAAAGAAGCTCGATGTATGGGTGCCACACGACTTGACGCAAAAAAACATTTTTCCCCGTATGGATGCATGCGAATCGCTTCTGAATCGCAACAAAATCGACCCGTTTTTGAAGCGGATGGTGACTGGCGATGAAAAGTGGGTCACTTACGACAACGTGAAGCGCAAACGGTCGTGGTCGAAAAGCGGTGAAGCTGCCCAGACGGTGGCCAAGCCTGGATTGACGGCCAGGAAGGTTCTTCTGTGTGTTTGGTGGGATTGGCAGGGAATCATCCACTATGAGCTGCTCCCCTATGGCCAAACGCTCAATTCGGACCTGTACTGCCAACAACTGGACCGCTTGAATGCAGCACTCATGCAGAAGAGGCCATCTTTGATCAACAGAGGCCGAATTGTCTTCCATCAGGACAACGCCAGGCCACACACATCTTTGGTGACGCGCCAGAAGCTCCGGGAGCTCGGATGGGAGGTTCTTTTGCATCCACCGTATAGTCCGGATCTCGCACCAAGTGATTACCACATATTTCTGTCCATGGCGAACGAGCTTGGTAGTCGGAAGTTGGCCACAAGAGAGTCCTGTGAAAATTGGCTCTCCGAGTTTTTTGCCAATAGGGAAGCGAGCTTCTATAAGAGGGGCATTATGAAGTTGGCATCTCGTTGGGAACTCGTCATCGAACAAAACGGCGCATATTTGACTTAAATCGCATTATTATAAACAATTTTATGAACAATTGAAAATTCAATAAAAATACCGCAAGACTTTTTTGACAACCTATTATGTTTTTTTCCCATTTTCGAAATTAATTCCCCAAGATAGGAAAATGAGGTGGAGGGTGAAAAATAAAAGTATAAATAATACAAACACATTATTTTATAAGAATTGAAATAAGGGAAAATTATTGAAATGTTTTAAAAATTAATTAATTAATGAATCGCCGGAAAAGTTTGTATTGGAAAATTTTTTTCATCCGATTGACTTAAAACTCGGCTTGTAAGCATAGTACGCGAAATAATTCGACACGTGTTTTCCCGATTTCGAAAAATCCGCCCACGAGGAAAATGGCCGGAAAATTCTGCATGCAAAATCCCTTTTTTCATCCCATTGACTTGAAACTTGGTTTGTAAGGAGAGAATGCCAAATAATTTATGATTTCAGTTTCCGATGCTGGAAAATCAGCCCCCAGGGTGTGATAAACTCTGTATGGAAATCACTATTTTTCATCCGTATGAGTTAATACACGGTAAGGACAGTAGGCAAAATAATTTGAATGTGATTCACGACAAATGGTGCGAAATGGGTTGCGGGGGTGGGTATGAAGTTCGAGGTGAGAAAAAGGAGTTCTGGGAAGAGTTCAAGGTTTATTGTTCGCATAGCATACACTATTAATAATGGCAGAATTTAAGGACGTTTTCATTGAAAATAAAAATGTTTTTCGCACTAAGACCCATTTTTCGACTGATGGTTCCTGTGGCAGCTATAGGATATAGTCATCCGATCCGGTCGGTTCCGACATATTAGCAGCGTGCAGTAAAAAGAAGACTCTGTGCGAAATTACAGCTCGATATCTTCAAAACTGAGGACATCGACAGACAGACGGACAAAGCTCAATCGACTCAGGTCGTCGCCCTGATCAAGAATATATATAGTTTATGGGGTCCGAAATGCGTTGCAAACTTCTTCTCTATAAAATCAGGAGTTTGAGAGGATTTTGATTTTTTTTGCTGACTGATGTTGATTGTCGGCACGTCTCGATTGCAACAAAATGAACAGCATTGTTTTCAACAAGTTCTGGCGATGGTCAAAGCAGCGGGGTTGGTTTTATCAAACCACAGCGGATGTGTCTTCTGCGTCTCCCTTATGCACTTATCAAAAATAAAAGTGCAGATGTTGGCGCGATAAGGGTTTTCAGCAAATTCCTTGCGGAATACCTGGTAGTGCACATTGCACACGCCGAAGAACGAATCCGTTGGGTTCTTTAAGGCCAATCCTCCGTAAAATTTTTTGCGAAAATAAGACACTCACTCGATTGCCTCTGCGCCACGTCGATTTTTGATAGAATCTCATCGCAAGCTGAGCAATTAAACTTCTTCTTGCTAATGAGATATCCATCAAAATATCTACGATTTTCTCAAATCTTTCTGTTTTTTGAGTGTTCCACCTCTTCTTCACCCTGGACCACGTCAGATAGCAGCTCCTCCTTATCCCCCTGGATCCCCTCAATACCCATAATAGGATAGGCATTTTTTATTATTTTCGTCTTAACTAACTTCGTCTAACTCCTGAGGGTTTAAGTGCTTATTGCAGATGTACAAATGCACGTTGCTCTGCATGGACGATTTGATATTGCAGTTTAGCTCCCACTGATCGCGTTTCCGAGGATCAGTGGGAAAGCCATGCAAAATAGATGGAGGGGATGTGCATGAACACCCAACCACACTGCACATTCTTTGCCATGATTCAAAACACGGCTAGTGAACAGGCTGTCCAGCATGATCCCGTACGGAGCCAACACCCGCCTGCAGAGTGACATACATCAGTCAAATGGCGCTCACAGATTCGCGATTGGGCATTGACGCTATCCACGTCAAGTCGCAAAATTTTCACACCATTCTCCCACCCTGTTTTCAGGAATTCGAAAACTTTTGGTACCTCCAAGACAGCCTAGAGCTACGCACTTAATATTTGGCATTTTTAAAATGTATTATTTTAAATCGCAGCAGATTCGCACAGAGGACTTGTTGTGTCGACGGCTGAATCGCTAATGCCGCAAAGCTGGTCGCAATGCGCGCACCAGCCAAATGCATGGCAAATTTGCGGTGTTGACGATTTTCACTTTTTCGGTCTAAAGCAGTGGACGACAAAAAGCAAAATCACATTTTGGCTTGACATGTATGTATGTATGTGTAACCACTGAACGAAGTTCAGCGACGAGCTCGGTGTGCCAACTTCGCAACGTTGGTCTGACGTCATAAGCATAAGCAAATTACAAAAACCAACGCACATGTGCGAGAGGAGAGAAACACAAGCAAAAAATACAAAACAAAGAAGCATGGGCAAAGACAACGCTCTGTGCGTTCGTGTCCGAAAACTGCCAGAGCCTCGATAGCCTCATGGTTTTTTTCGGACTAAATTTAAGAGAGCGAATTCATCTCTGGGTATTTAGTCCTCTCTGGTTCGAGTTTAGTTGTAAATCAAGCCACTTACCCTGTATGCGTCCACAGCTGTACACCAGTTGGGGATCCAGCACGGTGCCCTCACTGCCAAAGTAGGGATTTCCAATGAAAAACACCTGACTACCCACCGGGAACAGTTCTTCCATTTTGTGAAACTGTTTTTGCATATTATCCTTAACGACCAGTTCGGTAACGACACCCTGTGCTGGATATGTGGTGACTAGACTGCTCCAGGCATCTTTCATATGAACACTACCCTTGGCACCAAACTCCACAGAGCTGCCGGCATAGGTGCGTACATAGACCAACACATCGTAGTTGTGGAACTGTATGCCCATGCGTGTGGCAAAGCTGTGTGTAATATTGGATGATGAGAATGAGATTCAAAAAGTAACTAAATCAACTCAACTGTTCCTGCAGCGATTTGCATTCCGTTTCAAAGCGACGCGACTCATTGCTGGTTAGGCTCTCCTCATCGATGCGCTGATCCCGGGTGGCCACTCTCACCACCTTGGCCTTGATCAAATGCGGCCAGCCAATGTGCACCACCTGTTGCAGATATTTGCCAGCCACAGCCTCCAATGTATCCTCCAAATCCCGCTTGTGCGGCATTAAAACTAAATTCTGATTTCGACTAAACTGCTCAAAGACCTTGACGCGATCATGACGCAGCTCAAACTGTAAGCGAGCGATATAAATTAATGTATAAAAGATTAAATAATGCAACAGAAAGAAAAACCTACATCAAAGGGCAAATGTTTCATGGTGGGGAATCCGGGAAAGAAAACATGACGCGCCGCATTTGGTAATTCCACACACACGCTGTGTGTTAAATGTAGAGCTATCTCACTGGCCCATCTGGCACTTTCAATGCAATAGACATACTGCAACGCCTTCAAGGGTGCCAATGCCTGCATGGAACCCACTGAAGTTGGACTGTAATCATACTGATACATGGGTCCATGATGATTGCGTTCCAGCTCATTAGTGGTGAGTAAAAGCTCACACGGTTGCATGGCACTCAACAGCAAAGTTTCGTCAATGAAGGGTATCAAAACCACAGCCTCCCAGTCATGCTTTTTGCCATTCAGATCACTCTCAAAGTCTGTGGGATAGAATTCGGCCAAAGGACTGTTGGGTTTGAGCATCAAATCGTGATAGGCCACGGGCAGCAGTTTGGAACTGGCGGCGGGCAGAACAGCCAGTAGCTATAAAAAAAATCAATGAAATTTATAAGATTTATAAGAAATTGATGAGGATATGTGCCAAATCCCCAAATTTGCTGGGTTCCGGACACACAGACGAATTCAATTGCTTAAAGTTAAAGACATAACTAGCGGAGAAGACAATCACCTACACCACGCATATGTGGACGGATGAGTACACACAACAAAGTTTTACTGCATTAACAGCTCACCAAATCTCCTAGGACTTTGAGCTAAAAGTAAACGTTTTTTTTGCAAATAAGGAAATTTCTGTTAAACTAAGAAAACTAGCGAAAATATTTTGAAGTCTTTTAGAGAAATCTGCAAAGAGTACGACATGGAAAAATATCTCAGTAGCTGTTTTATTGTACACTGCTCGCCACTTGAATAGGACACCCTGTATGCTCTCTTTAAAACTGCTCGTAACTCGAAAACGAAATGGTAGAATAGCGGTATTTTTTGCATATTATCTTTGTGCAAGCATTCTTCGCTCTTTCTGGTATATTCCAAGTTTTGGAATAGAACCGTTATAAAGTTGTTTGCACTTTATGTGAGCATTCCACTTGAATAGAACACGCATTTTATTTGGTCGGTATCGTTGACACGTGCACACAAATTTTGGTTTATTTAAACTTTTTGCTTTAATTGAAGTGTATATAAAATTAAAACAAAATTAAAATGGGGCGTGGCACTTCATTATCTGAGTCGGAGAAAGGAAAAATCCAAGCTTACAAGGATTCTGGCCTTTCTATTGCCAAAATAGCAAAAAAAAGTCGACAGGAGCCGTCACGCCATAACAAATTTTTTAAATAATGAGGCTAATTATGGTAAAAACATGAAGGGCCGCACCCACAGTGTGCTTACCATCGCGGACAAGCGACTTATATTAAGAGAAGCTTCCAATTCGTACGACTCTTTGGCCAAGATAAGGGAAAAATGCAACGTTAAAGCAAGTTTGACAACCATGCGTCGTGTTATTAATAATGCTACACACCTGAAGAGACTAAAAATCAAGAAGAAGCCACCTCTTAACCCGGCTCGGAAGTTACAACGCCTTGATTTCGCGCGCGCACATGTCACCTGGACTTCGGAGTGGCAACGTGTTGTCTTTTCGGACGAAAAAAAGTTTAATTTGGAGGGCCCCGATGGCTACAGCTACTATTTTTATGATCTTCGAAAAGAACCACACCATCTTGATAAGTTGCACAGCAGTGCTGGAGGTATTATGGTATGGGGGGCCATTTCCTATTATGGCACCTGTGAGCTTAAATTTATTCCAACCATCATGAATGCGTTGTGTTATAATGGTATATTGAAAGAGGCCTTTCCACACTTCCAAACTCTTTTTGCAAATCTAAAATGGATTTATCAACATGATAATGCCCCTCCCTATACATACGGCCCGGATTGTTAAATCGTATATTAGCGAGCCAAAACGTGGAGTTATTAAACTGGCCACCCTATTCACCGGACTTGAATATCATTGAGAATGTGTGGGGATGGCTAACACGTGAAGTATATGGATCAGGTCAGCAATATTCGTGCGTTCCCGAACTAATTGCAGCTATCAAATTAGCATGGGGCTCGATATCGTTGAATTATTTGGGAAAATTGTATGCATCCCTTCCAGACCGAATGTGTGAGGTTTTGGAGAAAAAAGGAGGCTCAACACACTATTAAAAACTTTTTTTGGTTTAAAAACATGTTGGTAATTTCTTATTTACGTAATATTGTTATTTGAAAAGGATTGAAATATTCTTAAATGGTTTTTCGATAAAGTATCCTATTCAAGTGGTGCAAAATGAAGACTCCAAAATTTGTTACTTATTGGTTAACCATGGTTTTTTTGTATACTCACAACTTTTGAATAATATTGTAATTTTCGTCTAATTACAACATTTCAATAAACTTTATAAGAAAACAAAAATTATTTTCCTAGATGGCTTGGTTTAGCAGCAATTAACTATAGAAAATCGACTTTAGAGGTGTCCTATTCAAGTGGCGAGCAGTGTAAAAGACAATGCTGCAGCATTTAAACATTTCAAAAGTAGTCCATGCGCATGTCATAACTAGATATCGGATGTTGCTTATTTTGAACCGCATTTTTTATAATTTTATTGATCAATGATCTAAGTCCGCTAATTTTGCATAAATTGCATAAAAAAAAAATAGAGGAAAGCTAACTTCGGCACGATCGAAGTTTATATACCCTTGTAGCTTGAAGGCGCCACTACTTTGAGAATTTGCTTCCCAGTTTGTAATGTGGCAGCTATACGATGAGTTCATCCGATTTTGACCGAACTCCCCAAATTGTGTGGAAACTGATAATATTCACAACTGGAAGGTATAAAGACGCTACCATTGAAAACAAAAAAGTTTTTCTCACTAGAACTACTTTTTCGAGCGATAGTTCCTATGGCAGCTATATGCTATAGTCATCCGATTTGGATCAAACTTGGTAGAGTTGTGCAGTAGCATATAATATTGTTTAGTGACAAATTTTGGGAGTGATAGCATTGAAAACAAAAATTTTTTCCTACTTGGACTTTTTCTCAGACATATCTTTTGTATGGCAGCTATACTATATAGTTGTCCGATTTTAATAAAACTTGGTGGAATTATGTAAAAACATAGAAAACTTAGAAATACGAGGATTGGGGACGTTTGCGTTGTAGATAAAAAAGTTTTTCTCACTAAAACTACTTTTTCGACCGATGGTTCCTATGGCAGCTATATGATATAGTCATCCGATCTGGCCGGTTCCGACAAATTTGCAGCGTATTTGTACCAAAAAGCTTCGTGCAAAGTTTGGTTAAGATAGCTGTAAAACTGACGGAGGAGATAGCATAGAAGCAGACGGACAGACGGACATGGCTATATCAACTCAGCTCGTCAAGAATATATATACTTTGTGTGGTCGGAGATGATTCCTTCTATGCGTTACAAACAATTTTAATATATCGTCTACAAGGGTATTAAAAAAAATTAAATGAGTTTAGATCAGAGATGGGCAAGCACAATTTGCGTGCGCCGCATTCGTGTTCTATAAATAGCTTTCAATGCTTATAGCGTACGTGTGATTTTGTGCAGTCGGCCGCGGCAGAGGTCCTATGCACACGCTGCCTCGTGTGCATTGGAACGTCGCGACGCGCCCATCTCTGGTTTAGATTATCATGAAGATTTGATAGTCCACCGACAAAGGAGTCAGCCAGCGACGTGCCAAAACGTCATCTCACCGTAGCCCTAGTCGACAAAAGCGACCCTTTCGGAAAAATGACGCCAGAACAGTGGAAGCAAGTGGAGGGGATGCTGTTCGAAGAAATTCTTAAGAGGATGGACGACAAAGCAGCCCAACCGGTAACGTTTGACGGAGCAGGCTGGCTGTTTGGAGTCAAGATCCTCAAATGTATGGACGATCTCACCCTCAAGTGGGTCAAAAGCGTCGTTGCAGACATGGGAAGCCCATGGGAGGGTGCACAGCTGGAGGTTTGTTGACAGAACACGTATTTCGTCAGTTCCGAAGGCGAAAGTGCTCTTCCCAAGGGTAGTACCAAAGGAGCAGGCGCTGAAACTGTTACGGTGGCAAAGCCCGCACGTGCCAACAAGCGACTGGAAGGTGCTTTATGTTGCTAAGACCGACAAGAACGGGCAGCACATGGTCCTCCAGATCAACAAGGAGGCCGACGATTTGCTCTACCCAAGGCAGCGTGCACCTACGAACATTAAATTAGTATAAATCCAAATTTTCACCTCAATCAACCTTCATTTAAAAAAATGCATAAAATCCGATGTCTAGTTATGTGATAATAGGCTACACTGCGTATGAGTTATTCACAAAAACTTAAGAGCCTATTCGCGCATCCGTTAAAACTCGACTTTTATTACTTTTGTTTATTTTTACGCATACTATACAACAAAAAGCATCAGAAAGTGGGGTGAGTCCATGACCTTAAAAACTTCATATTCAGGAGGTTCAATCTATCGTACACAGATTACTGCTAAGTGAGGTTAGGTAAACTTATGTTAAGTTCAGATGGGCTAAGTCTGTTATAATTCGAATCAGGGCTGGAAACCCAAAAATTTTTCCGGAACCTTCGGTTTGCAGTTTCGAACCAAACTTTACCAACGGTTAAGGTTCGGAAATTTGAAGTTCGATGTTTTTGGGCTTTAGTTTTGGTTCGAACCTTGGTTCGTTGCTCGTTTTACCCAATATATATATAAAATTACAATACAATAGGTATATGTACAACTGACGCATAAATACATTGTAAGACTGTAAGACGTCGATTATAATTGACGAGAGATTGGTGCTCGTTCGTATACAGCAAATATGAACTTCCTTCATTGCTAGTGTATAAATCTTCAGTCCGATTGATTATGCTTTCTCTTATGCACTTTAATCAGTCTTTCACTCACAAAATTGAGCATCAATTGGTGTTTATTCCCCACACTTGGAACTTTTTTATACAATGATTTGATCAAAAATATCTTTATGTCTTCTTTTGAAATAAGTAAAAGTAAAATTGGCTCAAACAGCACCTCGAGGAGGGCAAAAATGGGATCAAATGGATCAAAAATGCCTTTGTCTTCTTTTGAAGGTGGTGCCGCAATAAATTTGCTGCATGTCCGTTGGTCATATTAAGTTTGAATTCGTGACATTCTGATTTATTAATGCTTACTTTGTATGTTAATTTCGAAAATATTAAATTTGAAGTCATTTGCTGCACACCTTCTATGTCAAAACTTCTCAAACGAAATGTTCTAACTTATGTATTTTCTGTCCTCTTTCTGTTTCCATTCTTCTTTGCGCCCAATTTTTGGTGCGTGGCTAGTGTTGCCAATTAAGTTATTTTTCCCCACCAAATATCGACTGTTCAAAATGCTAAAACGTAACAGAGATTAAGTTAAAATAGCTAAACAATGTCACATAATTAGATAGAATTGCAGGCTTTGGCAAAACTGAATAGATTTCGGCTTTCGAGCTTACAAAATAGCTCATATGGTGGGAAAAATAAGTAAATTGACAACGCTGCGTATGGCACGCACTTCTGTTTGTATTCGGCTGACATATTTCTGCAGTAGCATGCACCGGGTTGGTTAAATTGGCGCATATGTATATGTATAAAATGAAAAATAAAACGTTCAATACATTCTGCAGTGTATATAGGTGTTTACATTGAATTTGTAGTATATTACAAATTAATATCTGTGAATGTATACATATGTCCATAGGTATGGGTCGGGGTTGGGACCAGATTGACTTGAAAATTTGGTCCCGGAACGGAATATGCGTGTTCGGGATTGGGACGCAAACGAATTTCCCTTCTCGCGCCCATCTCTAATGTATGCTTACCTGCTGAAAGGGTAAAAAGGGTGTGCCCAGCTGGAATTTGATTTGGACCTTCTCAATGTTCTTCAGATCACTTATAAATGGAGCATAGTGAAACGGATAATACCAATCCCAGGACTGTACACCACGATAATAATAGTCCAATATCCACTGCAAAGCTGTCACATAATGATGAGTTAGCTCCTCAATCAGTTCATTTTGTCGCTCCCGCTTGAACTTGTTGCGATAATAGTTGCGTTTATAGTTTTGGAACTCATTAAACAGGCTCAGATCCTCCTCGGTGTCGGACTCATAAAGCTACAAGACAAAAAAAAACAAAAAAGAGTTTTTGTAGTAGTTTCTTAACCCAATCCCTGACCTGGCTTAAGCCCACCTTCATGCTGTTATCAATCAATTCAGCCAAATCCGCATTACAACCTTCCTCCGTGTTGTTTATCTCACTGACATCAATGTCAAACGCCTCCGTCTTGGAATTCATATACTTGAAATCATCAAAATGCTCCTCAAACTGCTGCAGCTCCACCTCAGACAGGGCGGTCATAAAGATTTGCAAACGTCTCAAATTGAGTTTACCCTGTTCATTGATATTGCCCCCCAACTGGGGATAGATGCGTATGTACGTCTTGTAGAGCAGGGGCAAAGCATTCGAAGAGATATGCAGACACGGCAAATGTGGTATAAAATCATTGCCCACCATAAAACCCATTAGCACCCAATCATCAATCAGCTGTGCCACATCCAGCTGCTGCTGGGCCGTATTTAGCTCATGGAATTCCAATTCCAAATACTCTCTCAGCAGACCCAAATGCAACAGAAAGAAACGCGTCTCCTCCACCGAGGCTCGCTTAACATTCTTGCCAAATTTCACCTCCTCCCGGAGCACCACGAAATGCAACTCGTGAGTGCACAGGCCCAGTATTATCAAATCCGCATCCAGTCCATACAGACAATGTCGTGTATTTGGATCAAAATTGGGCTGAGCCTTCATATATCTAATATAGTCCATTATTTTGTGCTCACCCTCGCCAGGCGTCTCCTGGCCACTGAGTATGACACAACACTTTTGCCACAACGGATCCGTCGAGATCTTTGTCCGTAGAAAGCAGCGCAAGGCCTGCTGCAACCGTTCCATGAACTCGGTGCCGGGGGTAATGCAATTGCTATCGAAACGCTCATGTTCGCGACGTTCACCCCGCTGCAGGGCCTTGGACTCTAACATCTCAGCCTCGCGGGCCGAACGAAAGCGACGGCTACGCTGCTGATTCATTTTGGCCCGTGGAGCCACACCATCAACGGCCAGAAAGAACAGCTTCTGCGGCTTAATCAAATAGAACAGTTTGTCCACATAGTTGAAGATATCTTGAAATATTTGCGTCTCCTCCAAATGGAAGTGTATGTTGCTGTCATCTGGATGCGAGCAATTGTGCACAATGCCATTCATGTCCAGATACAGATTATCGAATTCGGGTATCTAAATGTGGAGGCGAATGTTTTGCAAAGTTTTTTTTTTTATAGGATGAAGCCACACTCACGCTGTGCTCCCGCGCCAGTTCACTGAGGCAGGGATAACGCTCGCTGATATAACGGAAAAACTTTGGTACACCCATGGTAGCTGCAGCAGCAGGTAGCTGTTGTACACTTTGCCAATTAGTTGGAACTTTTGTTTGATTTTGCAGTATTGGGGGGTAGCCACGCGCAAGCTAACAGCAGGCAGCAGCAACAATTTCGCCAGTAAGTAAAATGTAACTAACAGCAGCAGCAGCAGCGGCGAAGATGGCAGCAAGACGGAATGAAAAAAGGCCTAATGCGTTTAGTTACAAAACATGGGGATTTAGGGTGACCACACTCAATTTTGATTGATAAGCGGGGGTGGGGGTGATGGGCGATAGACTGACAAAATTTGGAAAATAGTCGAACATGGTCACACTAATGCGTAAGTAAATGCAAACGCTCATCTCTATTAACGCTTTTTCAAATTTAAAATTTAAAACTGTATGCTTGAATGCGCAACAATTCGCCAAAGTAATGCAACTTGTCTGTTAGAGATGAGCAACTGAAAATATCGAAATACAAGTCACATTAAAAAGCTGGCAAGGCTTCACATGTGAAACCAAACGATTATAGGCCAATCAGCCTATAAACGCGTGACTCCTAGAATGGATTATAATATTATAGTCGGGGGCAAATGAACTGGTACAGAGTATGTTATAGTCGGGCCTGACCGACTTTTTTATTTTTAAGAACAATTTTTAAAATTTGCTCAGCATTTACAGAAAACTTGAATAAAATAGCCATTTCATTTCCAATTTTTGCGTTTGAGCGCTTTTATTAAAGTAAATTACATTGTTTTCACTGTCCAATTAATAAAAATCTGATAATATTGTTTCATTATACATCTACAGGCATTTTAAATATGTTAAATTTTTGAAAAAAAAAATTTTTTCTGCAGCTGAGCCGATTGCACCAAAAGCAATCGCCCTAGCACATTTTTATCTGAAAACAAAACTTTTGTCCAACTTTTTTCTGTTAAGTTTTTTTTTAGAACTTTCAAATCGGTTAAAAAACAACAAAGTAATGCGAGTTAAGGTGGAGACAACTTTTGATAAGTTGAAAAACACGATTTTCGATAATATCTCAATAACTAGCCGATAGAACTTGGTTGCATGGCGATTTTCGTGATCAGCGAGCCGATTTACTTTAGAAAAATGGGTGAAGTTCAGCTTTCATTTTGTCGAGCAGTGTAAGAATGTCATCTAAGGAGTTTTTAATTAACCAAGTAGGTAAGTATTATTAGATATATGCAAAATGTTATTAAATATAATGCATAATACTAATTATTTATTATTTATGATATTTAAATGATTTAATAACTTTATACCTGGTATTATTCACTGAGATTCATTGATTACTGGGATTATGGTTGACTACTGCGGGCTCTCTGCTCTCTATCTCAAAAACGGTTGGGCGTATGAAAAAAATGTGTAGACAAAATTTGTCGCAAATTTGCTGCTCTACAAGGTGTTTACACCATTGGAGCTATAGAAACCGAGATAATCGCTGAAAACTGATTTTGTGACGCGCACACGAGATTTTATGTGACTTTTGGCACAACGTTTAGAACGCCAAAACAAAGGTGTACAGAAGTTTCCAGCTTATTATCTCAAATTCCGAGGTTGACCACTTTTTTTGCCTAATTTGACTGGACTAAAAACTAAAAATCTTCGGTGTTTTTTTTTTTATAGGCGGGAAAGCATTGAAAGCCGGATAGTGTGGGACTTGGGACTACCTCACCCACTAAAACCACCCCTATTCTCCGTTTCCCTCTCACGGTACCACCGCTAAGTATTACTTCACGAGGGGGAGCTGGCATGAAAGCCTCAGGTAGATACCTATCTAGGACTTGAAGTCATTCTGCGCTGTCTTTCAGCGCGACGCAGGGGCTTAATTATTCGTGCTGCGAAATTGCTAAAAGCAGACCAATTGTTTTGCAAGCTAAGTAGAATACCCATCAAGTCGTTGACTATGAATGGTCTCCCAATCTCTAGACTTAGCTCTTCCCGTTCAGCAGCGAATTTAGGACAGACAAAAAGGACATGCTCAGGGTCTTCAAGGATCCCTGCACAGTGTGTGCAAAAAGGATCCGTCTCATGCTTAAACCTAAACAAGTAGGATTTAAAACATCCCGTCAGTGCTTGCGTCATGTAAAAGCCTTAAGTCCGGTATTATCCGTCTTGTCAATTGCCCGTTGGTAGCAGTTCTCCATCTCGACTCCCACAGCGCAAACGTCTCTTCCCGACATCATTCCCGCTAACGCTGTTGAGGTCCTGGCAGCTTTCTCGCCTACATACTCCAGATGTTGCTTGAAGGTAAGTCTATGGTCCAATATTAGGCCCAGGTACCAGGTACCTTCGACCTTATTAAGCAGCTTCCGACTTCAATGGAGGCAGATTCCACTATCTTCCTGCTACTGACTAGCACCGATTCCGTCTTGTGGGCTGCCAAACTCAGTCCGTTATCTCCGAGCCATGAGATAACCTCACGGATGGCCGCGTTTGTGCTGACTTCGACTTCTTCCACGTGTTTAACGACTGAAATGACTGCAATGTCGTCAGCGAATCCCACTATTGTACAGCCGTGAGGTAGCGGTAGGCGCAGTACTGCGTCGTACATGACATTCCAGAGAGTTGGGCCTAGCACCGATCCTTGAGGTACGCCTCCAGAAATCTCACGTTGCTTTTCTCCTGCTGCAGTATCAAATAGGAGCACTCTATTCGTGAAGTAGTCGCGGATCATCCTGATGAGGTACTCAGACACTTGCAGCCGGTGTAGCGCTTCAAGTATGCTTTGCCAGCTGGCAGTGTTGATGGCATTTTTGACATTCAGTGTGGTAATAAGGCAGTATTTCTTGCGTCCACCGCGCCACCTGGTCCCTTCGATAGCTTCTTGCGCTATACCTACTACCTTTGAGATTGCGTCTGTAGTGCTCAGCTTCTTTCTGAACCCGTTTTGGTGCTCAGAAAGGCCTTCCCGTTCAACAAGTTCCTTCTCCAAACGGTTGCAAATTATGCGCTCAAACAGTTTCCCAACAACGTCCAGCATTGAAAGAGGTCTGTATGCAAAAGGGTTTTCTAGCTGGGTGCCGCTTTTGGGGATCAAGACCAGCCTCTGCAGTTTCCATCTGTCCGAAAAGCGGCATTGTTCAATGCACATATTGTAAAGTTTTACAAACGCTGATGGATGCGCGGCTACGGCCATCTTTATCACCCTGGTGGGCACACCGTCAGGACCTGGTGCCTTGTCACCTCGAATTTTGCTTAGGGCACTTAAGACCTCGACTTCGTCGGTGAGAAGCACGGCCGTAGGCCGTGTGTACTGTACTGTCTGTAGGTTGTTGCATCTTTGATATAATGATATAGGCAGTTCCAGTTTTCATCATTTAGGATGATGACAACCTGTTGCGATGAGAGCTGTGCCTGTTGTCAGTATAGTTTTCTGATTTTACTTAAAATCGGACACACTCCTATGAAATGGCACGTGTCCTCCTTCACATTTAGGTTGCACAAGTTGCAATTGGCTTCCGTACCCCTGGTGTAGCGTCTGTTATTCACATCTAGCATTTCGCATCTTGCTCTGAATATTGAAGAGATTTGGATTAGGCTGTGCTGGTTGTTAAAAGAGTTTTTTTCTCCTAAGGAATAGTTCAGTTGCCTGTAGATTTCTCTGTTTTTGCTCGCTCTTGCCTGTCGAGTGTGTTTTAGGCTGGGATGATGACACATTCAATTTTTACGAATAATTATTGTCACAATTTTTTGATAAGTCTAGAAGATTTCCACATTGTTATTAAATATTATAATTATTTCATTACTCAAAATGAAATCGCTAAAGAAGAAAATAAGAAGTTTTCTTCAAAGAGAAGCAGACGGTATATTTGAATTACATATGCAAGGCATATTGCAGCCGGAAGAATTCTTTCACTTGTCAAATTTTTGTTAATAATATAATATTTATGCATAAACAGTAAATTTCTGTGTGTTTGACGTTTGCGCTTGCTCTCCCGCTCTCTGGCGTTGTGAGAACAAACGTTCAGGTCATTTTCTGCTCTGAGCGCCATACCTTATATAGTAGTGTCTAGAAATTGAATGCCTTAGCATATAGCTGTTGCAAACTTTCTCCACAATTTGAGAGTGTGCCTCTTCCCACGAATCAGAGTTGCTGGCACCGTTTTCCTTCGCAAGTCTGCTCCAGACTTTAAAACACTGGGTTCCTTTTGACTGTAAGTCCTTGGCAATGGTTTTAACCAAACGGGTATCGGGGAAAGAAATAATCTTTCTCATATACGCAAAGTGTGTGCTTAGTGTTTGGCAGTATAGAGGACAGAGGCCAGTTTCATTAAATAAGGCGTAATTTGGAGTATTTCGAGTTGTACGTACATTAGGATTGAGCGGGAGGTGGCCTGGAACATCCTGTATTTTATGCTAAGGAGCACATTTGTGTTGGTTTTGGGGGGGGTTTCCAGTTGCTGTTGAGAGCTCTGATGTCATTGTGATAGAAGAGAATTTTTGTAAATTTTTGCTATTTTTATACATTTTTTATACAATCGGCCGTGTTCTATAAACCTCTAACAACCCAAAAGCAACCCAAAAACAATTGTCGGTGTTCGTGAAATCTCTTTTGGTTGTTTGGACATTTGGTCTATGTTTTGCTAATAAAGAGATTTGAGTCAAATATAATAATGAGAAACAAATCTTGAATGCTTAACTGATCGAATTGAATTAATATAATTACAAATTTGATGGGTGTTAAGTAATATAAATGAATTTTAGAAAAGTCGGAGAGCAGCAGAAAGCAGCAATGAGCAAACCTGCCAACTTATTCCAAATGTGACAATATCATTTTCAGAGTTTTAATTTTCTTTTCAAAATTAAAAGTTTGTTCGCTTAAATGAAGTATTTATTTTATAAAAATTCCCAGAAGCCAGAGGAGTCTCAAGCAGGTTCGTCTCAGCAGGTGGCAGGCAACAACAGAATCAGCAGCAGCACCAATCAATCGTCTTTATTCAGCAGCAACAATATTCACTAAACGGCAGCAACTTCCACTCATGTATTTCACAACAGCATCCAAATAAAAAGTCACTTTAAATTTATATTTTGTTTATATTTATTTTCTTTTCGGAGCATAGCTTCTTGTCACACCAACAGAATACAAGAGAAGAAGGAGTCAGTAAAACGAAAACAGCGATATTTGGTCATACTACAAAATGGGCTTACGTTATAAATAACAGTACTACATTTATAAAAGCTCGTGTACAATTTGATCCCTATATTTTACAGCGTGGCTTATGTATAAAGCCAAATCCATCCAGTGCCTTCCATTTAGCACCGTGTGGCATTCATACTCAGTCAGCCTTATTATTCCCAGGTAGGTCATTCTCAGCTCATGTAGTATCGGGCATCTGCCCAGAAAGTGTTGTGTGTCTTCACGTTCTCTCAAGTTGCACAATGTGCATAAACTGTTTTCGTTCTGGTGGTGAGGTCTGTAGCTAAGCTGGAGCATTTCCACTCGAGCCTTAAAAATGTGCGAAATCATACAAGTTCCAATAGCATCTTGAAAGTAGTTATTTTCAGCCATGTTGCAACATAACTTTGAGTATGTGTGTTTCTCGTGGCGCTCTGGTTCTGTTGTTGTGGTGTAGTGTGACCATAGTTTGCAAACTAAATTGGTGGTATACCTCCAAATTCAGCATTCCCATGGCAGCTATATGATATAGACGTCCGATCTGCACGATGTTGACATTTTTTAAAAGCTTGATAAATATAAAGCACACGTGCCAAGTTTCAGTCACGTAGCTTTGATACTGACTGCGTGGCAAAGCTTTATTTAAGGGCATATTTTTATTTGTTTATAACTTTAATAATTAATATCTTTTAAACTATAAAAGACTCCATCTTTTTGAAAGCACCGTAATTTAAGTTGTGTTTAGGGCAATAATTTGTATATACTTAGAAGCTATATCATGGTGGTTAACACTGAGAAAAAATTATATATAACATTTAGTAACAATTACTTAATATTATTAAATAATTTAAAAAGTTATTAAATTATTATTTAAGTAGATACATTAAAATACTATTCAGCAATATCAACACGAGACCTGTCCAATAAACCAAACCTGAGATATCCAGTTTTTAAAAAACCCTTTTTTGCCATTTTTCCGTTTTTGACGATTTTTGAAATTGTTTATAAAATTAACAAAAATTTTTTTTTTGCAAAACCGCAAATTACGTTTTGGTGGGCATGTCGAGATCTAATTTCGGATTATTTTTTATTGAAATCAAAAATGGTGAGTTATTTAACTGTTCGGTTTATAAAAGAATGACCCATGTGCCGATTATGCTGTTTTTTCTTTAATAATTTAGTAACCTTAAGTCAAAATGCTTACAATTTACTGTTACTGATTAATAATAACTTATATTGTAGTGTGCGTAGTATTTTATTATTAAGTCAGTTCTTGTGATGTGTTTGTTTTCGAGTAGTTCTAGTTGAAAGGATTTAACTCCTAGTTTTATGTTTTTCTAGTTTGTTAGCTTTAGCATGATTGTACATATTTTGTAGTTGTGAATTTTGTGGGTTATAAAAGATGGATATGTTATAGCTAGATCCTTCGTTCAGCCAAATCGGTTGGGTGGATTCTAAGGAGTCTTCTTCTAGCCCTGATTCCATTGATCCTTCGTCTTCTGAGAAGTCTTCTTTGCAAGGCTGTTTGTGTGGCATGCGACTTTATCCAGGTATCGCGCTGCCTGTTTGTTTATGGTGTCGCCAACCATAGGGACCTCACAATCTCGCTCTATATGCTGTGTGCGTAAGTACCACTCTGCACCTCTGATACGTCTGAGTATTCTAGCCTGAAAAACCCTTATTTTGTTCAGGTGGTTAAACCTGAATGCCATATTGGCGCAAGGATAACCTTATAAATAAGGACCTTATTTCGGAGCGACGGTTTGTTGTTGACGTTAAGAAGCCAGCCCATCCTTATCGCTACTTTGAACGTAAGTCGCTTGTATAGCATCACACCTAGGTATTTATGCTCTGTGTTGTGCGGAAGGACTTCACCGTGTAGGAATACTCCAAGACTAATGTCTCTTCTAAGCGTATGGGTGACGCAGGCGCACTTTTCCGGGTTTACAGAAATGTTCCACCGGCATGCCCAGTTCTTAAACTTCTTTAGGTACTACACCCGTCTCTTGCCTTGCTAGCGGTGTCGTCAGCAAAGGTGGCCGATTATGCTGTCAATCAGAACAACGCCTCTCATATTGCTGTTGTATTGCGCTACATCCAATGGGCGTTCAATCTGATCGCGTTCAATCGGATCGCAGAGCCTTTGGGGAAAAATTCCAGCGTAGATCGATATCTTCTTAGGTCGTTTTTTGCTAGAAACAGTGCTATTTGAAACACTAGGACGCTCAGCTCGATCTTCGATGTCTTTGTCATCTGTGGTATCAAGATGTTTTTTTCACCTGAACAGGAATCGAGTTCATACTCGCTATCCGTACTGTCAAGAGCTCTAGCAATTTGCAAAGGCGTTAGTCCCTGTGCTGAAGTAAAAAGTAACGCTGGCAATGTGATGCCCTTAGAAGAACATAAAACACTTAGGACAAACCCTAAACAATACCGACAATGTGGCAGATATACATCAAAATAAACAACTGCACAACTCAACTCACAAAAGCTGTTGGATTTCTTTTAAGAATCACCCTTTATATACCCACGGTTAACTATTTACATTGTCGATGCGGGCTTGTCTTGTACATTTAATTTACAACGTCTGTCCTCGCTCGACTCTGTCTGTGTCTACTTCTGCCTTCTCCTACATTCTTATTTACAGTGTGACCATTGTCTCTGTCTTAAAATACCTTAAGGGGGGAGCCTGCTTTAGAGGCTTCAAGACTTTTTTGGGAAGGAAAGAAATATTCGATTGAAACGAAACTCCCCCTTAAACTCCCCCCTGTTTATGATGTCGTTTTTATTTTTAATGGAAGCTTTTTCGAATGTGTCAAGCATTCCATAAAAAAGTGAAAACCGGAACAGGTTGAACCAAAAATGTGAGTTCGATTTGACTGGCACAGAACAAAATTAAAGCTTATCAGAAAAACTATTTATTTTTCTATAACAAAATTTTTTTTTAACAGAATGTGAGATTGCAGAACGTATCTTAATACACTAAACATTGCTACAAAAATAACAAAACAAGCCGAATTTACTTTTGAATTCATCGACTCCGAGCTATGTGAATTCAAATCGAGAAAATCTATCGAATTGTGAAATCCGGAATAGGTAACCAAATCGAATTCGAGCAAATTAAGTGAAAGTGAAAACCGGAACAGGCCTGATAGATTTTCACTATCTGAATCCTGTTTGGCGGCTATCGATCGATTTGTTATATCGATATGGGACGGTATGAGTTAAGGTTGGTTTTGTCTGTGTTGGGCTTGTATATCGGGATTATCTTGCTTATTTTGTAATGTTGGGGGATGTGCTTGTTACAAAATTTTATTGTAGTGGTCTAACAGGCGGAGTGGGCGGGACTGAAAAGTGGGCGGTTTTTATCATTGGGGAAGGAGACCCGGTCGAGTCCGGGGGTCTTGCCTTTTTGCTTTGATATGATGATTTGAGGGATAGGGTGTTGTCTTTCTGGGTTTTAAATGTAGAGGAAAAACGTGAATCACTAGATTCTGTGATCCAGTGATTACATAGCTCGTTCGCTATGGCTAGACTGTCGGAAATTGTTGTTTGGCAATTTTGTTTTTTTATGCAGTGAATCGAGAGCCGAGGTTTTAGGCCACAGAACGTACGTATGTTGGCCCAGATTCGGGAAGGGGGTGTGTTAGGGTTTATGTCAGATGTAAAAGATTCGAGGGACGAACGTTTGGCTATTTTTAATTCTCGTTTGAATAAGGCGTTGGCGACTGATTGCGACTTACTTTCAGACATTCAGTGAGAAAAGACTTTGGCAAGCATTCGGCTCCTATACGTGTGATTTACCGAATGCGTTCGGTCACCGGGGGGGGGGGGGGGGCTATGGCTGGAGCTCTGGTTTAAATATTTTCTCAACTATTTTACCACATTTTCAGTTTTTGTTTAGTAAAATTGGAAAATTTAGTAAAATGTATTCAATCAGAGATCTCTCTGACTTTACCTTTCATACAACAACTAAACAAGTCTCGTTAACAAGTCACAAAAACAAATTCTATACAGAACACACACTTTACAATTTCTCTACAAAGTTTGTTATACTTTTTTTTCAATTTAAATAAGCAAATAAATATGGAGAATATAAACAATATTGTCCAAGTGGATGGTAAGTTAGTGCCAAATGACCATACGGCAGGTGAAAGCATTAATCATTTTTATCATTTATCAGCTAATGGAGACGGGCAACGTGGCGGAGATAACAATTTGCAAGTCGCTGTATCCCGCCGGCTCCAGCCGTATAGTTGCCCTATTTGTAAGAAAACTGTTCGGTGCAGCGTTATTTTAATTTGCGGACATGCATTTTGCTGGCCCTGCTTGTGGCCCCAGCTTTTTGCTCAGCGTAGCTCACATTGCCCAAGATGCAAACGACGACTGTACCTTCACGAAGATCTCATACCATTGATAGGCGAGGGACCGCTCGCCCATCAAGATGACCACTACATGGTGGCACTGCCTTACAATCTGAATCGCCCAACGGGCTTAAATTTGCAAGAAGGATACGTCCCCGATTGGTTTCAGGTCTACAATTGGAATGTGATAATGTTGCAAAACGTCCTGACTATTCGTGGGGAACGCAATTTGAACAGTATCTGGAATCGAATGCCGCGGGTCCATCCTAAGCTAGCCAAATGGATGAAAGTTCTATATTGGATCGAAGTGGCATGTGTAGTAATTGTGCTTTTCCTGGGCTCATCATTTTTAGTGCCAATTCTGTAATCACACATTTACATGATTTTTTAAAGACTCGTCGCTTCACAAAATTTCTGTACAATAACAAAATGATAATATAAATTATAATATTTATAATCAAGATCAACTCCATCTTTTAACTTGGCAGCAGCAGAACAGAAGCAAACGAAGTTTAACAAAACATTCAATAAAACATTCACGAGACATGATAATCATGAAATTCTATGAAGAAGGAAGATTTGAAAAGACGTTACCCAGAGTACAGATTTCATGCCTGCTTTTCAGGTCACAAGGCATGAAGAAACCTGTAGGTTCCGCTTCGTTTTTCTAATCCAGGCATGCCCAAAAGCAACAAACGACAGAGCACTCACCAATACTCACAAAGATAAGCACCAATACCAATAATGAAATTGTTGTTGTTCAGTTTGCTTGCGCTCGCAAACACCAATCAAAGAAGAGAACAAAACCGGTTTTTGTTCTACGCGTCGCATACACACGAAATCGTTAGCATGTGTGTCGTTTCGTATACCTCGCGCCCTGCATGTATACGATCATCGATTTCCTATGTTTGGTGCAATTACAATAACAAAACGTACCCAAAGAGCATACGGCTGGGCATCGCTGTTCTAAACCAACGCCGTAAAACTGAGGGGTTGTTGTTGTAACCGTTAACTGTTTGGTAGGCGACGGGTTCCGCTTTTTTCCCTACAAACTCAGTACTTCAGATTAGAGTTGGAAATTTTAGTTCATTTTAATGACCCTAGTCCATTTTTTCATGAACTATAGTTCATTTGAAGTCAGGGCTTCGGTGAATCCAGACTTGACCACTTGCTCTCGCAGTTGCTCGGGCAGTGTGTTGAGAGGAAACTGTTTTGCTATCTGCATTTCTGTCAGGGATTTCCAGGGATTATAGCCAAAATCGATAGCATTGTCTTCATAGATGTCACAGTCATGGATCACATCAAGTCGCGTTGGGGGAATCCTTACAATCAGGGCGTCTCCCTTTACCTGTGCCTCTAGAGACGATGCTACCGTCTTGTTGGACCACATATCAAGGCTCAACAGTAAACTTCTCGGCACAAATGCTCGGTGAAGAAACAGTCAATGGTATCCAGTACCACCTTGGCCTTGGTTAGATCCGTGGCTGTTTACTCAATAAGCACGTTCATGGTATTAAGCGAGATCTTCGAATGGTCACCATTAAGTGAGAGAATCACACTATTGGAATCACAAATCACTGGATAGACGGAAGAGTCACGAATGATGGGCAACTATTGCTTAAGCTGGGCATGTCTGGCATAGAAGTCCATCAAGTGCAGGCCAGTCATCTTCTGAGTTTGGTTAAGCGGTTTGATTTTGATTTTCTCTGGCGCCAAATCCTCGTAGCTGAAGGGCCCTTGTTACGTGTCCAAGTCGTGGGTGCCAATGGCCACCAGGGTACACTTACGACAAATGTTCATATGCAGCTTATCCTGCAGATCAATCAAACTGTTTTAGGGCTCTTGGGTAAAAGACACATTGCAAAACACATCTGCCACATCATGTGGACGAATCTGTGCCGTGGAGGAGGCAACACTTAGCACTTGTCGCTGGGTTGGCTCCACAAACTTAAACTTGGGCTTTGAGATATGAATGTCTAGTAGACATGTTGAATAGAATCGAGCTTTATTATGATAACTTAATCGTGTAAACATGCACAAAGCTTAAGTCAAATGCACCCCTGGAAAGTGAGACTGCAAAAATTTTTTTGAACTTGAACTTTGTGACTGGAACAGCATTTACTTGACTCCATCAGTGCACACTGGGCCAGATTTCAGTTTAGGCGGCATAAATTCGAAAAATGTAGTTAGACAATTGCAACTTGGCAAATTTGATAGACATCAAGTGTGTAATAATTGGGCAAAGTTGTACAACATTCCGACCACGCCCACTCTTACCGCCCACATTAGATAAAGGCCCTAATGGTGTAGGCGGCTGAATTTGAACTGTTTTTATACCCTTGCAAAGGGTATTATAATTTTGCCCAGAAGTTTGCAACGCATAGAAATATTCATTTCCGACCCCATAAACTATATATATTCTTGATCAGGGCGACGAGCTGAGTCGATTGAGCTTTGTCCGTCCGTCTGTCTGTCCGTCTGTTTCTACGCAAACTTGTCTCTCAGTTTTAAAGCTATCGAGCTGATATTTTGCACAGAGTCTTCTTTTTACTGCACGCTGCTAATATGTCGGAACCGACCGGATCGGATGACTATATCTTATAGCTGCCATAGGAACCATCGGTCAAAAAATGGGTCTTAGTGAGAAAAACTTTTTTGTTTTCAATGTCAGCGGCCTTAAACTCGGCCATTGTTAATATTATATGCTTTCAAACAGATTTGCAAATTTTAGTCAAGATCGGATGACTATATCTTATAGCTGTCATAGGAAAAATAGGTCGGAAAATGGGTCTTAGTAAGAAAAACTTTTTTGTTTTTAATGCTAGCGTCATAAAACTCGGCGATAATAAATATTATATGCTTTCAAACAGATTTGCAAATTTTTGTCAAAATCGGATGACTATATCTTATAGCTGCCATAGGACCGATCGGTCGGAAAATGGGTCTTAGTGAAAAAAACTTGTTTGTTTTCAAGTAAATCGTTCTTAAAGTCGGTGATTCTTAATATTCAACGCTTTCAAACTAATTTGAAAAAGTTGATCGACATCGGGAGACTATATCTTATGGTTGCCATAGGACCGATCGGTCAGAAAATGAGTCTTAGTGAGAAAAACTTTTCTGTTTTCAATTTTATCTTTCTTAATCTCCGCGATTGTTAATTTGATATGTTTTCAAAAAGATTCGCAAAATTTGGTCGAAATCCGATGTTTATCTGTCGGAAAATGAGTTTTAGTTAAAATTTTTTTAGATTTTTATGTAAGCGTTCTTAAACTCTGACATTTCAAAAACAGCATTTGCAAGGGTATAAAAACTTCGGCACAGACGAAGTTAGCTTGACCTTCTCGTTTTAAACTAATGGAAATCAATCGTGAAAAGATTTTTTAATTCTGTTTTTTGTATGTGTTTGTACTATTTATTAAAAAAAATTTAAATTCTGTCAATACGAGGGCTGTTTAAGAAGTTCTCGGCCTCCAAAGTAGGGTCTTCTAAATAAATTTTTTTTTTTTAGATTTATGTGATTTTAATAATGTGTATTCAAACTTTAAATTCATTAAATTTTAAATTTAACAATTTTATTAAAATAAAACCAGTAGTATTCATATTTTTTCTTGGCATAAACAAATTAAATGTCACACTTAAACTTATTCTTCTGAGCTTACAAAAATAGAGTAAATTATAGTTATAGTAAATTTAATCTAGCTTAACATCTAGTTCAATAGCAATCGAACCACAGTCGACTTCAGCATCAGAGTCGCTGTCTATATCTGAGGAAATGTTATGTGTGCAGTTTATTTAAAAACTTGGCGACTCCAATAACTCAATTACATCTTTTGGCAAAGGTTTTTTTTTTATTTCAGTTAATCTTTTTTTGAGAAAGATGCTGGATAAAAGAGGATCCGAGGAATCCATTGCTCTTTGGAAAACATCTGTCATATTGTTGAGCCTAGAGTTTTGTCGAGCATGTGATCGTCTGTCCCGTTTATAAAACTTGTTGCGTGCTTCAGAAGCATTTTCGCCAAGACAACCTATTGGCATTTCCGACGATTCTATTATTTGGAAACCGTGGATCAAAATTTTATGTGCAGTTGCTGACATCGGATACCATGGGTATTTGGACAAGTATGAGAAGACCGTTTTCTGACAAAATTGCTGGAACCTGTTAGCACTAATTGGAAGTTCGCATGAAATTGCAATTAAAACGACGTTGAAATTTTCTAGAAGAGACAAATCAAATTCTAAGATTTCTGCAAATAACTTCACATTTGAAAATGACGTTCTAGCAGTGTTGCCATCGTTGGAGTTTCCATTTCCATTCTGTTTTGGCTTATCCACATGTAGGCCCATTTCCTTCCACAACCTCTTTTGAATATTTTGTTTTCTAACTATTATATTAATTCCGCCTTTTCTTGTGTATCCCATATTTGCCATTTTTTTAAACCGATTCTGTAAGAGATTTTGAGTACAAACTCGAAAAACCGTATCCACGCGTGGAGTGGACTTATGCCATATTGTAAGCTTCCAGTTTTTGGCTTGAATAAAGGTGAACAAATATTGGTAGTCTCCATAAAAGTTTTCGGGCTGGCACCACAAATTGGACACAATTGGCAAGATTTTGTTCCTGTTATTATGCTTAAAACCTTACCGTCTATCAAGGTCATATATAGATCATAAGTTACCACGATATTTCGCTCACCTAAAATTGTACATAAAAAAGAGGACAAATTTTGTATTTCAGCGTCCAAGTTTTTTTCCTCTGAAAGAATATGTTCCTTGGTTTCCTTAACAAATTCTAGCTTAAGGGGCCTACAAAACCTGATAGACTGAGGGGTTGGATTAAGCCACAAAACAGTTTTAAGATCATCAATTGGTTTTAGTGGTATTATGGTTGTGACGAATAAGGATTGAACAATGGAATGTGGTTCGCCATCTATAAATCTCTGTTTATATATACTTTGTCTAGTCGTCCCGTCGAATCCATAACTTGCGATTCGATTTACATTTTTTTTATTTGGATACTGCTTGAATACTTCTTCTTGGAAAAGGATGATGCGGCCAATACTGTGATCTAACAGGTTTTGTATAGAGACTTCAGCTGATGTTTCGGTTATAGTGACTCCATGGGGCCTGCATTTATGTTTTGCCTCTCTAACTTTGTTGTAAATCGGATACAAATCGCAAGATCGACTTTTATTTAACTCCCGAATGTTGTTATATTGACTTTTAGTCAAAGAATTTTCGAGTAAAAATGCTACCGCCTCATCCGGAGTTAAAGGTACTGGTATAGAACAAAGTCGTTCTCAACGCAAGTGCCTTATCTTTTTCATCCGACTTTTCCGCTGAAAGTGCTGCCGCATGTACAAGAAGATTGTGTGTTGTTTTCTTGGTTGTCTGCGAGATCAGATGCCAATTTCCTCTTAAGTCGTGATCCACCGTTGTTGTATGCCACACGTGTTGTATGTCCCACTGGATTCATAGTTGATGTCCTATTTACTACGAATACCATGCTCGACGATAGCCATTTTGGATTTCTTGCCTTGAATGTTCGAACATTTCGAGCGCTTTTTGCCAACCTTTTCTTCAAGTAAATCTTAAAGTTTTTAATTTTTGTGTCAATTTCGTTTCTCTTGTCTGTGCTCACTGCATGCTCCTTAAGCTGCTCAAAAATCCAGCTTGAAATTCCACGGGCATTTCGGTTGTTTTCAACCCATACACCAAACAGCGTTGCATGGTTGAACTCAAACTTAACTGCAAATATCAAGAGAGTGTGCGCAAAGCCGCAAAAAGCATTAATAACACGATGACAAATACACTTTAAGGTCAAACTCCTCATATTTACTTTTTGTCAGAAATTGTCAGAAAGTTAGTTTATCAGCCATGCTCCCATTTTCGCTTTCGCAAAACTTTTGCGATTTCAAACCGGTTTTTGGACCAAATTTGGACTCAAAATCGTAAAATTTTTGCGAAAGCGAAAATGGGAGCATGGCTGTATACTCCACAATTCACGGGCACGTTGGTTAGGTGTTTTTTCTATATAAGGACATAACAAAACGATAAATAGAACAACATTTAACAAGAACAACACACAATTTGTTTGAAAATTCACATTCTACATACCTTTGCCTTTAATTTCTATATTTTACATTCAATTTTTATTCACGGGTTGATGAATGGCACAAGCTTACAGTGGAGTGACCGTTTTTCGTTATTTTTACTACAACAAGCAGCTGACCAAACACTTGACTTTGCAGCCCTGCGAAAAATCCGGGAATGCACTGATAGCAAAACGCTTAGTGTATTTAATATACTTGTGTATGCTCTTTAAGAATATTTAATTAAAATCACGATTTGTGCTCATAAAAATTTCGAATTTATTCCGCCCAAACTGAAATCTGGCCCAGTGTGCAGTGGATGAACAACTAAATCGTCTAAACATGAATATTAACTATTAATATAATACGTTCGTACCTATTAGAAGTAAGATAATTAGACCCAAGGATAAGCCCTGGTTTAATAAGCGCATACAAGATGAAATACTAAAACGAAATAAGGCATATATATAAAATGGAAGAGGTACAAGACTGAACAACTATATACTCAATTTTCAAACTACAAACGCATAGTAAACCATCTTATCTGCAATACAAAACGTACATACTATACACATAAGCTAAATAGTGCAATATCCACTAGTCAAACATGGAAAAATATTAAGGATATTGGTTATCACAGACGGTATTGACGTTAATACCCTTAGGCCCAATTTCTCAAAAGTTGCGGTTAGGTACCGGCCGGTCAAATTTGCCGGCTGGAATTACCAGAGGTTAAGTCTTTTGGTTTTCTCAACGAGACTTACCGGCAGGTTCACCCGATAACGATTAATTGCTATCGCTGCAAAAGTGTGACCTGACACTGTGGACGAAACAGCTGTTTGTTTTGGCTTTTTTTAATGCTATTGTTGTAGCTGGAAATTATTTGGCAAAATAGTTAAATAAAATTGCTTGCGATGATGAATCAATGTGAAACACCGAAAAGACCAAGAGCGAAGAACTTTTCTGCGGCTGAGGAACATTTGCTTGTAGACTTTTTGAGTCAAACAAAAACATTTTGGAGAACAAAAAAAGGGATGCGGAGACCTGGGCTTGCAGATCAATTTGCCGCCCTGCCGGAGTTCATCTCCTTTCGAAAGACTTACGGGATAAGTAAGCGAATTTAAAAAAAGATCGCGAAAAGAATTCGCAATTAAGAAGTGGGAGACTTGTCGAACTGTGACGGCATTCCCAGCACCGCTGGAGTCTTGTCTATTTCCAAAAAATTCGTTTCAGGATTGGAAAATGTGGTTGATAATGATGGTACGTTTTTTATTTATGATATACCTTTATTTATGATAGCTTTAAAAATATTCAATTGACTTCTAAAAAAATAAAAAAATCAATCAGTCAGTGTCTGCTTGTGATGGCCAATAGCGTGGAAATCTTGATTAACTACACGGTTTGCCGAAGGAAGTCTGACTCAACATAAGTCGCCCGCAATGATAAGGAAGAAGCCACTTGCATAAGAGCGCTGCGCCACCATAAGTTTGCTCTCTAACAACAATCCACGATTCCTGTAAACAATCCAAATCATAATAAATTGAATCACAACTGAAGTTAAGGTTTTATCTGTTACTTAGCGAAGATATTTGATCTCTAATCCTAGCAAGAATTATTTGACATGCTGAGTTTGTTAACCTGAATCGTTGAACAAATTTGGCATCATCCAGATCAATAAAATAATAAATACCCTCTCCCTGTACTCTCTCGCATTATTTATTCGTTGCTCCGTCTTGGGTTATGTGGGTACCACCACCATGTTGGCCATTGTGGTAATACCGTTCCTGGTGCTGGCCGTGCGTGTGGATAAAATTTTCATTATGGTGCACACGTATCAGCGGTTAGATAACTATCGGTATACCACATTTCATGAGGCAATTGGTGGTGCCATTGGACAAGTGGTTCCTTCGATTTTGCAGACGGCGGGCAGTGAGTTTGCCTGCTTTGCCAATGGCGCCATTTCGGATATGCCGGCGTGGCGGTTCAAACATTTGCCATGAATGCGGCGGCTGCTATTCTGCTGAACAGAAAGTTCCACATCACCGCGCCTGTGTCTTCTTGTCCAACCGCCTGCATCTTCCATTTCCATTGCGGGGATGTAAGAAATTTGTTTATTTATAAACATTTTGTTTTGGCAATTGACAAAGTAAACAATACAAATTTTGGACACAGCTGTTTGTCGATCGATAGAAATTTCGATAATTCTATCGCAACTTGCCGGCAGGTTAAAATTTGACCCCATCATGAGGCAGCGGTTAACTTTGCCGCTCGGTTTTCGCCAAAGACAGCATGAGACACGCAAATTCGGCTAACCTGCCGGTAAGTTTCACTAACCGGACATTGAGAAATTGGGCCTTAATAGAAAATTTGTGCAATTAAATATACCAGAAACTCCATGCAATTATTGCAATAATTACTTTAACTTTGTATGTGTGAATCAATGTGATGTCCTAGAGTCTCTCCTTAATATAATATTATGTCAAATGCAATCGGACTGGACAGATTGGATCCAAAATTTCTTTCAATGCTGCTCCCCAAAATATTACACCATATAACGCATATAATAAATACAGCGCTCACAACGTCTACATTCCCAGACAACTGGAAAATAGCGAAAATTATCCCAATACCAAAGACTTCGAATGAGTTCAGGCCAATATCCATACTGTCATTTCTTTCAAAAGTGTTTGAGAAGTTGATGGCTAAACAAATTAACAGCTTTCTTGAAGAAAATAAGTTACTCGATAACAGGCAATCTGGTTTTCGCAAACATAGAAGCTGTACAACAGCAATATTAAAAGTAGTTGAGGATATATGACAGTTATGTGACTTTTCTAACCCTTCTTGACTATAGTAAGGCCTTTGACACGGTAAACCACGATATACGATTAACTAAGCTTAGATACTTAAATAATTTTTCTGAGACTGCTCTGAAGTTAATAAAATCATATCTAAGCGTGGTAAAATGGATGTGAATCAGAACTTGTTTCAATCACGCGAGAAGTCCCACAGGGATCAGTGTTAGGGCCACTACTATTTGCCGTTTATGCAAATGACCTTCCCAAATCTTTATTAACGAGTGATGTCCATATGTATACAGATGACGTCCAAATGTATGTTAGTCGACCGTTAAGTAAAATCTGTAATTGTATTGATATATGTAATTCTAATCTGTCACGTGTTTCTGAATGGGCAAATAAGAATGGACTGTCTATAAACCCGAGCAAATCATAATGTATTTGTATCTATAAATGAAAGATCATTACAGAAAACTTGCAAAAACTTAAGATATGTAAGTCAAGCTATTGAAGAAGCTACTAAATGCTTCATGGAATTGTACACTGACGAAATATTTAAACACAATTCCAAGATTGAAGAAACGCATAACAAGCTGAGGACTATGAATAATCTCAGCCAATTTTGACAAGATTCTCGATCTGAGAATTGAGGCCATTACGATGATGGATGGAAGCAGCGTCTAAAAGAATCAAACATGGTAAAGCCATTATTCCCTCTACAAGAAGAGTTTGTATTTGCACCAAAAGTACAAATCAAAAACTACAACCGTGCTCAATAATATCAGTTAAAATTCATATACATATGTGATATTCTCTAGAGATGAACAATTGATGAGCAACTGCGATTTGGCAATCATTGTGACTGACAAAGATCAGGTGACTTGGTGTATGATAGAAAAGTGAAATCGAAAGGACGGGTATCAAGAATATGAGATGCTTCCTTCTGCCTTGTAACATACATTTGCACAACTTAAGTATTTGTATATCTTTTATCTTAAAGCTTGTCGAATGATTCGTTTGCTTCTGTAGCTGCTGCTGCCAAGTTGAAAGATGCAGTTGGTCTGGCTTAAAGTTTGTTTTATTGATGTGAGTATGTGAGATGTACAGAAAATTGGAAGCGACGAGTAGTTTAAAAATCGTGTAAATGTGTCAAACGTGTAAATGTGTGTTTATAAAATTTTAACATTCCACTTTAAAGAATTCACTGAAGCCAAATCCCCACTAGGAACATAATGACAACAGCTGCCGCATGTAACCAACGAAAAATTGATATGAATTTCGATAGTGTAGGTTGGACCAGTGGCAATTGATGCCCCATTTCGTACACAATGCGGTTTCTCATGACCGGAAACCAGTAACGCACTTCTAAGCCTGGCGGGTGAGGTTCATTCAGATAGATAGCATTCAGATTGGCATGCGGTTCATTGCCAAGGAATAGTATGAGATCTTCATGAAGTTGCAGTGGTCGTAGGCGTATATAGTAACGTGGCATATCTGGAGCATCTTCCCAATTGTAATCTCCGTCGTTTCCAGCTTCATTAGCTGCAGCAGCCTCTTCGTTAGCTGCAATGATAAAAATGATTAATGATCGATCATCTTTTGCCATACGGCATTTGTGTCTATCTTACCATCTGGGTCGTCTTCGACAGCATCTACTTGCTCAATTGGGTCGAAGTTTTCCATTTTTCAGTTGTAAATCTTACAAACTTTCTATAGAAATTGTTAAGTAAATTGTTTACGTGACTTGTTTACTTGTTGTATGAAAGATAAAGTAAGGGATCTCGGATTGAATCACTTTTCCATTTTTCCAATTTTTCTAAATATAAACTGAAAATGTGGTAAAATAGTTGAGACAAAGCACCATCAATTAGTATTTTCGGAGGTTTTTTAATATAAGCAGAAAATTCGGGCTTGACCGACTTTACCAAAGGTACACAGAGTATATTAAGTTTGTGCAAAAGTATGTAACAGGGAGAAGGAATCATCTCCGACCCTATAAAGTATATATATTCATGATCAGCATCAACAGCCGAGTCGATATAGCCATATCCGTCTGTCCGACAGTCCGTATGAACGAAGAGATCTCAGAGATGGTAAGAGATAGAGGTTTGACATGTATGGGACATATATTTCTTATACTTGCAGACAGATCAAGTTTATTTTCAATTTTTGCCACGCCCCCTTCCGCCCCCGCAATTTGGAAAAAACGTCATATCTCCCACAGTTCTGATGATACATGGTTCGTACCTTCTAAAGATATCTAGTAATCAAAATTATTTATCGATTTGCTGAAGGAATGATAAAGATCGGATGAACAATACACAAGTTATGAGCAAAAATAGTTAACCGGCACCGCTGTATTCAAACAAACACAATCTTTGGGAGTGAGAGAAAGAAACTTAGAGATAAAAGTAGAACAGCGTATAACTGATAGAACACGTAAAACACCGTATAACGCTTATAACTAGCGAGCAAATGCGAGCGACGGCATTAACCAGTACAGAGTATCTTATATTGCCATGCTCCCATTTTCCCTTTCGGGAGCATGGCTGATAGTCAGTGTTTGGAAGTAAAGTAAAAGTAAAATTGGCTCAAACAGCACCTCCAGGAGGGCCAGGGCCAAGCTTCTCTCAATCTCTTGGCGTGTTTGCTTATAATTTTTCGCACAAGAGAAAGGGACCTACAGTTTAACGCCGAATCCGAACGGCAATAGTTAGAGAATTTTCGCTCTTTCATGGCTTGTTACTTTACCACAGCTGGCGCCAGTAGCTGGTGAAGGTGATCGGCTTTTGTAAAAGCTTTTCTCTAAAGCAAGAAAAAACTTTTTCTATTAGATGGTCCGAGGCGGGATCGAACCCACAAACCCCTCCCGCACCAGCAGCCACACATACAACTGGTACGCCACGCTAGACCACAGTGTCCAGTGTTTGGAAGTACCTAGGTACAAATACCTTGGTACATACCTAGCTACATATATTTTGTGTACCTTTTACCTTATCTCGGTATTTTCAAATTCGAGAACCTTTTACCTTACCCAGGTCTTAATTTTCATTTGCCTTATCAATAGGTAAGGTCGCGCCGATTGCATTATAGCCAAGATGTTGCAAAATAGTTTCAGAGACCTGTTTTTGGCTTGACGTCCAGTAAACATTCCCTGTTAAAGAACTTTACGATCCTTTCTACACAGAGAAACAAAAAATGCAAAAGCTACACGAAATTTTAGGATTTTCAACCCATAACGTTTTGTGTAGCTTTTCAACACGTTGCGTGTAGCTTTCTCATTTCAACACGTGGCGTGTAGCTTTCCTGCACTTCGCGTTTAGCTTTCTCATTTGACCTTTCTTTTTTATGTTATTTTCAAATTCAAAAATCCTTGGTATTTGGTAAAAAAAAAATAAAACCATGATTCAACTAATACGGTAAATGCTGCTCTTAGTAGCACTCACTCTTCTTTCTCTCACTCGCTTTCAGCAAATGCTCACGAAGTAATGCGGGAGTACACTCTCTATTACTCTCTTGTTGTTGCTGAGAGTATCTAAGTCAGGGTTCCCCAAGCACAGCGCGCGAAAATGTGACTGTGTCTCTCTCTCTCTAACACACAGTGATGCATGACTTCGGCAAGCATTCGGTGTGAATTGGCGAGTATGTTCGTGCCCCAGGGGCTATCGCTGGGGAACTCTGATCTAAGTGTCTTTTTTGTTTGCAATGAATTGTAAATGCAAGTTTTGTGGGCGGGTGAGCGGGTGTGAGGATGTTTGTGTTCATGGGTGGGTGTGTGTGTGCACTTGAACTCATTCATCGTCACGTGACGCTGAAATCAAATTTCACTCCTACTAAAATCTTCCGTACCGAAATTAAAGATGTTTTACATTAAAAATTTTTCTGCTTCGATACGAGGGCTGTTCAAAACATTCTCGGCCGTCAAAGTGGAGGGAACATAAAAAAAGGTATAGTGCTGTCGGCCATGTTTTCTTGTCTCCAGGTTGTCTGAAATGAAAAGTAAAAACGGGGTTATAATCAGTATAGATGTTATTCTGGTCTGAACCTCGAAAAAAATTTTGTAATTTTTTTTTTTTGACAAAATGGCGGCCATTGAAAAATGAAAATTCGATTTTGGGCCCTTTTTTGTAGTTTAGTGTTAAAAAAAAAAATTGGTAAAAATTTTTTTAAAATTATGATTGAGATTCAGACCAGAATGGTGACAATTCGATTTTACTTAGTTTCATCAAAATCGGTTCAGTGTAACTGGAGATATCATGTCCGCCAGTTCAAAAAACGTGGTTTCGAAAAAAAAACAAAAAATCAAAAATGTAAAAATGCACTTTGAAAATGGTGACAATTCTGCGTCGATTGCATTTTGTTTCATCAAAATCGGCTTAGTAAAACTGGAGAAAAGTGGCTTGGCAGCCCGAAAAAGTTGTTTTGAAATTAACCAAAAATATAACAGATATTACATACTTTCAGATATAAGTCGGCGATGCCAGCTGCAATACAGCGGACCTTACTCATTCTCAAAAAAACTGTTTTCAGCAGCAGCTCTCTCTGCTCTGCGTGCCATTCTGCCTTCTTTAGATGCGGTCGCAGCTCTAGTTTCGCAGCCTGAGCATTGTGTAGGATAGCCTTCGATAATTATCGATTAAAAATCGATTAATAGTCGATATCGATCTGAGGCGACAACATGTTACCATTCAAATTCAAGAACCAGTCGTTATTTCACTGCTTTACTTACTCAAAAATGACTCGTTTTAGCGAAGACATTGTTCGACAAAAAAGGCTATATCTTCGAAAGTATTTCGAATTTCAAAAAATCCTTTTAGTTCTATCAAAAAAAGAAAAAAAATATAAAAAAAAATTTTCCACATGGAGAATCCCCCCTTAACAGTGATTCAGTGTATTCGTCTAGATCAGCGATGCCCAGCCGTATGCTCTTTGGGTACGTTTTGTTATTGTAATGGCACGGAACATAGGAAATCAATGATCGTATACATGCAGGGCGCGAGGCATACGAAACGACACACATGCTAACGATTTCGTGTGTATGCGACGCGTAGAACAAAAACCGGTTTTGTTCTCTTCTTTGATTGGTGTTTGCGAGCGCAAGCAAACTGACCAACAACAATTTCATTATTGGTATTGGTGCTTATCTTTGTGAGTATTGGTGAGTGCTCTGTCGTTTGCTGCTTTTGGGCATGCCTGGTCTAGATTATCATACCCACGGGTAAATATATCAAAGGGTCCAATGATTTGCGAAATTCGCGAAATTTTATGAGTTTAAATTAACATGACGATTTCACTTCTTGGGTTTGTTTTATTAAAACCAGGGAATCAAACTGGAACCGGAACCGTATACCGAAAAGAACCGATTAAAACTCAGAACCGAAACCTGTACCGGTACCGATATTTTTAATTTTTAGTATACCGGTATTTGAAAACTGATATATTTATAACCGAAAAGAACCTAAACAGTGTACCGGTACAGTTTCGGTTCTAAGTAATTTTTTTTTATTTTTTTCAACTTACGTAGCTGCCGCACGGAATTTTGTCATCGCTATATTCAGAGCTGCTGACTGCGCGTGAGAGAGAGACAATAGATATTGTTTTTGTCTATGCATATAGGTTTCTGTGAGAAAGACTGAACCAAAAACAGCAACCAAAATATGTATATATTTGGCGCTCATTCACTTAAGTTCCGTTTTTGCATGTTGGTTCTGCTAATTCTTCGGATGCTGTCCCTTTTTTATGCAAAACGAAAGAGCTCAGTGTACAGTCGCCTACGGTTAATCGTTGTAAAATTTTTATTCGTGTTTGTGCTGCGAAGCTGCAAAGTTGCAAGTCAATCTAAACGATCGCTTAAAACGCCAAGGACAAAAACAAATGTCTATCGGAAGTATTTCGCCTATGACATTGAAGAAAATGTAAGCAATTGCTTAATAAACGAGTGTGGATAAAAAATTAGGGTGAGTTTGATATTTAAGAATTTACTTTCCGAAATATATACATATACAGTCTAATGCACATACATATGTAAGCTTCGAGACTTGTCTCTCATGCATATACAAACATACATACTTATTTCGAATGTAAGTGCTTAGAAAGTTAAATATCCTGCTTTTATATATGTACGTACATGCTAATGTTTACATGCCTTTGATGAAAAGAAGCGAAAACTATGGTTGTGTGTACATTGTACATATATTTACATAGGTCTATATACCAGTTCTTTCCTTTTTTACAAAGCGATCATGGAACAAATTTAAAAAAGCACATTGCTCAATCTCACGCCGATTTGATAAAAAAGCTTCACAATCAAGTCGATCAGCAAAATTCGAATCAAGCACCGGAAAGGAAAACTGCTGGTTCCAGGTCCAGGTGCATTGATGAATTGTTTAAGTCCAGCATTCGGGTGGAAAGTATCAAACATACTATTCGAGATGCGTGTGTTTCTCTGTGCACGGTTGATGGATGGGACCTCGCATTCCGCCAAGTTCGAAATCCAATTATTAAAGGCCTGGGCTGTGCGAATTTTATTAACCCGCAATCATTTCGCGAGGATGTACTCTGTAACTCACTTTGTTATGACTTAAGTCTTAAAATTTCTGTTAATTTTACCGTTCCATACTGGTACGTACCGGTATACCGAAATAAAAATCTACGTGCCGAAACGGAACCGAATACCCAAATAAAAAAAAAACAAAACAGAACCTTTTACCGAAACAGAAGTTTAGGTACGTATCGGTTTGATTCCCTGATTAAAACACAAAAGGGGGCGGTAGCGACTTACCCCGGGTACCAACTAGTAGATACAGAAGTTGAATTTTCCGCCACCAACTTATCACAAGCTACCCCCCTGTGCTCTATACGATTTGTCGATACTGTGTTTTTCTATGTGTCTGTCTGTCTGTCTTGTCCATTTTATACAAAGCTTACAAAGTTGATAAAGTTATACTTTAAGCATTAAGTAAGTTCTGAGAACTATAATAACCTGTAATGTAAGAAAATTTATAAGAAAATTGTTATATTTTCTCATCTCAACGCAAAATATGACCTTAGTCTCGAGCGACAAGTAAATCGTTATGTGGGTCATTTTAGAACTTTCTGTTGCAAATGCAAATTCCCCAAAAAAAAAAAAATCTCTTGCCCTTTCTCAACCGATTCGACGGCAATTGGTTCGCATTTCGTGGGGATTTGTTTTGGGCAATCGTACGTGTGGCGAATGGCAAACGAAGTGGCTCGCTCGGCTGCAGACTCGTCTTGGATATGGAACTGAGGAGCGTCAGTTCAGTTAATGTTCAGCTGCGGCTGCTTGCGGTTTGTTGTTTCGCGTTGGAAAAAATAAAAAGATTTCGTTGCGTGAAAAATTCAATAAAATAAAAAAGTTTCGCAACTTTTGTGGCAAGCGTGCGCAGAAATTAAAGAGTTGAGAGTGCGTATTTTTTTTTTTTGTGTCGATGTTGTACCTTAATGTTAACTTCTGCCGCTCGTTCCAAAAATCATTTGTTTTGTTGTGTTTTTTTTTTTTTTTAGGTTTTTGTTTCTGTGTGTGTTTGGCTGTGTGGCTGTGTTGTGAAGCGCAACTTTCACGCGCTTCAAGTGAAACTGTGAGCCGGGTCCAAAGAAATGAAGAAGCCGCCAGCGTATTCAATATTTATGTTGATTATTGTTTATTTGTTTTGCTATTTGCAGTATTTCAAATTGAAATTGTTTTTCACATTTTCACCATTTTCTGCATTTTCTGTATTTTCTGCATTTCAAGTTTGTCGCTTGAGTCTTTTGTTTATGCACTGCTTGCTTTGCACTGCTTTTGTAGTGTAGTTGGTTGCATTTATTATGCATGTTTTGATCAAAAAAAAAAAACTAGTTCTCTCCCCGCTAAGAAAACTTTTTCATAAGAAAAAATCAGGCTGACATTGACACGAATTGTAGACACCAACAACAACAACAACAACCAACCGACGCCTATAGTTTAAAGTTTAAATTCAACAACAACACAAACCAAATATCAACAACAACTTTTATGATGAAAATTAAGCGTTTGTGTGTGTGTGTGTGTGTGTGCGTCTTTCAATTAAAGTGCATAAATTCCTTCAATGTCAACATCAAACAACGAAATTTTTTTTTAAATTTAGTTAAACACTTTATTGTTATTATTATTGCCCTCCCCTGCCTGCAAATAATTGACAAATTTTTATTCAGTTTCGTTAAGGCCAACAAACTTGAACATGGAAATTGCCGCTTAATGAAAATTGTTTTGACAAATAGCAGAGGGAAATTTGTGTGTGTTTAGTTCAATTATTAAGTTGTTAAATTTTAAATCAAGGTTGTAAAACTTTAACAATATATTAAAAACAGGGCTGCAAAACCACAAAAATTTTGCAGAACGCATTGTGACAGGTTGCATCTTTGATTCATAGCATTTTAGTTCGAAACGAAGTTTTTTGCTTTGGTAGGTAATAGATTTAGAATACGATACCAACTGGTAATAAGGAGTTCGGTTTTGGATTGGTTTTCAGCCTTGTGTTAAGGTACACAGAAAAAAAAAGGCAAACTCAAATCAAGCTCAAAAAAATGTATTAAATCTCGACCTTCGAATTGAAATTTGAAGCACAAGTTGTACTAGATGCTACTTGAATTGATTCACGAAAGGATTGGAACATTTCTCAAAGGCTTGTATAAATCAGAAAATGCTAATTTCAAGTACGTATCCTAATTCAAAATCAAATAATCCTTATTCGAGATTGAAGTAAGTACGGAATTTTACTGTCAAAGCGAAAGAGCGAATAGAAACCAAGTAGCAAGTTCGATACTGAAAGAGAAAAGCTCTCTCAGGCTAAATGGGTACACACATACACATATATATCTGACAGCTTAGCTTAGGAGTTAATGATGGTTTGGGGTTTTTGCACTAACCGTTGCCCTGGAATTCCCTACCAACTCCCGAGCAGCTGTTGAATTGTAGTCGATGGATCAAGTATATTAAAGACACTTCAATAGCGACCAGCCTCCATTCTAATGTTGTTTGTGTTCTGTTTTTACAGTTGACCTCGAGCCGGCAAGAACTTGCTGGTTTGATAATGAAAAGGGTGGTTAAAAAAGTAGCATTGTGTTTTAGTGAGATGCTTTTTTAAGGGTTAAAATGAGTTTAAACACCGAGCTCAAGTCAATCTCAGTCATTTTTGATGCAATCCTTGTTCGGATTCCGGACCTTCTTGATTGGAACCGACTGTGGGATCAAATCGAGCTCGATGATAACAAGATCAAGACAAGCTCTCCCGAACTAAAGTCGGGATCAAGACAAGAATTCCGGTATTGAGAGTGTTTATTTCGTAGTTGGATTATTAAAGAGAATTTAATACTTATTGCAATGGGTTTTGTTGAAAATTTTTATTGAAATTCTATACAAATTACTAGCCGGTTGTACTGTTTCTGTAAGGCATACATTGGGGCAGCAACAATATATTGGCCGTTTTGTGAATTTGGATATAAGTGCTAAATGTGGTATATCTTCAGTGGAAAAAATCGTAGAATTGTTTGGGATAGTTTTTTTCAAAGTTAAGGAGTAGTACCTTCCGATAATTTCAAAGAAAGTCAAAACAAAAGTATAGGTTCCCCACAAAACGCGTGAAATTAATAACAAATTAATTGTTCTTATCATTATGACTTTTGATAATCTGCAGTATTAGCGCAGTGAACGTCGGTAGTTGCCTCTTTCGACATTTTCCTTAAAATTGTGTCTAGCACAATCAATGGCATTAAATGCTGTTCGATGTAGTCCCCAGCAGCGGCATTTAAGTAACACCTCGCACTTGGCTGCTATGGCAAAGATTTCGTTCAGCTCGATTGGAAAGTAATTGGCGCATTTCTGGCGATTTGCACCATAAAGTTGGCCATAGTGTTACAGAATATCAAAATTATCAGCAATTTCTTAAGCAATCCTTCAAATTGGGGAATAAAACTCAGCTCTGGGCGTAAACCAAAACTTTCTGATCGAGATAAGCGTCGAATTTTGCAGAAAGCGAGCAATTCAACAGAGTCATGCAGTCTACTTGCTACTCTAAGTAGCACACCAACTTTAAAGTAGCAACTTTTAAATGCTCTAATCACATAATCAGAAGTATGAAGAAGAAGTTACCATGCCTCCCTAACAAACAAGAGTGCTTTTGGGACTCGCTGAGCAGGTTACAGCTGTTATACCTTACTGAGTTAACAATGCTTTTATTTGATCAGGCCATCTTTTCTGATGAAAAGAAATTCAAATTAGAAGATCCAGATGGAAAGCAAAGTTATTGGAGAGATTTAAGAAATCACCCCCTCATATTTTTAAAAAGGAATATTGGTGGTGGAGATGCGGCACTCGTGCGGAACGTATCCATACATGTCGCCAAACAAAAGCATCACCTGACCTCAATCCAATCGAAAATATATTGGGGGCCCTTGCGAGGCAAGTTTATGCAGAAAACAGAAAACAAAATTTAGCTTTAGCGTGTTAAAACACGCCATTTTACCCAAGTGAAAAAAAAGTTGGACCAAATGATCCTAAAAATCTTGATACATTCAATGAGAAAGAGATTGTTTGAGCTGGGAAAGGCACATGGAAGATACATTTGTAATTCTGAACAACTATCAATGAATAAATTCATGCCAAATTCGAATTTAAATGAAACGAGAAGGCCAAGCTAACTTCGTCTGTGCCGAAGTTTTTATACCCTTGCAAGAGCTGTTTTTGAAATGTCCGAGTTTAAGAACGCTTACATAAAAATATAAAATTTTTTTTAACCAAAACCCATTTTACGACAGATAAACATCTGACTTCGACAAAATTTCGCAAATATTTTTGAAAACATATCAAATTAACAATCGCGGAGTTTAAGAAAGATACAATTTAAAACAGAAAAGTTTTTCTCACTGAGACTCATTTTCCGACCGATCGGTCTTATGGCAACCATAAGATATAGTAACCCGATGTCGATCAACTTTTTCAAATTAGTTTGAAAGCGTTTAATATTAAGAATCACCGACTTTAAGAACGATTTACTTGAAAACAAAAAAGTTTTTTTCAATAAGATCCATTTTCCGACCGATAGGTCCTATGGCAGCTATAAGATATAGTGATCCGATCTGGACCAAAATTTGCTAATCTGTTTAAAGGCATATAATATTTATAATAACTGAGTTTAAGGCCGCTAACATTGAAAACAAAAAAGTTTTTTTCACTAAAACCCATTTTTCGACCGATGGTTCCTATGGCAGCTATAAGATATAGTGATCCGATCCGGTCGGTTCCGACATATTAGCAGCGTGCAGTAAAAAGAAGACTCTGTGCAAAATTTCAGCTCGATAGCTGTAAAACTGAGAGACTAGTTTGCGTAGAAACAGACGGACAGACAGACGGACAGACGGACAAAGCTCAATCGACTCAGCTCGTCGCCCTGATCAAGAATATATATAGTTTATGGGGTCGGAAATGAATATTTCTATGCGTTGCAAACTTCTGGGCAAAATTATAATACCCTTTGCAAGGGTATAATAACACATATATTCATCATAAATTTAAGATTTAAAAATTTCATTGCTTAGGGCGGTATCCACGGGTCGCCAAAAAAGTTGATATTCCGCAGACTCGTAACAGAGTCTACTAAGCCTATGCTAATAACACGATAACACAATTTACTCTGTCGATAAACGTTTCAAAGAAACCTATCCCAGCAAGAAATCTAACTGGTAAATACTTGTCAGTTAACTGTTATAGCTAATCGTTAAAATACGGAATGTTTCTGGTCAAACGCAAATGGGCGTCGGGAAGATTTTAACCGATTATCGACCTATCGGTGAGCGTACGTGTGAGGTTAGTCCTACTAGTTAGATAACCAATGATCTAACTGGTATTAATAACTGTTTTGGTTTGAGTATTTATATTAGGACTTTAACTGATAGCTCTAACTGGTAAGCAAATTAGTCAGTACTAACCTATACAATACTTATACATTAACAAGAACTAAAAAATACTGGAAAATTTACAAACTAAAAATTGCCATTTTATTTCATATTTGCTTATTCTTACATTTCGTGACAATTTTAATCTACATATGGGCATTTCCACCAAAAGGTCCACCAAGACCAAAAAATTAAAAGTGCTTAAAAACACTCTGTTTTATCGAATTTTCAAGAGGAAACAATTTAATTGATCTAATGGAAGCCAATCTTACATTTAATCATAGCCCACTTCGAAATATTCGGTTTCACGACTGCGCTAGAGCGAATTTTCTAATTTGGACATAAATATTGCACATTTTTTTTGATAAAAGTGCCTACAGATTGCACTTACTTTTGCTATCTAAAATGTTTCTGAGGGTACAAAGGGTTACAAAAGAATGCATAAGAAATCATGAGAATCTATGTGATTGCAAATAATAGTAAGTTTTTGCTTCGCCTTATACTGAAACCACATAAATAAAATGATGGAAAAAAGTGTCGCGTTCGCAATGTCACGTATCGAATCATATTTTAATTTGAAATAAAAAAAATTAACATCATTTTTCGATCAAAATAATTCTAATATACAGATAAATTATTCAACAACATTTTAAAATTAGTCGCACTAAATGGTTTTGGCAGATCTTGCTGAGGTTTGCTTTTATATTGATGGCCAAAAACACCACTTCCATTTTCTGTCGCGTGCGAATCGCTCTTTGATTGGCATTATCTTGGAACCAGCACTAGGTGCGCTCTACTTTTTTCTCACTAAATAAAGTGCTTCGAAAGTGCTATAAGTCAAAGTAACAAAAGAAAAAAAAAGTATTTTAATTGTACTTCTATTCCACTTTAAATGCGTACGACTGTCGCGTTCGACATCATGGAAATACCCATATATGTTTTTACAAGTTTTTCTTCTTTTTTTTTTTAATACGTGCAGCTTTTGTTTGTGCGGATTTTATTTCCTTAAGAAAATCGTCTTTGCCGAACATATCTGAATAGCGATTAAATAAATGTAAAATAGAACTGTTATAAATAAAAAACAACGTAATATTTACCTGGGAATATTTTGTGAAATATTAATAGTTCTTTTAATGCTCGCTTTTTTTTATTTCCTGTCTAATGTTAGGAGGTTCTACCGACGATGAGCTGGAAATAATGGAGCAAAGATCTGAAAGTTCACTATCAGCATTATCCGCCTCAAAACTTTCACTTTGTATTTTTATACTCTGTACCGAAGGTACATAGAGTATATTAAGTTTGTGCAAAAGTATGTAACAGAGAGAAGGAATCGTTTCCGACCCTATAAAGTATATATATTCTTGATCAGCATTAACAGCCGAGTCGATATAGCCATGTCCGTCTGTCCGTCTGTCCGTCCGTCCGTCCGTCCGTCCGTATGAACGAAGAGATCTCAGAGATGGTAAGAGATAGAGGTTTGACATGTATGGGGCATATATTTGTTATACTTGCAGGCAGATCAAGTTTATTTTCAATTTTTTCCACGCCCCCTCCCGTCCCCGCAATTTGGAAAAAACTTCATATCTCCTACAGTTTTGAAGATAGATCGTTCGTTCCTTCTTGAGATATCTTGTAAACAAAATTATTTACCGATTTGCTGAAGGAATGATAAAGATCGGATGAACGATACTCAAGTTATGGGCAAAAAACGGCCACTTAACCCCACCCACCCCCCACCAACAACCACAGCAACGTACCCTAACCGTTCAACACAGTCAATCTTAGTGCGAGAGAGAAAGAGAGAGAGAGAGAGAAACTTAGAGAGCGCACCGCGTTGTGCGCGGGGTGTTAACTGGCCGTTTGACTTCTGAGCAAATGCGAGTGTAAGGGTACAGAGTATGTTATAGTCGGGCTTGACCGACTTTCTTTCTTGTTTTTATTCATATTTATTGACTATTTATTTATTTCACTTTTATAATTATTTTTACTAATCGTTCACTTCGACGACCACGCAAGAAATGGCTTTCTTCTTGGTTCTTAAGAACTAAACAGCTGTTTATCGTCTATCGTTATAGCATACGTTAGGCCTAACTGCAACAATAACTAGATGATGAAGAATTTGACAAGCCGTTGGACATCATGTTAGACCTACGTCAATTATACTGAAATCCATGTGTGATAGTATTTGTGAATTCAGAAAAGTATAGTTGTATTAATGACTTTCGGTATCGATTTCTTGCTGGGATAAGGCGAATCAAATCGGACTGGAGTGTGAAGTGTTTGAATGCTGGCCAAATAGATTTTAAGCTCCTCGCTTGTGGTGACGCCACATGATGTTGCAGACCGAGCTCCGGTCCGCCGGTGTTCTCTGGCGGGTTTCCGAGTCTTTCTTATCCGCCAAGTCCAGCACCTCGCTCTTCACTTTCACGGCGCTTATCAAATTCAACTTGCCCGCCATAGAAAGTGCCATTAGGCGACGCTTTCTGCAGGAATCTTTTTTAGATGCGCTCATTTTCAATTTGGCCAATCAATTTCGCCGCACAAATTAGAATAAAAACCTATTTTGTTCAGGTCACGGCAAAAAAGAGGCGTTAACAGCACTTAAAGCACTTAACAGCGCTTGAACAAAACGTAGTGGCAAACGTAAGCATTTTTCGCGATTGGTAGAAAACGAATTTGAAACGGCCACACACAAAAATTTCTTAGCCGTTTTTTTTTTTATACACAGTTTTTCATTTCGCGGCCGTTTTCGTACCCATCGACAGCGCCCTTTTATATAAACTTTAAAAAAAATCTATAATAACACAAAAAAAATAAACATATAGTTGTCCGATTTTTATTAAACTTGGTATAACTATGAAAAAGCATAGAAAACTTATAAATATTAAGTACGTTTGCATTGAAAACAAAAAAGTTTTTCTCGCTAAAATTACTTTTTTTCACCAATGGCTTCTATGGCAGCTATACGCTATAGTCATCCGATTTGGATCAAATTTGGCAGAATTATGTGAAAATTTATAATATTAATCAATACCAAGTTTGGGAGCGATAGCATTGAAAACCAACAACTTTTTCTTGCTAAGCCTTTTTTTCAGACCTATCTTTTGTATGGCAGCTATACTATATGGTTGTTCGAATTTCATCAAACTTGGTGGAACTATAAAAAAGCATAGAAAACATATTAAAAACTAAATTCTTTGAACTTTTGCATTAAAATGTTTCTTATTAAAACTAGTTTTTTAACATAAGGTTCCGATCCGGCCGTTTCCAATAAATGTACAGCTTATTTGTACTTATAGACTGCATGCAAAGTTTATTCAAGATAGCTTTAAAACTGATAGAGGACAGAAGAACGGACAGACTCAGCTCGTCATGCTGATCAAAAATATATGTATATACTTTATTTGGTTGCACACTTTTAATATACCCTTTGCAGGGGTGGTAAAAAATAAACTTTTTAAATTGAGGATGGAATCTTTTGTTTGTGAGTGTATACCAACATACTAATTTATGTTAAAAGTAATGGCTTTTAGTTTAGCTAAGTATACTTATTATCTTTCTCTCTCTCTCTCTGCCTCTATATCTTTCTTCCTGTTCGAATGACTTGGCACACTCCAAAATTTCCTTAACCAATTTTCGCTTCCTGTTTGGATAACGACCAAAAAAACAAAAAAAAACAGTAAAGAAAAAAGGGAGGAGGAAACTTTCGGCACTGCTAAAAGCCAAAACATTTGCTGCTGACCAACAGAGCATACAATTTCCGCTCTTGTCTTTCGTTGGCGCTTTATTAGTGTACTTTGGTTACTCTTTCACAAGAACCAACTCGGGCAAATGCAACACTCATTGCTCATGCAATGCATGGAGGCGGAGGAGGAGGAGGTTTGGATAAAACAAAAAGAAAAAAGAAAAAGAAGAAGAAATATATTTATAGGAAAAAATTAACCATAAATCAACTGTCGCTGTAGCTAGCCAACGGTAAAGTGCACAGCCAACAACAACTCTACCACATAACAATTACATACATACACGCGTGTAGACATGCAATGGAGCTGGAGCTGGTGCTGGAGCCGGAGCACATTGGACGGTGACACAGTTTTTGGTTTTTGGGAATGTCTACTGTGCTCCAGACAGCATCTAGTTACCAGTTTTAGCGTTCAGAGGCGGAAGAGCTGTCTGTGTGACCCATTCAGGCGGCACTTGGCACACTTGTTGAATATCAGTTTAATTGTCTTGGGCAACCTTCAGATGACCCACTTCCCCCCCCCTTCGGGAGTAGAATATTTAAGAAGAAAATGTGGCAGAGTTTCGTTACGCTTAGCTTGGCATTCTTATGGAGCTGCTTTCATTTGAAGCTTCTGCAATTAATCCACCAACAATGCAAACTCTTGCAACTATTGCGTTAAGGCTTTTTGGCACATATGTGTAGACACATTTGTCCGTCTGTCTATGACAAATCAATCCCAACGCTTTGGACGCCAATTCGATTGCACAAAACACAAACAGACAATCCATTTGTTTATTGTTGCTGGCATTTAGCAATGCTTTTTGTCTTTGTTCATTGTTCGTTCAGTCGTTGCTTTTCATTGGCTAATGTTAATCAGATTGCGCTTTTCTTTGGCATGGTTTGGTTTTTCCAAGTTTTCCAAGTTGTTTTCAAATGGAAACGTGACCGCTTTGCTAGTTCTCGCCATGCTTTAGACACCTTCTCCGCCAACTCCGCCAACTAATGAGCCAAATTAGCCATCAAATGCGAAAATGCGAAAATGAGCAGACTGAAAGCTGAGCACCCAAAATGGGGTTAATCTATTTGAAAGTGGTCGGCATCGAAGTGGTAGCCGCTTTAGAAGCATTATTTTACACCAAAGGCCATAACTTTCCATTTTTGCTTTCATTGTGTCATTGTCAAAGTGTTTGAGGGAAGAAGTCTGACACTGACTCGCTGTCACTTTAATGATCTTTGGATTTTACTTTTCATTAAACGGAAGAAGCAACATTAACAGCGACGGCTGGGCGGGGGGGATTCCCACGCTTAGAAAGGTTGATAATGATTGATGATTGAGGAGGAAGTTGTGGACTAGTTAAACTGTTCAATTCCACTAATGTCAAATGGGTGTCAATTGTATATCGTAATTACAGCAAATGAGGCTCAACGATTTCTAAAGACACAATTTCTCTAAATGACATAAAAGACTTATGAGAGACTGGGTTGAAAAGTAATCGCCTTACAATTAATAAATGATACCAAAATATTCCCAGTTTTTATTTTTGAATTTTCATTTCCATTCATCATGAAGTGAACCGTTTGTGTAAGTCTAGCTGGTTAGGCTGATAAATCAGTTGGTCCTAAATGGTAGCTGAATCCCTGATAGCCAGCAAATCTAAGGAAACTCTTGATTTAGCTAGCTCTACCATAAAAGCAGCTTTACCGGAATCATTGCAGCTCTTTCTCCGTTGGGTCTCCACTTTTGGTTGCTTAACAAGTAAGAAAGTCGGTCAAGTCCGACAAGCGGCAAACTGTCTTTTTGACATAACTTGACCAATAGATGGCGCGCACACACACACGCACTTGTGGCAGCCCTGGCCACCTCTGGTCACACTATTCATCGAGCACCATCCCCAACGCGGTGGCAGAACAACAGCCCACGCGCTATCATACAAAAATGGTTAGCTTTTAAGTGATATTCAATAAAGTTAGTTACAGACTGCAGTTCTCAAAGCGATCTTATGCAAGCTATAAATCAAATGGGTCAAAGGTTTGATGCACTAGCTACTAAAGATGATATAGCGACTGTAAAAGAGTAGATAAACAGTGTAGCTTCCAAAATTTGAAGATTTGAAAGACAAAATCAAAGTGATAGAGAAACGGATCGAAGAGAGCTTGGCAGGCTGGTTCAGGATAGCAAGGCACGTAACCTCATAGTTAGGGGTATGCAGAAAGAAGAAGCAAACAAAGAAGGAGTGGAGCGTCTTCTGCATGGCAAAATGAGCATTCCAAATGCAGCAGTCCGGGAAACTCGTGTTCTGTACCACAGAAACAACAGAGTGGGATTGCTGGCAGAAATGGAGACATCAGCAATGACGACCGAGGTTCTTAAGAATTGAAGGAAACTAGCGGGACATCTATATACATACATAGACAAAGACCTTAGCCAACAGCAACACGAAAATAAAATGGTTCTGTTGCAGCTTAAAAAAAGAATTAACAGCCATCAATAGCAATCGTAAGGCTTTCGTAAAAAATGACTCGTTAAAATATATGCGGCAAGTGGTTTACGTTCAACAGCAGCCGATGCCTTACCCATAAAGGACAGCCAGCAGTCGAGGAACGAATCCTCATTTACATATACGGCTCTTTTATCAAAGATGAATGAATCAAAAAACTGAAAATGAACAGAACCGCCCCCCCCCCCCCAGCCAAAACCCCAACAGATTTGGATACAAACGAACCAGAAATAGCAGCGGAAAATAAAAGTATTGAGATTAGTAATAAAAATGTATGTTTAAATGTTGTCTCGTATAATATTAATGGCCTAGAGAATAAGTGTATGTTTCCAGTGTTTTTCGAGTATGTGAACTCTTTTGATATTTTTGTGCTGATTTAAACTCATGTTGAACATAGCGCTAGATTTGGAAGAGCGAGTGGAGGTATGTTAGTCGGAGTCAAAAAAAAAGCCTGTCTAGAATTGGAGTGTCTCACGAAATTGTACAAGTAAATGGCATACAAATCCTTAAATTACATTCTCTGAACCTAGATTTCGGCATTGTGCCATTGTATATAAGAGGTGCTAAGAGGTGTGCTAAGAGGTGCGCGGAATCCTGGATAATAAACCCAATAATAATAGGAGATCTCAATGTACGCCTAGGAGAAATGCAGCAGGAGTCAGCTGAATGTGTGATGAACACAAATGGAAGAAAGGCAAAGGATAAGGTAGTCAACCAAAAAGGCAAGAGGCTTCTAGAATTCTGCAATGATAATGGCCTAACCATCTTAAATGCATTAACAATGGGAGATGCAGAAAGAAATTGGAAACAGTTGGAAGCTCCATAGCCAGCTCTTCCAGAGGCGCCAGTCCAGCGATAGCGAGTGCGGCATCATCTGATATGGTTCAAAACGCGCAGTGTGTTGCCTCTAAGCCACGGCTATAGCTTTAAATGAGCAGGGCATCCTTCCAGACAGGCGCTGCGTGAAGCATTATCGACCAGGTAACACTCGTGAGTAGAATTCTTCGTCCTTTTCGTGGGCCCGAGTGTTGAACATTAGCCTCGATAGTGCTCTGTTTGTTGTAGCTGCCCTTGTGTTGGCATACCCCAAGTGCTCACGAAAGCTCAGTCTCGTATCTATCATCACTCCCAAATACTTAAGTGCCCTCTTAGAGGCCACCGTGGTATTACCGACAGTGATGTGGGCTGTCTCTACCGTTTTCGGCTACTTATCGGACTTATGATCGCTCTAGCACCATAATTTCATCGGAGTGTTAATGTGTGTGTGTTTGGCGTTGCTGTTTGACAATTTGTAGTAGGCTGCTGTTGCGGCTGTGAATGAGCGAGATCTGGTTGAAACAAAGCTTTCTTGGCGATCGGAAGCTGTGTGCTGTTCCATGTGTCTGTCTTCTTCAGGCTCACTTGTCCAAAAAGCCTCGAGATGTTGCTGCTGTTGAGCATCTGTTTGGCTGGATTCATGGTGAGTGATTGAGCTGGAGTCGAGTGAACTCCAGGCGTGGTCAATCACTGTATTGTACAATGGATTATCAGTTGTGTCGCCATGTTGAAACAGTTCGCACCGTTGTGAAATGCCTCGATGCAGTGTAATAAAAATAATAATAATAATTGTTTTAATATATCAAAATGTTTTCAAATACATATAACATTGTGAATAAAACTAAAATTACAGAATAACATGTTGAATAGCATTGTGAATAAATAAAATAAAACGAGAAGGCCAAGCTAACTTCGTCTGTGCCGAAGTTTTTATACCCTTGCAAATGCAAATGTCACAGTTTAAGTACGCTTACATAAAAAATCAAAAAATTTTGTAACTAAAACCTATTTTCCGACAGATTAACGTCTGAAAAAAGTTTTTCTCACTAAGACTCAATTTCCGACCGATCGGCCCTATGGCAGCCTTAAGATATAGTCATCCGACTTCGGCCCAATTTTGCGAATCTATTTGAAAGCATATAAAATAAGTCATCAGCGAGTTTAAGGACGCTACCAAAACTAAACCAAAAATTTTTTTACCAAGACTCATGTTCGACCGATCGGTCCTATGGCAACCATAAGATATAGTCACCCGATGTCGATTCTTTACCTACGATTCTTACCTTCTTTTTCAAATTAGATTGAAAGCGTTTAATATTAATAATCACCGACCTTAAGAACGATTTACTTAAAAACAAAAAAGTTTTTTTTCACTAAGACCCATTTTCCGACCGATCGGTCCTATGGCAGCTATAAGAAATAGTCATCCGATTTTGACCAAAATTTGCAAATCAGTTTGAAAGCATATAATATTATTAATGACCGAGTTTAATCACGTTAACATTGAAAACAAAAAAGTTTTTCTCACAAAAACCCATTTTTTGACCAATAGTTCCTATGGCAGCTATAAGATATAGTGATCCGATCCGGTCGGTTCCGACATATTAGCAGCGTGCAGTAAAAAGAAGACTCTGTGCAAAATTTCACAGCTTTCTCGATAGCTTTAAAACTGGGAGACTAGTTTGCGTAGAAACAGACGGACAGACAGACGGACGGACAAAGCTCAATGAACTCAGCTCGTCCCCCTGATCAAGAATATATATGGTTTATGGGGTCGGAAATGAATATTTCTATGCGTTGCAAACTTCTGGGCAAAATTATAATACCCTTTGCAAGGGTATAAAAATACAAATAAAACTAAGAATATCATAACCGACTTGGTTGCACATTTTGCCTCACCCTGCACCCGCTTACTACGCCTGACTTCCCTGGTCTTCCCAAGATATCAGACCGTTCAGCAGTACGGGGCTTTGACTAATGTGCCTGCTGTTCGGCATTTGTTTTAGTTCATTTATAATATTGTAATATTATAGTATTTCCAAAATCTCTTTTCTATAAAGCATAGCTTTTCAATCAATCAATCAGTCAATCTAAAATTGTTCAAATGCTGGAAAGTGCTCTCTCTTAGTAGACTGCATTCCCCATCAAACCATTGGCTTTTCGGTTGTGCTTGGGCAGGCTTAGTCGAAGGTTTTATTGCTGCTTTTGATATGATTGACTGCATGTCTGAAAGCGTTTCTACGCCATCTTTTGCTAATGCGCAATTTAATTCCTTTAAAACCTTTCCTTAAATCTTGGGAGCCACTTAAGTTTTGGTAACAGGCTTAACTGTGATGACAACTCAGCAGGATTAACATTAATTTTAAGTAGTATCAGTAGATGATCTGACCAAATCTTACTCTCCACTTTAAAATCTTCCACATGATGTAGCAAGTCACATTGAACAGCAGCTATATCATTGGTAGAGGTTTTTCTTCTGCGATGAAATAATGATAAAATCGCTGGGATGCGTCCTCCAAAGGTCGCTGGACACACCGATTCATACTAAGCCTGAGTACGTGGGTTGGCAGAAAGCATCTACCGCATCTACCGGACCGTTTTGGCCACGAGCGGATTGCAGAGTGTACCTGGTGCAGTCACACAGAGGAGGATGCGGAGCACGTGCTTTTTACCTGTAGCAGATTTTCATGGGAAAAGAGTGCATCAAAGTGATATTAATACAAATTTTTTTTTTCGTGTGAGTATGAGACAGCCACGAGAACACACACACACACTCACAATAATAGGTTATCTTTTTCTATTTCTTGTGATTGTTGTTGTGTCAGAAATATTGTTTTCATTTGTAATAGGGTCTACGCCGCCGTAAGCTGACTCTGAGCATCTCTGGTCTATAATATATTTGGGTGAAACATTTTGGTTCTGGTTCAGCGATGTTCCAAAGGGCCAAGCCGAGCTTCTCTCAATCTCTTGGTTCGGTTCTATCATTACTAAATATCAACCTAGCTTTGTAAGGGTAGCCTAGCCGTAACGGTTTTCATTTTGATTTGGTTTAATGATAGTAAAAGCCGCAGATTTCTGGGAAGTTTTTGTAAAATTTCATAGAAAACTCCATATTTCAGCAGCAAGAAAAGTTTAGTTGTATAAAGAATATACAAACCATGGAGATTTATCCAGAAGATCTAAAATTCTACAGAAGTTTTGAATCAAGTTTCCAATCAAAAGTTACCTAATAGCTTAAACTAATTACAAAATAGTCTTAATCTTCTGTTAGATCATTTCCATTGACAAACTTTTGTCGTGGGTGGGCAATTTGAGTTTGGGGAAGTCTTGCCTAATACCAACAAAATTAACACTTTGCTAATTGCCAGCCTCAACATGCACAGAAATCTGACAAACGAAAGTGAACAAAATTGCTAATCAATAGGAAAACACCATTGGGGTTTATGGGTTTTCACTTTCGTTTCCCATAAGTCAACAAACCACAAAGCCAGAGACACAAAGACACACACACACACGCACACACACAAGAGTTGACCCAAATGTTTGTTGTTGGTAAGAATGAGCTAAGGTCAATGGCCGGGCCATATCCTGTTTTACCGGCTTATTATACAATAGACTTTATCCATTGCCAAACTTGTAATTGCAGGTCCAGTCAACGCGAATCATGTCACAAACGGGAGCTGCCCTCCAGCCACAATGGTCTAGGTGAAAGCCAAAATGATGCGTTTGCTTAACGCCTAGACAAGGCTGAGGTTTCAATCGAAGTCAGTCAGTGAGTCAGCCGTGTTAAGGGGGGGGCGGGGGTTTTAGTCATAGTTTATAAGCCAGGAACCAGTCACGACTCACAACGCCAGCCAAAGACTTCGTCGTTGTCACAAATAAGTGAAAGTGAATTTGTTTATAATTTTTTTTTTCTCTGCTTTTTTTGCTATTACCAAAGCGCAAAAAAAAAAAAAAAAGACGACGCATAACAAAACGGACACCAAAACCTGTGCAAGAAACCAAAACAAAACAAATACAATAACAAAATAAACGGAGCAATGTTTATTAGATCAAAGCAATTTCATTGTCAATAAGCAAAAGTGAATGAAGCAGAAAGATCAAGATCAAATTTGACACTATCAACCCGCTAACGATGATGCTGCAGCTGCTCTTCGTTCTGCTTGTCTGCCAGACGGAACAGGGTGAGTACACAAAGTGATCCCATTAACTAATTGCCCACATGCAACTGGAGACATTAACTAATTTACTTAACACTTGAGTACGGGGAGGAGGACGAGGAGGAGGAGGTGGAGGAGATGGCTTTCAACGTTTTAAGTGTTGATGATTTTGATGATTTGCATGAGTTCGGGCTTGAGTGTAGGCGGCAATTTCCGCTTCACGGCGTTTCACTTGACAATTTGCCATTGAAAAGGCAACCGTTGATTGCCGCAAGGCAATTAACAAATTGCACAATTGGTTCGACTGCTCGCAGTTATCTACAAAACACCATTACAAGCACTTACCTAGTCCCGAAGGTAACCGAAAATGAAACTTGAAATTACTTGAGAGTCATCTTGTCATCACATTCACTCTCCAAGTAACGGCCCCAAGAAAATCAATCACAGTTTTCAATAGTAAATAGATTTAAAGTAAAGAAATTTCCGCTTCCAAATTGGATTCCCAAATGCATAACAAATTTAAATGAAAAATTAAATCTAAGCTCTAATCAATGACTTATTGATACCAAAAACTATAGCTCTGACTTTAATAATATTTGGCTTTACAGCATAAAGGAGGGCTGCATGAACTTTGCATTTGATTTCAGTTACCTGAAAATAGACTAGACCATACAATCCTGAAAAAGGGACCCAAGCAATGCCAGGTTATGTGATCAAAATGACATTATTTTGTCATCAATTTGAAACTATTTAGTATCAAATTCTCTTTAATACTCCAAGTATCAAGCTGATATTTTCAAAAGTATGAAAATGATATTTCGAGAATATCAAATTGATACTAATTTGTATCAAGTTGACACTTTTTTGTATTAACTTTTTTTAGCTAACTTGATCTTAGGTCTTATCACTTTGATATTTCAATTGTCAAACTCTTTAGTGAACTGTTTAGCACAGAAGCCAAACACAATATATGTACACACCTGATCATATTAATAGGTACACACATCAACTCTGACTTTAAGGTAACAGAAAACAGTTTTATTCATTGTTTCAAATTTAAAATTTGTTCTCATTGGTTCTTAAACTATTTGTTTTTAATAAAATAAACTTAATTGTAACATAGAATAATAATATAACATAAAAGAGATCATTTTGTGTTTCAGATACGTTTTCAGTGTGATCATAATAATAGGTACACTTCATGTGTTGGTAAGAAAAAAAATTTTAATTTCCATTTTGTGTTCTTTTTTTAGGTAAATTAGTATTTCCTAACTTAGTATCCAGTGTATCCACCTCTATTTTTGGCCACTACTGCTATTCTTTTTGGCATACTTAATAAGAGCCTGGCAGGTCTCTACTGGTGTCTCATACCACAGTTTTTGAACACCTTCCCATAATTTTTGTTTATTTGAAAATGAATGCTCTGCCAATTTGTTTTTTAAGTCTCCCCATAAGTTTTCAATGGGGTTAAGGTCGGGGGATTGGCTTGGCCACTTCAGAACGTCAACTTTTTGGTCCTCGAAAAATTTAGATAAAAGCCTTGATGTGTGTTTAGGATCATTATCTTGCTGAAATACCCAACGTAATGGCATATTTTCCTCAGCATACGGTACCATAACTGTTTCCAATATGGATTTGTACTCTTCAGCATTCATTTTGTTCGTAGTCTGATAAATTGGACCTATGACGTACCAGGAGAAGCAACCCCATACCATTATATTGCCACCTCCATGTTTGACTGTTTTTTTTTGTAAACCGTGGATGGAATTCCTTTCCATTAGGGCGTCGAACATTCCTTTCACAGTCATTCCCAAACAAATTAATCTTGGTTTCATCGCTCCATAATATGTTTCTTCATTTTTTCTCCCCGGTGCATCCTACCCAGTCTTTGTGGTCCCTTGAAAACGTTTGCCTCATGGTGATATTTTTTTTGCGCATAAGTCGGACTTTTCTGGCAATTCTTCCTGGTAGGTTGGCATCTTGTAGTCGTCTTTGGATAGTTGGAGCACTAACTGAATTCCCAATTTCGGCTGCAATAGCCTTCGATGACTTAAATGGGTCCTTTTTGCTCAAAGTTACTATGTAGTGGTGGTCAAGGGTTTCTGTTGTTTTTTGTGGCCTTCCACGGGTTTCCTGTCTTGGTTTTCTTTCTAATGCATTATGAACAAAATTATGAGAACTGTTCATTAATTTGGCGATGGCTCGTAATGATTTGCCTTCTTTTCTCAGACTAAGAACCAATCGAGCTTCTTCTTTAGTACAATGAGAATTTCGAACCATTTTTTCTGAAAAAAATAATTATTTAATTCTCTGTATTGACAGGAGCTATACTTAATTTACCTTTAGTTACCAAAAGGTCACTGATTACAAAATTATTCACTTGATACTTGTGAGAAACGGAGACTGTACCTATTATTATGATCAGGCGAAATGTGTGGTGGACTCGCAATTTATAGAAAAGCTTTGATATACGGGGCAGCCCATCTTTCAACTCTTTGTCACAGTGTGGCCAGACATTGACAATAACAAAAAAACAAAAATTATAAAGTTGTCAACACTAACAGTACGAAAAAACCATCTATAATTAAAAAATTCCGGTGTGTAACTATTAATATGATCAGGTGTGTATGTTGTCTTAGGTACAACCAACTATCTTTTATTCAATTAATACATTGCTTTTTTCATTGAACTCTTAGTATCATTTTGATACTAGCTTTTATCAATTTAATATTTTTTCGTATCAAGTTTGAAGTAACATAACATTTTAAAAACTTTTTCATTTCTATAACTCAATCAAAATTTTGGAAACCGAACGAGTAAATGTCTTTGGTAGTTGTTTTGTTAAGAAATAGTTGTTAGCGTATGACCTTAAGCCGGCTAACAACCATTTCTAATGTAAATGCAAGGCTGCAAAGCTCTAAAATTCTGCAGAAGGTTCGAACCCATTGTAAAGTTCGAGGTTCGGTTCGCGGACCGGTTCCTGGAGCACCTGAACCCAAGGTTTTGGTTCGAACCTTGGTTCGCTTGAACAAAAAAGAATAGTTTGACTTTCGATTTATTAATTCTACGTAGATAATGAAATTTATATACCTCTCTATTCATATACTTAATCATAATATTCACTACTTAAGTTATTGTAATTATCAAATCCATCATGACATTAACAACTTTTAGCAACTGCTTAGTTTAATCATTATATCTTCCTGGAGCCATTCATCTATACTAGCTCTTAATTCAGAAAGAGCAAACTTAAGTCTTGTAAATGCTCGTTCAACTGATACCTGAGTTTCCTGGAGCAGCTAGTATAGTAAAGGCAATATTTTGTAAGAGTTTGTTTTTATGATCAAAATTCAAAAATTTTAAAACATTTGTCGATGTATGTAATGTATGAAAATTTTACATTACTTCTCCTTACTTCACAACTGCGTAGAGGGCTTAAGTGTTGAAAATGCTCCTTCAACTGATACCTGAGTTGCTGTAACAGTTAGTATAGTAAAGGCAACATTTTTTTGAAGTCTTCGTTTTTATGACCTTTCCCAAAATTTTAAAACATTTGTCGATGTATGTAATGTTTGTGCTCTTTGACAATTTCCAAAGAAATCTATAACATCATTCATAGCTTTTATATTTGATATTTGTTTATAGCTTTCTATTGCTTTCATAAGCTTCTCTTCTTCACAATCAGACGTTGAGTCAGTTGCTTTGCAACTGTTTTTTGTACGCAAAATATGAAATCTCGGGTCTGAGAATACTGGTACTGAACTCATAGTAGAAGACTGTTTGTCGGGGCACTGAGAAGTAAAAAACAATGATTTGCTAAAGATTTTAGAACAATTGCTCAGCGTGAAAACCAAGCGTAATATAAATCAGTTGGTAATAATTGTGATCTATGCCGTAAGTTCAAAGCCAAGTTGATTCATCAAATGCTCAAACGGTTTCATTCCGTATAGTCTATCATCATCATCTTACTTTATCTTGTCCCTTTACATCAATTGTCGATTGAGCTTTGTCCGTCCGTCTGTCTGTCCGTCTACGCAAACTAGTCTCTTAGTTTTAAAGCTATCGAACTGAAATTTTGCACAGAGTCTTTTTTTTACTGCACGCTGCTAATATGTCGGAACCGGATCGGATGACTATATCTTATAGCTGCCATAGGAACCATCGGTCAAAAAATGGGTCTTAGTGAGAAAAACTTTTTTGTTTTCAATGTTAGCGTCCTTTAATTCAGCCATTATTCATATTATATGCTTTCAAACCGATTTGAAAATTTTGCTCAAGATCGGATGACTATAACTTATAGCTGTCATAGGAACTATCGGTCAAAAAATGAGTCTTAGTGAGAAAAACTTTTTTGTTTTCAATGTTAGCGTCCTTAAATTCAGCCATTATTAATATTATATGCTTTCAAACAGATTTGCAAATTTTGGTCAAGATCGGATGACTATAACTTATAGCTGCCATAGGACCGATCGGTCGGAAAATGGGTCTTAGTGAGAAAAACTTTTTTGTTTTCAAAGTTAGCGCCCGTAAATTCATCCATTATTCATATTATATGCTTTCAAACCGATTTGAAAATTTTGCTCAAGATCGGATGACTATAACTTATAGCTGTCATAGGACCGATCGGTCGGAAAATGGGTCTTAATGAGAAAAACTTTTTTGTTTTCAAAGTTAGCGCCCGTAAATTCATCCATTATTCATATTATATGCTTTCAAACAGATTTGCAAATTTTGGTCAAGATCGGATGACTATAACTTATAGCTGTCATAGGAACTATCGGTCAAAAAATGAGTCTTAGTGAGAAAAACTTTTTTGGTTTCAATGTTAGCGTCCTCAAACTCGTCCCTTATTAATATTATTTGCTTTCAAACAGATTCGCAAGTTTTGATCAAAATCGGATGACTATATCTTATAGCTAACCATAGGACCGATCGGGCGGAAAATGGGTCTTAGTGAAAAAACTTTTTTGTTTTCAGGTAAATCTTTCTTAAAGTCGGTGATTCTTAACATGAAAAGCTTTCAAACTTATTTGAAAACGTTGATCGACATCGGGTGACTATATCTTATGGTTGCTATAGGACCGATCGGTCGGAAAATGAATCTTTGTGAGAAAAACTTTTCTGTTTAAGTTTTATCTTTCTTAAACTCGGCGATTGTTAATTTGATATGTTTTCAAAAATATTCTGCGAAATTTGGTCGAGATCAGATGTTTATCTGTCTGAAAATGGGTTTTAGTTAAATTTTTTTTTGATTTTTATGTAAGCGTTCTTAAACTCTGACATTTCAAAAACGGCATTTGCAAGGGTATAAAAACTTCGGCACAGACGAAGTTAGCTTGGCCTTCTCGTTTTTTATTTTTTTTAACTTCCGTAGTTGCTGCACGGAATTTTGTCATCGCTATATTCAGAGCTGCTGACTGCGCGTGAGAGAGAGACAAAAGATATTGTTTTTGTCTATGCATATACATAGGTTTCTGTGAGAAAGACTGAAACAAAAACAGCAAAAACAATTTGTATATATTTGGCGCACTTTCACTTAAGTTCCGTTTTTGCATGTTGGCTTTCTGCTAATTCTTCGGATGCTGTCCCTTTTTTATACAAAACGAAAGAGCTCAGTGTACAGTCGTCTACGGTTAATCGTTGTAAAATTCGTGTTTGTGCTGCGAAACTGCCAAGTTGCAAGTCAATCTAAACGATCGTTTAAAACGCCAAGGACAAAAACAACTGTGTATCGGAAGTATTTCGCCTTTGACATTGAAGAAAATGTAAGGAATTTGCTTAATAAACGAGTGTGGACCTTTTACAAGACAAGAGAGAAATGGTTGCTTTTTTATGCGTTCATTTCTGTTGTCGTTCCAGAGTAGTTTCCTATCCAGAACGACACTCAAGTATTTGGCATTGTCTCCAGGTACTTCCTAGTGAAAAGCACTAATTCCGTCCTAGTAGGGTACACGCCCAAGCCACAAGATGTTGGTCACAAGGTCACACAGCGTTTATCATCCGAGTAAGCCACCACTACGTGTCCCTATGCCTCCATAAGCCGTAGCAGTTGGTTAACTGTTACAACCCACAGCAGCGGAGAAAGAACACCTCCTTGAGGAGTACCTCTGTTAACACGTCTGCAAGCAGTTGCACCGCCAAGTTGGGAGTACACCGTTCTGCTGGTTAGCAATTGGTCGATAAATCTTACTAGCGGCACATCTGCTCTTTGTATATAGGTAGGTAGGTAGTTCCGGCTGGCCCTTTGTAGGGACCACACATAGACCTTACGGTCCTTAGTGAGGCCGGATGGCTTTTTCTGGGTACCATTAGAAATCCAAGAGGATGTTTGACGTTTTGGCAAATTCCAATAGTTGTTTGGGAGACCTCCTTGCCGCCTCTTCAAGAGAGTTGAGACTTGGGGAGTGCAGATGTGTCTTTGTATATATATATATATTTATTTTTTTAATTATTAAACTTTTCACATTTTTTTTTATATTCCATTTGCGTCTACTCCCGACCACGCTGAATGCCTGTCCTTAATTGGAAAATGGCAAACATTTGCTTAAAATTCGAATTGGTTTTTAAACCTGAAATTCAAATATGAATTTTCGACACCGATTGACATGTTGCCTGGCGTGGTCTGAGGTGTACAGTTATCGCCCCATGTGCCTGGTGTTGTTTCCTGTTGTAGTTGGGGGTTCGATTCGTCAATGATTCATCATCATTCTCTCATTTATAATTGCATTTATTTGTAGATTTTAAGTGTAAAGTAGAGTTTAAGGAAACAACTGCGGGGCATGGGATGGGAGGCAATGGGGTGTTCATAATTAATTTTTTTTACCTAGAATACAAATCCCTTTATTTGCTGCAACGTGTGTGGCGGAACTTTAGTTATGGGTTGGGTTTTTATTTTGGTAAAACAATCACGCCTCGGTGATTTATCAACAATAACAAAAACAAAAACAGCGCTCTATTATGTCATTCGGCAGGCCGAGCATTCCCAAAAATTATGGAGTAGTGCACAAAAGGCAAGACGAAAAAATTAAAAACAACTTACAGCGCGCGAGGCTATTAAAAAAGAAATTCCGACAGCTTGTTTTTTAACGGTCATTAAAGCAGAGCGCAACAAGCAGTGCTGAGGCGGTGGCGGAGCGAGAGAGAGAGTGAGTGCAAGGTATATCAACTGCTTGGCAAAAAGCAAGCAGTACGTCGCAAGCGGTGTGCTGTTTGAATATTTCATTCATTCTATTCAGAAACGAAAGCATATATATAATATGTATATGTTTATGAATTTTTTCTGAGTTGCCAGTGGCAACTTCTCTGCTCACATTGCCGATCACTGACCTACTGCTTAAAGATCTTTAAACAGTGCAATGGGCCTCCGTTTTTGGCTTGAATCACAAATTTTGGGATTGTTCCTAAGCCTTGCTAACTTTTAGGACTCTTACTTGAAATTTCCATCCGAAAGTCGAAATCAAATCAATTCTTTTTCAACTTGATTTTAGCTACCCATTTTTAAAGCGAAGCTCTTTTACAGACGTTCGACTAGGGGACTAAAACTAGAACAATTTTGTGTCTGCGACAGCTTCTTTTGGGTACGCCTTTCATTTCATTTGCCTACAGCTTGAAATCCAGACTCATTCCTGAGCCCATGTAATATATGGATATAAATAAGCCGCGCTAAGCTGGTTGCTAGTGCCATGCTCCACATCCTCGATAGCGCCGCATCCACAGTGGTTAAATTGGTGGAGATATGCCTTAAAGCAATCATGTCCCATTAGCATTTGAGATGGTTATTAAACCATCTCACCAAGCCGTCGACAAAGTCAGTTCTTCAGAATTGCTAATAGTCACTTGGAGTCCCGCTGAGCCTTGCTTCTCCGTTCTGCTTCTGCAAAAGGTCTATAGGGATTGTGCCAGCCGCTTCTTCGGACAATGTGCAGAAGCAGCCTGAGATCCTGTATTTAGACTTGCACTCTGCTGTAGGTGGGAATATGGTGGGAATCATTCTCTGATCACTCTAATCACAATGTGTTGCAGTCCACAGTTTGTGTATTATGTATACATATTGCCTTACAGGATGCATCTTAAGTGGTTTCCACCGGATGGGCTTCTTCAAATCTGATGTCAAGTGCATCTTTTTCAGTTATTCTAATTAAATGTTATCTTACAAAGAGTGAAATGTTTATGGGTTAGGCTGTGTTATCTAAATATGAAATTTTGAATGCTACGCTTGAATCGAAGACTCGTTTCATGTTCATGTTTAAACATCACCTTTGCCGCTTTGATGATGCAGAGCAGAGTCTGTCGTCGTCCAGAATGATGTCTAGGTATCTAATGGTCCTTTGGGACTCAATGATTCACTTTTTTTCTGCTGCTGATCAGCACAGCTTCTGTTTGTGTGTGTGCGTATGTATACTGGGTAGCGAGTAGCGAGTATCGAATACTGAGTATCGATTACTGAGTATAGAGTACTGAGTATCGAGTACTGAGTATCAAGTAAAGTACTTGTTATCTGCTTTAAAGACCTCCATTTTGGCATGCTAGGCCCATCGATTGTTTTTGTTCTCAGCGCGGTAGGTGGACTGCTTTTTGCTATTTGAAACACTTCCAAATTCCCCGATTCTTTGAAACTGTCTTAGTTTTAGATTTAGTTTCCTAGTCACCTCCAGTCACCTCCCCTCAAGCAGCAACTCATGAGTTCGAATCATCATCTCTCTCCATATTTGCCAACTAAATTGCCACCACCCAATATGAACGAACATATACGTGACCATCATCTAAAGTGTTTCCATTACTATCTTGTTTTATAGCCCTCGCCCAGGAAGTAAGAAATGCGATCACGTCAACCAACTTTACGGAACTATCACGGGCGGTGGAAGTCTCTCTGCTGGAGCATGAACAGCGTCAGCAGCATCAACATCGCACCAAGCGTGCTGTGAAACGTGTTTGCTATGGCGAACTGGGCTGTTTCGAGGATTCGGGTCCATTTGCCTATTTGGAAATGTTGCCCTCATCACCGGAGGAGATTAATACAAAATTCTATTTCTATTCGACACGTCAGCGTTCGGATCGTCCACTGATGGAACTGTCGTTTCTCAATATGACCGCCGCCTTTCGTGAATCGGCGGAGGCGGTCAACCAGACGACCAGTGCCCCGGCTAATGTGACCACCAAGAAGCCTCCGCCCTCCATTGATGATCTGGAGGGTTTCGATGAGCTGTCGGTGAGGGTAATAGTGCACGGTTTTGGTTCCGCCTGTCCGCATGTTTGGATCTATGAAATGAAGACAGCGCTGATGGCGGTGGTAAGTAGTAATGGCGGAGGATTGACTAGATTTTGGAGTAATGAATTGAAATGATTTGCCAGGAGGACTGCATTGTCATTTGTGTGGACTGGGAGAATGGTGCCACCTTTCCCAATTATGTAAGGGCGGCGGCCAATACCCGTTTGGTGGGCAAACAGTTGGCCATGTTACTGCAAAATCTGCAGGAGTTCAAGGGTCTGAACTTGAGACGCACCCATATCATAGGCTTCAGTTTGGGCGCCCATGTGTCGGGGTTTGCCGGTGCCGAGCTGCCTGGCTTATCACGAATTACGGGCCTCGATCCGGCGGGTCCACTATTTGAGGCTCAACATCCCAAGGTAAGGTTGGACAGTCAGGATGCCGACTTTGTGGATGTCATACACTCGAATGGTGAGAATTTGATACTAGGAGGCCTGGGTTCATGGCAGCCCATGGGCCATGTGGACTACTATCCGAACGGAGGACGCGTGCAGACGGGTTGCTCCAATTTGTTTGTGGGTGCGGTCACGGATTTTATATGGTGTAGGTCACAAGCTAGGGAGGGTGATGATTTAACGAAACTTACTTTTGTTTTTCAATTTTTGCAGCGGCTCAGGCAGCCGAGGATGAGGAGGGACGTTCGCTGTGCAATCATCGTAGGGCGTACAAATTTTTTATCGATTCTGTGGCTCCACGTTGCATGTTTCCCGCCTTTCCCTGCGACAGCTATGATGACTTCTTGAAGGGCAAATGCTTTCCCTGCGCTCAGGATGATGAGGATCTGGCTGAGGGGGTGCCACGTTGCGGCAATATGGGTTACTATGCGGATCGTTCCACGGGACGTGGTCAATTGTATCTGTTGACACGCGAGGAGGAGCCCTTCTGTGCGCATCAGTTTCAGTTGCAGATCTTTAATTCTTTTAACGATCTACCCTTGCGTACCATAGGACGCCTGGAGGCCATACTAGAAGGCGATGGTGGACTGAACGAGACCTTTGAGATATCCGAGTAAGTTTATGTCCAACAAAAAGTGTGTCAAGTCACTGTCAAGTAACTGTCAAGTCACTGTTAAGCCACTTATAAGTCACTGACAAGTCACTGTCAAGTCACTGTCAAGTCACTGTCAAGTCACTGTCAAGTCACTGACAAGTCACTGTCACGTCACTGTTAAGCCACTTATAAGTCACTGACAAGTCACTGTCAAGTCACTGTTAAGCCACTTATAAGTCACTGACAAGTCACTGTCAAGTCACTGTCAAGTCTCTGACAAGTCACTGTCAAGTCACTGTCAAGTAACTGTCAAGTCACTGTTAAGTCACTGTCAAGACACTGTCAAGTCACTGTCAAGTCACTGTCAAGTAACTGTCAAGACACTGTCAAGTCACTGTCAAGTCACTGTTAAGCCACTTATAAGTCACTGACAAGTCACTGTCAAGTCACTGTCAAGTCACTGTTAAGCCACTGTCAAGTCACTGTCAAGTCACTGTCAAGTCACTGTCAAGACACTGTCAAGTCACTGTCAAGTCACTGTTAAGCCACTTATAAGTCACTGTCAAGTCACTGTCAAGTAACTGTCAAGTCACTGTTAAGTCACTGTCAAGACACTGTCAAGTCACTGTCAAGTCACTGTCAAGTAACTGATAAGACACTGACAAGTCACTGTCAAGTCACTGTTAAGCCACTTATAAGTCACTGACAAGTCACTGTCAAGTCACTGTCAAGTCTCTGACAAGTCACTGTCAAGTCACTGTCAAGTAACTGTCAAGTCACTGTTAAGCCACTGTTAAGTCACTGTTAAGTCACTGTCAAGTCACTGTCAAGTCACAGTCAAGTTACTGTTAAGTCACTGTCAAGTCACTGTCAAGTCACTGTCAAGTAACTGTCAAGACACTGTCAAGTCACTGTCAAGTCACTGTTAAGCCACTTATAAGTCACTGACAAGTCACTGTCAAGTCACTGTTAAGTCACTGACAAGTCACTGTCAAGTCACTGTTAAGTCACTGACAAGTCACTGTCAAGTCACTGTCAAGTCACTGTTAAGCCACTGTCAAGTCACTGTCAAGTCACTGTCAAGTCACTGTCAAGTCACTGTTAAGCCACTTATAAGTCACTGACAAGTCACTGTCAAGTCACTGTCAAGTAACTGTCAAGTCACTGTTAAGCCACTTATAAGTCACTGACAAGTCACTGACAAGTCACTGTCAAGTCACTGTCAAGTCACTGTCAAGTCACTGTCAAGTCACTGTCAAATCACTGTCAAGCCACTGTCAAGTCACTGTCAAGTTACTGACAAGTCACTGTCAAGTCACTGTCAAGTAACTGTCAAGTCACTGTTAAGTCACTGTTAAGTCACTGTTAAGTCACTGTCAAGTCACTGTCAAGTCGCTGTCAAGTTACTGTTAAGTCACTGTCAAGTCACTGTCAAGTCACTGTTAAGTCACTGACAAGTCACTGTCAAGTTACTGTTAAGTCACTGTCAAGTCACTGTCAAGTCACTGACAAGTCACTGTCAAGTCACTGTCAAGTCACTGTCAAGTCACTGTCAAGTCACTGTCAAGTCACTGTCAAATCACTGTCAAGCCACTGTCAAGTCACTGTCAAGACACTGTCAAGACACTGTCAAGTCACTGTCAAGTCACTGTTGAGTCATTGTTAACCCACTGTTAGCCCTTCTTCGCACCCTCGCACCTTCCCACTCCACACACCCACAAACACACAACCCACCTGCTGCTACGGCAAATGGTAATAGCGGTTGGCTTTCCAAATACTAAGACAGCTAACTTCTTTTTATTCTACAGAAAGGACGATGCAGAGTTCTTTGCCGGTGACATTGTCTCCAAGATTATAGTACCCCATCCAGCTTTGGGCTTCCCCACCACTCTCAGCTTGCACTACAAATCCTACAGCGGTTGGCTAAGCAAGGGTCTACCCCACTGGGACATTGATAAGGTGGTGCTAACCGATAGTTTTGGACGCAGTCACTCCCTGTGCCGACCCTCCACCAAACTAAGCAGCGGTAGTCCCGTGCGCATGCCCCTGCAGGCGGGCAACTGTGAGTTAGACAATCAGGATGACTATGGTGCCTATACCACCCAACCGCCGGCTGTAACCCAAGCCACCACCGAGGTGCCCGACTCGAGTGTACAGGAAAGTGGTCTAAGCGCCACGGTGGATGGTGTGGAGAGTGCCAAGCAGCGTAAGGATATTTTCAATTTGGGCACCAGCTTTAAGTTGGCTCGCAATCAAACCTATCCTTTGGATCAGACGGAAGAGTTGCCCTGGCAACCCATACTGGTGGGCAACTCGCTCGACAATGAGACGGCAGCCGAGTCCAGTCGTAGTCTTTCAGATGCCGAGATTGTGGAGCCGGTACTGAAGGATCGTCGCTTGGCTGTAAATCGAGGACGTAATTTACAGGACGTGGCCACCACAGAGGAGATTGTAGAGCCCGTGCTGAAGGCCACCACGCCGCGTGCTAAGCAGGGCAAGCACTTGGAGCTGCCGGCTGACCTAGAGTTGTCTGTTACCACAGACAATCCCGCCGAGAGCACAGCCGCCGCCGCTGCCGTCGCCTCCTCTTCAGCCAAAATGTTGGCTCAGCTCAGCCAGGATCAGGATGAGCCACAAACTGTACAGCTGTTGCCCTTCCGCTTGGGCGAGTTGTTGCAACGTGCCGAGCGTTATGCGCGGGAAACGCTGCTGCCGCTTATCTCGGTGCAGGCTCCACGTTTCTTTGGCTTCAATGTGACGCCTCATGAACGACCGGGTGAATCGCGCAAGCCACGTTATATACCACGCTATGAGGAGGCTGCCTTCCTGGATCCCACCAACAGTACTACTACCAATTCAGCTAAGCGACGCTCCTCCGCCTCCCAACAGCAGCAGCAACAGCAGCGCAATCTCTTTCGACTTCTACGCGGACGTTCGGCCCAGCGTCGTGTGAGCGAAACTCCTGCCTCTGCCGCACCCAAACAGAGCGAGGTCAACTACTATACGAATATGCTGCTGGCCGAGTCGCGTTCCATGCAACCCGAAGCGCCCGAATATCGACCCGTGTTTATTGATTTACCCACCTATCGACCGGCCACCAAGCCAAAAGTGAAAACAGCACGACGTAGGGCCAGATCCTCGTCTAGATCAACAGCATCATCATTGTCCTTGCCCTGAGCTGCATACGTACATACGAAGCGCGGTCAGCGAGGAAGAACACTATGTGATATGGCAATCGTGACTGTTGTCGAGTGCCGAGCTCCCTCTCTCTCTCTCTCTCTCTCTCTGTCTCTCTACTCCTAGAAATACTCGGCGTACCAAAACTTTAGCACTGTAAATATTTGCGAAAGAAATGGAATTTCTACTTGTTACACTTAAGTTCAGGTAAAGATTTACATTTGCCGTTTCTAGATATTAAGTCATTCATTAATAACAATAAATTAATTTAGCTTAATTTGAGAAACATTTCAAAATCAATCTTTTCAAATAAAGCGCCAAGTGGTGAGTTCAGTTGAGCAAGCAGTGCACTTTGTGCAAGCAGCTCTCAGAATGGTAAGTGGGCACTGCAGACGATTTTGTGTCACAGAAATCTCTAGAGGTTTTTCGATTCGCGACTTCGAACCGAAATTTAACCAAGTTTTAGGCAAATTTAATAGAAATCCAATTTATGAGAATAATATTCAAAATACAGCGCACTTCCATATAGCGAAGTTTGTTTTATTGAAGTGAGTATGTGAGGTGTACAGAAAATTGGAAGCGACGAGTAGTTTAAAAATCGTGTAAATGTGTCAAACGTGTAAATGTGTGTTTATAAAATTTTAACATTCCACTTTAAAGAATTCACTGAAGCCAAATCCCCAGCAGGAACATAATGACAACAGCTGCCGCATGTAACCAACGAAAAATTGATATGAATTTCGATAGTGTAGGTTGGACCAGTGGCAATTGATGCCCCATTTCGTACACAATGCGGTTTCTCATGACCGGAAACCAGTAACGCACTTCTAAACCCGGCGGATGAGGTTCATTCAGATAGATAGCATTCAGATTGGCATGCGGTTCATTGCCAAGGAATAGTATGAGATCTTCATGAAGTTGCAGTGGTCGTAGGCGTATATAGTAACGTGGCATATCTGGAGCATCTTCAAAATTGTTATCTCCGTCGTTTCCAGCTTCATTAGCTGCAGCAGCCTCTTCGTTAGCTGCAATGATAAAAATGATTAATGATCGATCATCTTTTGCCATACGGCATTTGTGTCTATCTTACCATCTGGGTCGTCTTCGACAACATCTACTTGCTCAATTGGGTCGAAGTTTTCCATTTTTCAGTTGTAAATATTACAAACTTTCTATAGAAATTGTTAAGTAAATTGTTTACGTGACTTGTTTACTTGTTGTATGAAAGATAAAGTAAGGGATCTCGGATTGAATCACTTTTCCATTTTTCCAATTTTTCTAAATATAAACTGAAAATGTGGTAAAATAGTTGAGACAAAGCACCATCAATTAGTATTTTCGAATGTTTGTTTCTTCTATTAGCAGAAAATTCGGACTTGACCGACTTTATTGATTATTATACTTTGTACCAAAGGTACACAGAGTATATTAAGTTTGTGCAAAAGTATGTAACAGGGAGAAGGAATCATCTCCGACCCTATAAAGTACATATATTCTTGATCAGCATCAACAGCCGAGTCGATATAGCCATATCCGTCTGTCCGTCTGTCTGTATGAACGAAGAGATCTAAAAGATGGTAAGAGATAGAGGTTTGACATGTATGGAACATATATTTCTTATACTTGAAGACAGATCAAGTTTATTTTCAATTTTTGCCACGCCCCCTCCCGCCCCCGCAATTTGGAAAAAACATCATATCTTCCACAGTTTTGATGATAGATCATTTGTACCTTCTAGAGAAATATGGCAATTAAAATTATTTATCGATTTGCTGAAAAAATGATAAAGATCGGATGAGCCATACACAAGTTATGAGCAAAAATAGTTAACCGGCACCGCTGTATTCAAACAAACACAATCTTTGGGAGTGAGAGAAAGAAACTTAGAGATGAGAGTAGAACAGTGTATAACGCGTATAACTCATAGAAAGCGTAAAACATCGTATAACGCTTATAACACGTATAACGAGCGAGCAAATGCGAGCGACGGCATTAACTGGTACAGAGTATCTTATATAGCCATGCTCCCATTTTCGCTTTCGCAAAACTTTTGCGATTTCAAAACGGGTTTTGGACCAAATTTGGACTCAAAATCGTAAGACTTTTGCGAAAGCGAAAATGGCAGCATGGCTGATAGTCCGCGTTTGGAAGTACCTAGGTACAAATACCTTGGTACATACCTAGATGCATATTTTGTGTACCTTTTACCTTACCTCGGTATTTTCAAATTCGAGAACCTTTTACCTTACCCAGGTCTTCATTTTCATTTGCCTTATCAATAGGTAAGGTCGCGCCGATTGCATTATAGCCAAGATGTTTCCGCTCAGCCATGTTAAAAAAAAAAGTTGGCTCGACGTCCAGTAAACATTCCCTGTTAAAAAACAATACGATCCTTTCTACACAGAAAAACAAAAATGCAAAAGCTACGCCAAAATATAGGATTTTCAACCCATAACGTTTCGTGTAGTTTTTCAACACGTCGCGTGTAGCTTTCTAATTTCAACACATTACGTGTAGCTTTTCTGCACGTCGCGTTTAGCTTTATCATTTCAACACGTGGCATGTTAAACGCGACGTGCAGAAAAGCTACACGTAACGTGTTGAAATGAGAAAGCTGCACGCGACGTGTTGAAAAGCTACACGAAACGTGTTAAAAAGCTACACGAAACGTGTAGGATTTCAATATCTTAACGCGACGTGCAGAAAAGCTACACGTCACGTGTTGAAATGAAAAAGTTAGAAAAAGCACGAACAAATTTCGTGTAGTTTTTTATCTCTGAGTATATAAGAGGAAGCCGGACTATTAGCCGTGCCCCCATTTTCACTTTCGCAAAAATTTTGCGATTTTAAGACAAATTTTGTACTGAAAATCGGTTTTAAATCACATTATTTTTATGATAGTGAAAATAGTATAGTATAAGAAAAATATCACTGGAATTTGTTAAAATACTCATTTTTATTTGTACGACTTCCGATATCTGGCGTTGCAATAAGAAAAGCTACTTTGGTGTAACTGGCCACTATATAGGTATAGATAGCAATCTACATTGTCATTCTCTAGTGCTCGCATATAAACATGTGCGATTTTCCCACACACATGAAATTCTTGCTACTATATTAGCTGAAGTTCATAGCAAATACGGACTTGGAAATACCAATATCATAGAAGGCACTTTGGATGCGCATCACACACTTTGAACTTAGTTGTCACGAAAGATGCTGAATAGGTTCTACAATTCTTCCTTAACGCCAGCAATGGCAATTTGGAATAGTTTTCATGACATTATGAAATAATGTTACTGACACTTTCGCTATGGCTATTAATCTTTTTCAGGGCGAATCTCGTTGTTATTTAGGATTTTTCTGCCTACTTTTCTTCTAGTAATACATAAACTTCCATTTGAAATGTTGTGATCCACTTAAAACGATTTTCTTTAATTGAAAACTTGACTTCGAGCGAGACAAAAACTTTGGTATTGACCATGATATTTCCAATACTTAAATTGAAGTGAATTCCATATTGTAACAATTAAATTGTAAAGAAATTTAAAGATTGACTTGTTGAAGAAATTACGCAAAATTGGGAAACTGTTGTCAATGACAAATACAATGGATTCAGAAGACTATTAAGATATCAGTATTGGGAGATTGAATGAAACTGAGAATTGTTAACTTATAACCTTAACTTATCTTGCCGATAATAGCAATTCTTTTGAATCTGAACGACGCATATAAGACAATAAGCACAATATTCCATGTTTAACCATTCTTTATTTTATTTTAAATTTAAAAGTACCTTTTTTGTACCCTTACCTTTACCTAGGTACTGGAAATTTCGTATAGCTTTTACCTTACCGAGGTATATTTTTTGACATTTATCTTGTACCTTGCCTAGGTAAGAAAATTGTGGACTTTTCCAATCACTGCTTATAGTCGGGCTTGACCGACTTTCTCACTTGTTTTTATATGAAGTTTTTCGTTTGCGAGCGCTTTTTGGTGTTTTCCGTACCCTGCTTATGCAGAGTGCGTTCCACTGTGCACTGCTTAAGTGGCTAGTAACACTTACCTCAGCTAACTGCTTGCAAGTACATAGCTGACATGCACTGCTTGCATGTACTTTGCAGACTTGCACTGCTTCCTTGCCACCCGACAAAAAAATGTGCGTATTTCTTTTTTTTTTTTTGTTCATTTTAGCATAATTTATTTTTGTTTTTATATACTTTTTCCATTTAATTTGTTTTATTTGTTCATAAAGTAACGTGTGTCTGCCTCTGTCTGTGTGTGTGAGTGTGTGTGTGTGTGTGTATTATTGCTTTTCATTTTTGTAAGCGGCTTTGATTTGAAAACCAATTTGTTTGTTGTTGAAATTTACAATGAATGTAAAAATTGATTTGAAATTTTTGAATGGCAAAGTCAAACGGTACATTTTCTTGGTGCTGGGTTGAGTTGTTGTTGTTGTTATTGTTGTGTGTCTGTGTGTGTGTGTTTTATATTTAATATATAATAATCATTTTTTGTTTTTTTTTGTTTTTTTGTATGCTTTTCTCTTTTTTTGGTTTAACTATTTATAAAACATTTCATCTTTAGAATCTTAACAACGTTTTTGGTTTTTATATATATTTTTTTATAATTGCTGCGGCGTTTGGTTTTGTTTTATAATTTGATTTCCTTTTATTTCTATATACATATATATAATATATATATATGTGTCTTGGTTTAGCTTTAAGTCATAAGTAGATGCCTTCATTTCGTTCTGTATTTTCTGTTGGTTTACATGAAGTTGGTTTTCGCTTTGCTACGTTTATTTTGTTTGGTTTAGATTTTTTCGATTGAAACAAAAGAAAATTGCGCAGGGCCTAATACTTGAGTGTGTGTCTGTGTGTGTGTGTGTGTGTGATAATTATATTATCTAGGCATATTTAAGATAATTGTTAACGTTGCTTGAGCTAAATATTCGGAAAATGAATGAGAAATGATAAAAATAACTGGCTTTTGGACTTATAAATATATCTTTGATCTCATATATTCATACAGTGATTGGCTTGAGTAAAGATACATGAATGAAATTGCTTGGATCAGTTGTTGGGGGTTAGGATCGGATCGATAAAGTAGTATAAATATTGATCAAATGTCTGGAAAAAGCAATACACAGTGTGACCGTATAACCTAAAGTTCTAAATAAGATTGTGCTAAATAATGTACAACTTTTTAATGAAATCGCCCATCGTTTGTGGTCACTCTTAAGCACTTGAATTTCCCTGATTTGGGTACAAAATTCTTGACTTTTTAGTCAGCCAGGCCAAAAAGTGAGAGTGTATTGGTGTGCGACTCTTGGCACAAGCCTCGCCAAGCATTCGGTTCGTGTCGGTATAAATAGCGAAATGTATTCGGCCCCTTCGGGCCAGTCGTAACAAACGATGCCTTAAACCATCGGTTCGGGCTGTTACAAGACTTTAGGAGCTAACTGAACCGTGGTTATAGTACCATTTTGGTTTAGGTTTCCTGGTCCACGAACCGAACCTTAAGTTTAAAATGGTTGAATTGTTTAAAATCTTTATATGAATAAAAGTTGGATTTGCAGGCTTGCCCTTCAAAAACTGCATGTCGCATTTGTCAGACTTTACTCCGCTCCTGGCTTAAGGTAGATTATTGAGTAATAAAAGACTGCCACAAATGAAATTTCAAGTAAGGAATACAAACGGATGATAGGTATATTAAGTGGCAGAAGGACAACTCATTCTTGAGGTATACAATAATCCGGTTTCCCAAAGTCTTTCACCAAAATCAGCTCCTTAGTGTGTGACATGAGTGTTTTAGAAGTTCACCTGGATGATAGCAAGCAGTGCACATGCTGCAAAGAAGGCGCTGCAGATTACACCATGGCAAGTCTTGTTTGTGTGTGCGAGGGTACAGACTAAAAGGAGCAGCGTTTGTCAATAGTGCGACGCAAACCAGCTCTGACCTGCGTCATCGACCACTTTCTTCTTTAAAAATGAGGCCGGACAGAACATAACCCTCAATGGCGAGCGCTTTACTTGACTTTTTGTTAGTTGAAATTGAAGCTCTTGATGTCGGCGACATTTGGTTACAGAAAGACGGTGCTACGGCACATCACAGCGCGTAAAACAATGGCTTTGGTCGCAGAAATCATTTCGGTGAGCAGCTTCAGATCATACCACTGGACTTTTTTCTGTGGCGTCGCGTGGAGTCAAAAGTCTTCGTCGATAAGCCAGCTACAATTCAAGACCTGGAAGCCAACATTATTCTCGTAATTCAGCGAAATACCTGTAGCAATGCTGGCAAGAGTGATTCAAACATGGGACCATCCGAGAGCGACCCCAGCACGCGGTCAACATTTGAGCGAAGTTATCTTTAAAAAGTAAATGTCAGAGCTAGTTCTTTCAGCCCTTAGATTCCATTTTCTGTGCTTGATTTGTAATTAAGACAGAAAACACCTCTTGATGGATAACCCGTTAGTTGGTTAAATGTAAACCTATGGATACTTGTACGTGCGTAGGGAACGAGCTGGGTCGATCTGCACGAAATGTGCACAGTATGTTCATGCCGAGCAGAAAATGAGTCATAGGCAATATCTCAAGCTCTGCGAGCTGATTGCCAACGCGTTTAGAAACGGTTATCTGCATATCTCAGAAGTTACGCAAGCTTTGAGCTTGAAACGAAGACTCTTAGCTTGTAATATGGAGTTGCATGCTCTGCTGGTATGAGCGCCGCGTATCGTAACCGGTTCGAAAATGAGTTTTGAGCCATATAGCAAAGCGTGATGTGTAAAATATGTTTGATGAGTCCTAGACTGGAGTTCGATCTTCTAAAGGATCAGAATCGGCATCAGAACCGGTTTAGTACCGGTTCGAAAGCCATATCGGTTTAAATGTAGTACGGAGCCAAATTTCAGAAATTATTTGGGCTATATACTGAAAACTTGTTGATATTTGAGTCTGTGACATGGAAAATAGATCTATAGTTTTACACCGTAAGTGTTAGACTTTTGTAAAACTTCTCAGAAAGTATTTAAGCTATGAACTACAAATTTGATGTGTGGTTTCCAATGTTAATATCAACTTGCAGCCAGTTCAAACTTGTATAAAAACGCTCTCATAAGAAACATAATCATTCAATGCAGAGGACCCGGGCAGTGCCGGGTATATAGCTAGTAAAGGAATAAAAAAAGTACCGTTCAGTTGACTTTTGAATTTTGCGATGAAGCAGTTGCATTCCTGTGCTCGCGTGACCATAAAACTGCTTGTGCTTGTGCACAGATTAAAAAGTTGTTTTACTTTTTTAGATGACAAACTATTGCAAGTAAGTTTCTTTATTTTTAGTTACCATTATTAACGTATATATGTAATATATATATATATCAATGGAAAGCTTATAAAGTGTACTTTTAAGTAAAAATCAAGTTTCGTGATAAAAAATATTTTTGTTCAGTAAATTTGTTCATTCCAGGGAGAATAACATTCCAGCAGCTACCCGATGGAACATAAGAAAAGTATGAAAAAGTAAAGAAACCGACTTGCGACTTACCAAATGGATCGACAACTCTGTTGTTTGCGCCGCTTTTACGTGCTATAGCTCTATAGCCAACTCCTTTAGCTAAACGGTATTCGAAAGAATCCAGAAAAAAACTTGATGTTACTCGACCATGCATCATAACAGAGTATAACTATCCTTGCGATCAAAATGACAACAGCCACCGCATTGGACATCGTGGAAAAAAGTGGTAGAGTTGAATTTTTACCCAGCTACTCGAAGTCAATAATGCTTGACGGTTACAAAGAGGCACTCACCAAACTCGAATTCAAACGAGAAATCGCCATTTACTATTGCAAACATTATGGACAACTGCCGATTCAGGCAGCACCAAAGCGTCTACGCCATGAAGGTGATTTCTCAAAAAGCATTCACTACGTTCGAACAGAACATTTTGTTGCGTTGTGACTTATGTTAGACCTGTCCCCAGATATCCCTAAACGCGACTATGATACCACAATCAAACGATGTTGTTTACCTTGGTGTCCACCTCTACAGAAATCTCACTTGGCGCAAAAACACATAGACTCGAAAAAACTTCAAATAAGGTTAAAGGCCAACAGCCTTCATTGGCTAATTAACTCCCGTTCCCCTCTAAAACTGGAATATAAAGTCTTACTGTATAAAAGCATCATAAAGCCTGTCTGGACTTATGGCTCACAGCTATGTGGAAATGCCTGTGCGAGTAGTGTGGACATTCTTCAAAGATCACAATCAAGAATTCTTAGAACCACAACGACCTGAGGATCCCATTGGTCGAAACTGAAATACAGCAACTAAAGCGCAAATATTCTGAAAAGCTTTTAGCCCACCCTAATGAACTTGCACAATCTCTCACCCTGCAAGCAACGCATTCTCGCCTCCGAAGAAAAGACCTACCAATCCAGCGACTGAATTAAAGGGCCGCAGAACATAAACTAGCTCCAATAGTGGATGGTTGTACAATAGTTTCTACATTAAGATTTGAAAAATTATTGTTAGAGAAGATTCAATAAATACTAAAAAAGCCTAAAAAAAACTAGAAGGCCAAGCTAACATCGTCTGTGCCGAGGTTTCTATACCCTTGCGAATGCTGTTTTTGAAATGAAAAAAAAATCAAAAACTTTTGTATCTAAAACCCATTTTCCGACAGATCAACATCTGATTTCGACCAAATTTCGCGAATCTTTTTGAAAACATATCAAATTAACAAATACGACGAGTTTAAGAACGATAAAATTGAAAACAAAAAAGTTTTTCTCACTAAGACTTAATTTCCGACCGATCGGCCCTAAGGCAGCCTTAAGATATAGTCATCCGATTTCGACCCAATTTTGCGAATCTATTTGAAAGCATATCAAATTAGTCATCAACGAGTTTAAGGACGCTAACATTGAAAACAAAAAAAATTTGTTTACTAAGACTCATTTTTGACGTATCGGTCCTATGGCAACCATATGATAAAGTCACCCGATGTCGATCAACTTTTCCAAATTAGTTTGAAAGCGTTTAATATTAGTAATCACCGACCTTAAGAACAGTTTACTTAAAAACAAAAAAGTTTTTTTTTCACTAAAACCAATTTTCTGACCGATCGGTCCTATGGCAGCTATAAGTTATGGTCATCCGATTTTGACCAAAGTTTGCAAATCTGTTTGAAAGCATATAATATTTATAATAGCCGAGCTTGAGGATGCTAACATTGAAAACAAAAAAGTTCTTCTCACTAAGATGCATTTTCCGACCCATGGTTCCTATGGCAGCTATAAGATATAGTCATCTGATGTCGATCAACTTATTCAAATCTGTTTGAAAGCATATAATATGAATAATGGATGAATGTTAGGGCGCTAACTTTGAAAACAAAAAAGTTTTTCTCACTAAGACCCATTTTTCGACTGATGGTTCCTATGGCAGCTACAAGATATAGTCATCCGATCCGATCGGTTCCGACATATTAGCAGCGTGCAGTAAAAAGAAGACTCTGTGCAAAATTTCAGACAAGTTTGAGTAGAAATAGACAGACGGACGGAGAAAGCTCAATCGACTCAGCTCAGGGGTGCCACAGAATTCACTAGAGATTTGGCTTCTAGCGATGCATGCCACAGAACTCCGAGTGATTTCATTTTTAAAGCTTGTACACAAACCCTTTCGAACTTGACTGCGTAGGGTAGACAGCCCGCAAGGGCAAATTAGAGTAAGCCTTTTCATGATATTTTTAAATATAAAATAATTGGTTAGTTCTTTTTTAAACAAAATAATCTTAATTTTCTTCAACGGAGTTGAATGTTTTTTAATTCAAACATCAAAATTTGTAATTTGCCGCCCGCCAAATCAAAAAATGAGACCTTGCAACTCTAGCTGCTTTATGGTAACACGAGTACAGCAAACGATACACGTAGGCAAAATTCAGTGGGTAATGTTCCTGCTCCTTGAAAAGTACCTTGGGCCCAGCTTTATTTAATTGAAGCAATCGGAGGAAAGGTTGGCCAAATTCATTGTTAGTTTGTTCCAGGCTGCAGCCACCCGACGCCCTTTGTGAAATTGCGGGCTAAGTCCTTATGCTCCTTCATAAGAGCCAAGAAAATTAGGCTCTGGACATTTCGTCGCTTCTTTCCCTATTATAATTTATTGATATTATAAACAATTCGAAAGAATAATAAAATTAACTAACATTTGAGCGGCTTTTTGAACTCAAACTGGCAGAAATGGATTTACAAATTGCTAAATATTTAAGCAAAAGATCAACGCAAAAGTAATTGCTAATCAATCTAATTTTATTTTCTTTATTTCAGCACAAAAATCGCTATTTTATACACCTTAAAACTTAATTCGATTACGTTCGAAATTCAAATGTTAAAAGGTGGCAACACTGAAATACTAGCGATTTGGTAAATTGCAAGAGAAAATGCTAATTTAATAAACTTTAAATGCTAAATATTTAATTTTTTTGATGTAGATTATTCACAAATTAAACACCCATTATGAATCAATAAGGATTATTTTAATCAAAATGCATTTTGGGGGCTTATTTAAGCAAATCGCCGACTCAAGGGTGCGCGATTTTCAAATCACTCGAAAACAGGCTCTGTGTCTCAGGCGAAATCAAATTCGCCCGAATTTCGAGCGGAAGTGAACCCTGTATATATAGTTTATGGGGTCGGAAATGAATATTTCTATGCGTTGCAAACTTCTGGGCAAAAGTATAATACCCTTTGCAAGGGTATAAAAATCATATATTTGGATCCCAAAATCTGTATATCTTGAAAGTTTCATAACGAAACCATTTGGGTTAAAAACTGAAAAACTAGTAAAGCTCTCAGCCTGTTTGCTCTTATCTATGTAGCTTTTGTGGCGACTGCTGTTAGCGCTGTGGGAAAGAATTTTGTGTCGCCAAGATTTTCCATTTCCCTAACCCAACTTGAACTGTAACTTTTTAACTTCAGCAGCTTCATTCATGTAGCTTTGCCTAAAGGCCTCACTGTATGTGTGTTTTTAGTCTATTTATATATATATATATATTTAAATATTCTTATATTGTTGTTGTTGTTGTTAATTCCAGTCTTTGTTTATTAATGAATTTCTGAAACGCAAACTTTTATTTTCTTTGGCAAACAGAAATTGTAAAAGTTGTAGGCTGCGCTTGAGGGTTGGGGGTTAGGGTGGGAAAAGGGGGCTAGGGAAGGGGACAAAAGCAAAGCTCAGCTGTTAAGATTTTAAAATCGTTAAGTATTATTTGTAATGTTTAGATACTCTATGAATAGATGCTGCGGCAGACTGAACTAGTTTTTAGTTTTTTTTTCTTTTCATTATTATTATTATTATTATTATTGATTTCTTAGCTGTTTTTTCCCCACTTAAATATTTTGGCAAGTTGATTTTCCTATCACCTTCTCCTTCTCACACACACCTGCTGCTGCTGTCTCGCTTTCTTTTAAGTTTAAGCCTTTAGATTTGTAAATTACGTTTATAAAAAAAAAAACATTATTATTATTATTATTATTATTATTTATACTTTTTGCATGACTTGAAGACGATATGTTTTAATTTTTGTTTCATTATCTATATATTATAAGATATATATATATGTGTGTGTGTGTGTGTGTGTGTGTGTGTGTGAGTGTGAGTGTGTGCGTTTGGGAAACAATTCCCACTAGTACGGCTGGGGTCAGTCGCTGTATTATGGTCAAACCAGCGTTGTGTTGCTCAATGCATGGCATTGGGTCGAAAGAGTGTCGCTTATGTCGCTCGGTGCATGGCATTGGGTCGAACGAGCGTCGCTTATGTCGCTACATGCATGGCATTGGGTCGAAAGAGTGTCGCTTATGTCGCTCCATGCATGTCATTGGGTCGAAAGAGCGTCGCTTATGTCGCTCCATGCAGGGCATTGGGTCGAAAGAGTGTCGCTTATGTCGCTCGGTGCATGGCATTGGGTCGAAAGAGCTTCGCTTTTGTCGCTCCATGCATGGCATTGGGTCGAAAAAGCGTCGCTTTTGTCGCTCCATGCAAGGCATTGGGTTGAAAGAGCGTCGCTTTTGTCGCTCCATGCAAGGCATTGGGTCGAAAGAGCGTCGCTTTTTTTGCTCCATGCATGGCATTGGGTCGAAAGAGTGTCGCTTAAGTCGCTCGGTGCATGGCATTGGGTAGAAAAAGCGTCGCTTAAGTCGCTCCATGCATGGCATTGGGTCGAAAGAGCTTCGCTTTTGTCGCTCCATGCAAGGCATTGGGTCGAACGAGCGTCGCTTTTGTCGCTCCATGCAAGGCATTGGGTCGAAAGAGCGTCGCATGGCATTGGCTCGAAAGAGTGTCGCTTTTGTCGCTCCATGCAGGGCATTGGGTCGAAAGAGCGTCGCTTATGTCGCTCCATGCATGTCATTGGGTCGAAAGAGCGTCGCTTTTGTCGCTCCATGCAAGGCATTGGGTCGAACGAGTGTCGCTTTTGTCGCTCCATGCATGTCATTGGGTCGAACGAGCGTCGCTTTTGTCGCTCCATGCAAGGCATTGGGTCGAACGACCGTTTCTTTTTTTCGCTCCATGCATGTCATTGGGTCGAACGAGCGTTGCTTATGTCTCTTCTCTGGCCTGGCATTGCGTCGACCTAGCATCACCATGCAAAATACCTTAGTCGAGAACATTGTGAGGGAAATAAGCATGAATCAACGACAGCCACAAAATCGTCGTTGGAACGTTAATACAGCGTCGCTCAGCCGTTCTAGAGGGTAACAAAACAATTGAACAAAAAAACAAAAAATCAAAAAAAAAAAAACAAAAAATCAACAACTGCCAACTGAGTATGTGATCCAAATAAACTTGGCATACAAAACATTCACGTGAAGCGCCCAAAAGGTTACTTCAACTTTTGTTAACAAATTTAAATTACTCGTAAGGCCAAATGAAGTTTATCTAACTAATTGCAATTTCAGAATTTCATGCCTTTAGTTGGTTTTTCTTTTTTTTGTCATTTTTTTTTCTTTTTTGTGGTTTTTCGGTTTTTGTTTTTCTTTCTCTTGTGTGCGTGTGGACGGTTTTCAAAGCTGTAAATTGATTTCATTTTTTTTTTTTTTTTTTACATATTTACACTGTTTCCCTTTTCATTTTCTTTTGGTATAAAGTTTTTTTTTTTTTATATATTTTTCATTTCTTTTTTGTATTTGTTAAATTCTTCTTAATTACAACAAGCAGCAAATTAATAAAAAAACATTTTATTCAGTCGCATATTTAACACAAAAACTAATTGTTTATATGTATATATATATTCTGTTTACAAATACATATATATATATATATATGATCTGGTATGTCTGTGCAGGCTTCAGCTTAGTTATTTGTTTGTTGTTGTTGTTGTTTGGTTTTCATTATTATGAGATGTGTTTTTTCGTGGTCCAAAGTATGTTTTATTTTTTGTTTATCATTTAGCATTATTAAGCAAAGCTTGGTAGGTAGTTTGTTTGTGTGTTTAAGATTTTGTATTATATTTTATATATATATTTTTTTTTGTTTTTTGAGAAGAGTATTGAGAAATTTGCACACTGTACACAGGAAAGTCGGAAAACGATTTGTGTGTTTTTGTTAGTTTTTTTTTTTTTTTGTTCTAAGTTTCTTTTTGAGCTGGACAAAAGTTGAAGTCGCTAGATTGAACGTTCGAGAATTAAACTCAATTGAAAATAGACAAGTTTTGGATAGATGTGGGTGTGTTATGCAGAGGTCTTAAAGTAAAAGAGAGAGAGAGAGAGAAAGCTAGATCAAAAATTTGTAAAGCAAAAGTTTCAGCTGTTTTTTTTTTTTAAACATTTTCACAAGAGAGATATATGAATTGACCTAAAGGCAGATGGTCTCTTGTTTTTGGTGGCTACCTTTATTGGGGGATTCGCATAGATTCGGCTTACAATTTTAATGAATGCTTTGTCATGGTGAAATGTCCGTAATAGTGTGCAATATTGTGTAAGTTTATGCTTCCTTCCTTTACTTATTTAAGTTATCTTCTATACACAGAAAACAAACGTCTGGCTATTTTCATTCTTTATAATCTTGGATTAAGCCCGGCATGAGCTTGAAAATTCAACTCGTGACTTACAGCTTATTCTACATAATTCAAGCTTTCAGGGATTGGCCCAAGCCTTTTGAAGTTGCATCATTCCAAATGTGGTTACTTCAATCCCCTTCGAGATCACATGTTCATAGATAAGAGAGCGAGAGCGACAATATTTAAGTAGGCAACAAACGATGGCGATGGTCGTGAGCGATGCGATGCCATTCCATTCGTGTTCAGCGAGCATGATCGTGGGTTCATATCCCAGTTGAGCCCAACAATTTTTTATATTTCTGGTGTGGGTCTTGAAGTGTATTAGAATGGAATGGCGAAGGAAAGGAAGAAGAGAGGTCGCTTTCCTGGGATCAACTCAATATTACATTTCGAGCTCAAAAACAATCTCGAACATGCTTAAAATGATCCTGTACTGAGATTTAATGGGTCTCGAATATTTTGCTTAATTCAATCGTTTTTAAGATTACCCCGGTAATCCTTTTTGGATTAAAAAAGTCGGCTCAACTCAATCCTTTTTCGGAGAATGCAGAGGACAAAAAAGTGTGATTGTGTTGGTGAGCAAGAGAGCTCTCTCCAGACTAAAGCCGTTTTACTCAGGATACACTTAACAAGGTGGCCGCACTCGCTCTTTCATAACTTTTTATATAAGTGTCAAAATGAGTACATAAGCGAGCGAGAGCGTCCTCGGAGAAGCGTCGCTCATAAAGCTAGTTTACAGACTGACATTTAAGAAGTAAGCATAGAGAGCGAGAGAGCGAGTGCGGCTACCTTGTTAAGTATATCTTAGTTTTACTTGCAATTTAGTGTTCACCAATTTGCACAATCATGAGTTTGGTACGTGTTTGCGTAAAAACACGACTGACTTCGGCTCCTGGTAGCTATGGCTGGCCGGGTCTGGTGTAGAGCAAAGAGAGAGAGAAGTGGTGAAGAGAACAGTGGGTTAATAATGACTTAACAGTAACTTAGCAGTGACTAAACCGTGACTTAACTGAGGGGGAACAGTGGGGAACAGTGGAAGAAGGGGGGAAGAGTGGAGCGCAAATTTGAATTGAATATTAATTGAAGAGTGGCTGCCTTGAGCTCAAGTTGTGAATTCACTGCGTCTCATGACACCATAGCTTGTAAATGACTCTCAACCCTCTTTTCATTTCATTCCGCTCACGTCACTGACCGAAAGCACAAAAAAAAACAACACGGGCTCAGGCTTCCCTCAACTGAATGTGTGCTGCAATCGCGCTGACTGTTAAGTGGCTGTGGCACATGTCAGCACATGTCAGTCAATCGGTCATAAACTGTTGGTTTTTCGAAGATCGAAATGCAAAATGTTCTTTACTAAGAATAAGCAGAGAGAGAGAGAGAGAGAGTGCATATAGTTTATCGCATACATTCATATTGTTAGCCGAGCATTATACACCGATGCATACATACGAAGAAGACCTTTTGAATGCATGAATTTTGCCAAAAGCTCCCAGCCAGAACTGAGAGGAGAAAATAACAAAAAAAAATGTGTTTCTCTCCTCTCACAGCCAAAGAGAAGCAGTGACCGCTGTTAAAGGTTGTTTTGGTACCTCTATTCAATGTGTCGGGCGAAAAGTGTTATTTTCTGACAAAGGTAAACTGGAGACCGATTTTTGAGTGACTTCTTCTTCTTCTTCGTATTGATTGGTTATCAAAAAATATTGTCTCTTTAAATTTTGGGAAAGACTTAGGACAAGCAGTTCTTATGCTGCTGTGAAATGCACAATCCTCATATATTTACTAGGGCGAGGGACGGATATATCGCTAGACCCAACGTTCATAATGTAGTTGACAGGAAAGGATTAATATATAATTCTGGAGTTTCCGAGCGTCTGTGGTGATAAATCAAAGTGAACTTTCAAAAAGACCAAGTGGGAAAAACATTTGTGTGCCTGAGATACATTTGCTTGTGGATCTTGTTTCGAGAACAAGAAAAGTGATGCGGTAACTTGAAAGCAGAGGATTAGTTTGCTGCTCAAGCTAAAGCTCATCGTCCTTGGAAAGCCTTAGAGGATAAGTTTGACAAGCGGGAGCATTATCTAAATATCAGATAATGGATTGGAAAGTGTATTAAAACATCGGCACAGACGAATTTAGCTGTCCTTTCTCGTTAAATATATTGACTTGAGATTGGAAAAAAGACTGGCAGTAATTTCCTCACGAATTTGTGAAAACTGTGGAAGTTGAACTTAAAAGCGTTTGTCTTTAATGTATGTATTCGTAGCAGCCATGTCTAAAATAGCCTTGTCATAATGTTTCGAGCTCTAGCTTGAAAATGACATCAACCCATTAGCCCGTCCACATGAGATCGACTCCACCCATGTGGGCATTATATTCTCTGATAATTTGTTGGCAGTTGATTTCTATCAAATCTAATTGGCTCTAGCGAAAGTTTCAATATTATCATATGTTGATTCCTTGAATTAAGGTCATGCATTCTATGGAAAATCCTATATTCGCCGATGTTACAGATGGCTCTTGTGTCAGAACGAATTCGGGTAGAGCTAATGGCTAATCAATTTGGCTAATATCTAAAGACCGCCTTACATTCCCTTTCACGACAGCTGATATGAGTTATCGGGCGCGATGTTGTTAAGAACAAAATCCGCTTGCAAGATACTAAAATAACTACCAATTATAATTCGCAAATAGGTGTCAGCACTTTGTTCACTGAGAAGAACACTTTATTTCCCTATTCTTGTGTTCTCTGTTGCGTATATTCGGTTCAGCAAGACAGACGAGTCTGTCTGCCAATAACAACTTAAGGGGACACTTTTGAGCGATCGCTCATGAAACAACTGTCTTCAAATCAGCAGAGCACAATAAGTGTTTGCGAAAAGTGCTATTTGCTTTGTTTTGTACATAATTAAATAGGCGTTAAGCGCATACGCACACATACGCAAAAGACACTTTGAAAGTTTGTTCTCGACATAGGGGGTCAGTGAAAGACATGAGCAAACGAGAAACGGAAAAAGCGCTCTTTGGTTTAGCACAAACAGCATGAAATGTATCTTTTCGCTCCCTTTATTCGCTGTGTCCGTAACAGAACTGTTTTTTTTTGCAGACACGCTGCAAGTATTAACCGTTTTTAGCGAGCTCTGGTGTTTTTCGAAGAGCAGCGCAGGACCGGCTAGCCCACAGTCACCGGTACACACAGACGCGTGCCGAACTTATAAGTAAATCGGCTCACATCTTTAGAGCTCACAAACACAAACAAATTTTTCTGTTCTCTCCATTTGGCCGGCCCTGCTCTCGCGTGAACAGAGACAGTCAGTGCTCATCAGAGAACTGCAAAAATCACTTTTTTTTTGATTGGCTCATACACAAAAATTCTTACTCACATTTAATCAATCAACAAAACTCAGAGCTGAATATATTCAACTCACAATGCAATCGCATCGAGCGACTGAGCCAGAGTTATATGATCCAACGCGTATGTTCATATTTATTCATTGAACAAAACTCGGCGTTGAATACAATCAGATGCATACCGGCAAACGCATTGTGTGTTCGATCGAACAAAACTCAGAATTGACTGGTCAGCATGTTGTGAGCAACGCTCTCTCTCTCTTTCCATATGTGCCAACAGCACCTAAGCGTCTTTGCAAAAGTTTACTCATACGAGGTGATTTTCGCTCACTCTAAACAATCATCGTTGAGCCCAACGAACTGATTGGAATGAAGTCGAACATGATTATAATCAGAGTGCCAACAATTGGTTCGAATAAAACTCTGCTGCGAACATGTTGAGTATGCCAGTTTGATGAATAGAGCGCGAAGTCAGTTTATTCGGGTGTTGAATAATGTGTGAGCGTTTTGCAATCGAATGAAGCCGTTCTCTCGTGCTCATGTAGTTTGTCGCATACATACAAAACAAGCGCAGCTATCGTTACCCAACCAACCAAAAGTTTGTATGCGAAATACAAAACGAATAAAGAGCGAGCTAAACATTCGTTTACGAATTCGCCAAACTTTAGTTCAGGGTTCCCCAAGAAATGGGCGCGCAAATGTGTCTGTGTCTCTCTCTAAACCACAGTGATGCATGATTTCGGCAAGCATTTGGTGTGAATTACCGAGTATGTTCGGCTTCCAAAGGCTGTGGCTGGGAAACTCTGCTTTAGTTTAAAGCGCCCCATACACCACACAAAAATTTTTGCGCTTACCTATTTCACTAACACACATTTGTGAGGACTTGATTGGTAAAGTCCCACAACTTATTGTGGTAAAAACGTAGTTATAAGGTTTAAGATTAATTGTAAGATTTCTCTGGGAAACTAGCCTATGGAGTGGTGGGGTGGGTTTTAAAATGTTGGCCGCATAGGATTAAGATGGTCGGCGAATTGGCAGCAGGAGCTGACGGGCAAGGTAGAGGGGAAGACGGAGTACAGTGGCTGCCACGGGGAAAACCGTTGTATCTGCTGAAAAGAAGGAGACAACGGAAGAGCGGAGACGAGTGATCACGCTCACACTCGCTCAAGCACAGGAGAGGGCCAGTGGAAAATTCCATTGAACAACGGGACTTGGCGGCTAATGACCGATAAATGCGCAGCCGAGCCGGACCTGCGGCTATAAAAGGACGCGCTATTCGAGATGTAAGTCAGTCGAGTGCAAGTCTAAGTGCGAGTCAATTAAAGCGAGTGCCAAGTCCCAGTGCGCGATTTCAAGCGAGTGCGAGTACCAACGCGAGTGAGTAGAGCAGAGGAACATCGAGGAAGAGCCCCGAAACGGAAGCCGAGCATCGTCGCGGGAGAAAGGCAGAGTGAGTGCGAAGGAAAAACGTAGTTCAAGCCAGCGAGCTGTGCGAGTCAAACGAGTGTCGGCCTAACTGAGCGATATCAGCCAGTGGGCCTGATGAAATCGTGGTGCCAGCGAGAAGGAGTAGGCCAGGAGAAAACCAGTGGGTTTCAAGACAGTAAACGAAAGCCGGCGAGCTTTGCGAACGGCAAGCGTGTCCGGGCGAATCGTGGTGCCAGCGTTGTCTGAGACATAATACAGAGAAGTGAAAGGAGTAACTTAAGTCTCGGCTTAAGCCACCTAGCTGTAGCGATAGAACATAAGCAAATCTAGCAATAAGACCAGTAAGGGCATCTTAAGGCCAATAAACAGGCAAAGAAACCGAAATCCCAATCGTCTTGTTGGAGCGAGCCACGACTGCCCTGAGCGCAAGCCAGCAGAATAGTATGTAGGTTTGTTACACATTAGCGTTTTGCGCATAAATTTGTGTAGTGTATTCGGCGCTTAATGCTACTTATGTTGCTCAGTTCATTTGAGGCAAACATTCGTAGGCGAAAAGGTTTTTTGACTCGAAAATTTTAGGAGTTTCATAAGAATATTTTCATAAAAATTGCAAATTATTAAATATTACAGTCAGAGAATTAGAAGGGTGTCAAAATCGCACACTTAAAGTGCAAATTCAGCAACTTGGCGTCAGAAGCCAGTTAAAAAGGGAACTTCACAAAAAGTTTCGCATAAACTTAACCAAATTCATAGAATTTTCTTCGCTAAACTTTCGCTTGAAGCAAACCTTTGCATGTGACCGAAAAAAAAGGATTCCCCAAGAAGAGAGAACAGAGAAAATGTGACTGTCTCTGTCTAATGTGACTTCGGCAAGCATTTGGTGTAAATTACCAAGGGGCTATGGCTGGGAAACTCTGCTCAATTGTGTATGTGTGGTTGACCGAATGTTGCGACCTTCTTCATCAACCTTTTCAGCTGAAACTAATACTCACAGCCATGCTCCCATTTTCGCTTTCGCAAAACTTTTACGATTTCAAACCGGTTTTTGTACCAAATTCGTAAGCAAAAATGGGAGCATAGCTGTTATAAACTGAGAGTTGGCCTTTCTCTCTAAGATTTTCGACCAATTTTTGTGTTTGAAATCATAAGTTATGTTATTTTTGTTTCGAAATTGACAGGGCTTTGATTTGTAGTTGTTTGTTTGTTTTTTTTTTTTTTTTTGTAGTTTTCCGATATTGGAAGATCAGCTTTGCCGTAACGGCCCCTTTCTTGTCTTTTCTTTTCTATTTTTTTTTCGTTTCGTGTTATGTTCCATTTTTTTTTGCTAAGTTTAATTATTGTTTTTGTATCGTTAGCAGCTTTGGTTTTATCTTTTGGGTTGTGGTTTTTCTTCATTCTTTTCTTATTATTTTTGTTTTTTGCCATGATTATTGGTTTGTTGTTCATTTATTTTTTGTTTTTTTGGTAGGTCTAAATGTCTATTTGTTCAGCTTCGGCTTCTGACTTAATTATTTACAAAATAGCAGTTTTTTTTTTAGTTTAGTTATGTATATTTTATTTATATATATATATGTAAATGTATGTATATATTTAATATATATATATTTATATATAATCTTTTGTATTTACTCATTATTTAAACTTAACGGCAGTTTTGATGTTTTAGCATTTTATGTGTGTGTGTAGGTGTACGTGTATGTGTACGTGTGTGTGTGTGTGTACGTGTGGGTGTGTGTGTGTTTGTATGTTTGATAACAAAAATGTTAAACCACAGTCTGGTAACACATTAACATTTACAGCAACATAGAAAATCAGCTACAGGGCCGGACTTAAACTCAGCAGCGACGCGTGCAGTGTGCGCAATCGAGACACGCTGATAATGGGTGTTTTTATACTCTGTACCAAAGATACATACGAGTGTATTAAGTTTAAAGGGAGAAGGCATGATTTCCAACCCCATAAAGTATATAAATATTCTTCATTAGCAACAACAGCCGCGTCGTGATAGCCATGTCTGTTCGTATGAACGAAGAGATCTCAGAGATGGCAAGAGTTAGAGGTTTAACATGTATGGGACACATATTTCTTATACTTGCAGGCAGATTATGTTTATTTTCAATTTAGGCCACGCCCCCTTCCGCCCCCACAATTTGCAAAAAACCTCATATCTCTCACAATTTTGTAGTTAGATGATTCGTAACTTCTACTTATATTTAGAAATCAGTATTATTTATCAACTTGCCGAAGAAATGTTAAAGATCGCATGAACGATAGTCGAGTTATAAGGAAAATAAACAATTATAAAGGGTAACACTGGCTTAAACGGCGATGGGCAGCACTTCACACAACTTCTAACTTTGAATAGATTAGATATATATACAAACTTTTGGGGGGTACAGAGTATATTATAGTCGGGCTTGACCGACTTTCTTTCTTGTGTTTGTTAATGGACTGCTTCCACATACAAATTTCGTGCCCACCGCTGGTGCAAAGTAAGCAGAAGAACCTTTTTCGAAACTTTTTAGGCAGAAACTGCAGAATTCGAACTAACAAGAATACCGCGCCAAGAATCGCGAAATCAAAAGAAGCGTGCGCCGGGACAAAAACAGCCGCATTAACAATCTCGCAGAAAACGGTATATAAGGCTACCAACGAATTAGTAGATAAAAAGACGTACACCCAGAGAAATCTAGCACGAAATCAACTTTTATTTAGATGTTTTTCTTCTTGTTTTTTTTAAGACGAAAACTGCTTGCATACGAGAAGACAATTGATCTCGACTTTGAACTTGTGGGCGAGGGAAGTGCGGGGAGCCATAAAGCGAAGAGCGCGAGCAAAAAATTAGAACAATTCTCGCTCTTGCTCTCAGCTTCGCCGACGCTTCGGCTGCGATGAAGCTGCAAGCAGCGGAGACAGCATTGAAATTGGCAGCTTGGCTGAATTCGACACTTTCCATGCTCTTATCAATACTTATCAATCAATACTTTTTATGCTTACAACCCAGAAGATCTGTGCTTGATATGAAGCCGACTTAATTTAAAACCAAGTATTTCAGTCTCAAAAATTTGTGCTTGATTTCAGTATTTTTGACTTGGATCCAAGAATATTCCGTCTTAACGTACTTTTGACATCAAAACTGCTTGATGTGAAGCACGATCGTCTTGGTTTTTTCTCTGAGTGTATGCGGAGCGCCCAATTATGAACACAGCTGGAAAGTACCTTACGACTGGAAAGGATCAATTGATCAGATGGAGATGCCACTTTGGAGCAGTTCTTAACTGTGAGCTACCCACCGGCCGCATCACAACTTTGCCACCTAAGCTAAGCCACCACAGGGTAACCACTTCAGCACTCACAAAACTCGAAATCCAAACGGCCATCCAATCGCTGACCGACAACAATGCAGCCGGGGTTGACGGCATACCGACGGAGTTCTTCAAAAACGGGTGTGAGAAACTGAGGAGTTCCCCTCGGAATGGTTTGAGGGCATTCTGGAAAAATCCCCAAAAAGGATGAACTACGCGAATGCGACAACTGGCATGAAATCTGTGTGCTGCCAACTATCTCGAAACTCAGGATCGCCTAAGAGACACCATTGTGGACACCATAGGCAAAGAGCAAGCTGGACTTAGAAAGGGCTCGCAAGGGACTCCATAAACACTGTGCGCATCGTGATCGGGCAATGCACCGAGTACAGATCAGACCTGCACATTAAGGTGGAGTGAAGCAGGCAACAGATAGATCTTTAGTATGATTAATAGATGAAAATCAGAAGTTATGCCATTTTATCTTGGATTGGCGCATGAGCGGTTTTGTTTGTTATATCATTCCCAAAAATTCTTTTTAGTTTTTATCTGCAAAATCGCTTTGAGGGAAAGATCGTCGATCAAAAGTTGGTGTCTTTTAATAAGATCTTTGTTGTATTTTGAGGTGTACCTCAAAACTACGACGTCCCAGAAGCTCGCAACATTAACACTTGAAGTGCTGTGAACACGGGGCATAAAAACGGAATCATATGTTTATTAGAAAGACCTCTGGAACGACCTTTGCAATGGTTTGTGTGCTTGCTGCATGCAAATTAATTACCACTTCGGCAGTTGTTCTTTAGTCTCGACGGTTCCACAATAGCCCCTAATAGTTTTTCCGGCCCCATAGGTAAAAAGCTCGCTAAGTTTCGCTAAATGTCCTACCGAATTGCCGAAAATCAATGAGGATTTACTAAGCAACGATCAGAAATATCTTTATCAAATATTCTCTACAGTTTCTCAGAGACCCAGGAACACTGGCACTTTCACGATGGCTAACTTGCTCGAATAGGATTCTCCGTTTATATATTGGAACAGCTAAGCCAACAGAAAGCTTGAGCGAACTAGCTAGTTTCATCATTAAAGTATACGCACCAACCTGGTTTGACATCAAGACAAAGTCTTCTTGTAAAGACGTTCCGGTTCACGTTTTTAACATGATTAAAAGGAGTTTATATTTGAGAGATGATTTGAAAACCATACAAAGAAAATTCATTCTTCGCATATACAGAAAATATTTTGTTGGCTATGTTACAAGCTGATGCATGCCACATAAGGGAACTAGCTCTTCGAAAGGAGAGAAAGGGAACGAAATTTCGAGCTTCAAGCTCATGCGTCGAACTATTATAATTTAATAGATTGGGCGAAAGAAAAGATCACAGAACCTTCAATGACAATGAAATATAATAACAAGAATATGGACGACTTGATTTCATCAGGAACTAGTTTACTGAAATTTGAAAAGTTTCCTTGCCACACTCAAGCTGTGTGAGAGATGCGTCAAGCTTGTGTCAGAAGCTTCATTGTCTGTTTGTGGACCAAAAGCTAGGGATGGATTTATTCGTACTCGGGTAAAAGCAAGTCAGGAAATACCCTTTTTTTAATACCAAAAGTAGAGGAAAGCTAACTTCGGCTAGACCGAAGTTTATATACCCTTGTAGGTTGTATAATTTATCAAATTAAGGTTTTAAATGATTTTCGTCGAACATTCTTAGCTGAGTTATATCCCAAACTCGGCTACAGATGGCGCCATTACTTTGACCATTTGCTTCCCAGTTTGTTATATGGCAGCTATACGATATATTCATCCGATTTTTACCAAACTTCCCAAAATTGTGTGGAAACTGATAATATTCATAACTGGAAGGTATAAAGACGCTACCATTGAAAACGAAACATGTTTTTCTCACTAGAACTACTTTTTCGACCGATAGTTCCTATGGCAGCTATATGCTATAGTCAACCGATTTGGATCAAACTTGGCAGAATTGTGTAGTAGCATATAATATTCATTAGTGACAAGTTTGGGAGCTATAGCATTGAAAACAAAAAAGTTTTTCCTACATAGACTTTTTTTCTGAACTATGTTTTGTATGGCAGCTATACTATATAGTTGTACGATTTTCATAAAACTTGGTGGAATTATGTAAAATCATAGAAAACTTCGAAATACGAGGATTGGGGACGTTTGCGTTGAAGATAAAAAAGTTTTTCTCACTAGAACTACTTTTTCGACCGATAGTTCCTATGGCAGCTATATGCTATAGTCAACCGATTTGGATCAAACTTGGCAGAATTGTGTAGTAGCATATAATATTTATTAGTGACAAGTTTGGGAGCGATAGCATTGAAAACAAAAAAGTTTTTGCTACTAAAACTACTACTGAACTAACTTTTGTATGACAGCTATACTATATAGTTGTCCGATTCTCATGAAACTTCGTGGAATTATGTAAAATCATAAAATACTGAAAATTGCGAAGTTTGGGGGCGTTGGCATTAAAAATAAAAAAGTTTTTCTCACTAGAACTACTTTTTCGACCGATAGTTCCTATGGCAGCTATATGCTATAGTCAACCGATTTGGAACAAACTTGGTAGAATTGCGAAGTAGCATATAATAATGATCAACAACAAGTTTGAAAGCGATAGCATTGAAAACAAAAAAGTTTTTGCTACTAAAACTTTTTCTCTGAACTAACTTTTGTATGACAGCTATTCTATATAGTTGTCCGATTTTCCTAAAACTTGGTGGAACTATGTAAAAGCATAGAAAACTAAAAATTGAGAGGTTTCTGGGCGTTGGCATTAAAAACAAAAAAGTTTTTCTCACTAAAACTACTTTTTCGACCGATAGTTCCTATGGCAGCTATATGATATAGTCAACCGATTTGGATCAAACTTGACAGAATTGCGTAGTAGCATATAATATTCATTAGTGACAAGTTTGGGAGCTATAGCATTGAAAACAAAAAAGTTTTTCCTACATAGACTTTTTTTCTGAACTATGTTTTGTATGGCAGCTATACTATATAGTTGTACGATTTTCATAAAACTTGGTGGAATTATGTAAAATCATAGAAAACTTCGAAATACGAGGATTGGGGACGTTTGCGTTGAAGATAAAAAAGTTTTTCTCACTAGAACTACTTTTTCGACCGATAGTTCCTATGGCAGCTATATGCTATAGTCAACCGATTTGGATCAAACTTGGCAGAATTGTGTAGTAGCATATAATATTTATTAGTGACAAGTTTGGGAGCGATAGCATTGAAAACAAAAAAGTTTTTGCTACTAAAACTACTACTGAACTAACTTTTGTATGACAGCTATACTATATAGTTGTCCGATTCTCATGAAACTTCGTGGAATTATGTAAAATCATAAAATACTGAAAATTGCGAAGTTTGGGGGCGTTGGCATTAAAAATAAAAAAGTTTTTCTCACTAGAACTACTTTTTCGACCGATAGTTCCTATGGCAGCTATATGCTATAGTCAACCGATTTGGAACAAACTTGGTAGAATTGCGAAGTAGCATATAATAATGATCAACAACAAGTTTGAAAGCGATAGCATTGAAAACAAAAAAGTTTTTGCTACTAAAACTTTTTCTCTGAACTAACTTTTGTATGACAGCTATACTATATAGTTGTCCGATTTTCATCAAACTTGGTGGAATTATGTAAAATCATAGAAAACTGAAAAATTCGAGGTTTGGCGGCGTTTGCATTGAATACAAAAAAGTTTTTCTCACTAAAACTACTTTTTCGACCGATGGTTCCTATGGCAGCTATATGATATAGTCATCCGATTCGGCCGATTCCGACAATTGTGCAGCGTATTTATACCAAAAGGCTTCGTACAAAGTTTGGTTAAGATAGCTTTAAAACTGACGGAGGCGATAGCATAGAAACAGACGGACATGGCTATATCAACTCTGCTCGTCATGCTGATCAAGAATATATATACTTTGTGTGGTCGGAGATGCTTCCTTCTATGCGTTACCAATATCTGGACAATTTTAATATACCCTCTATAAAGGTATATAAATGGATGGAGGAAATGTCTAGCTTGAAGTATATTTTAAAATTTCGTATTTTAAACAAACAAGCTACACGAAAATGTAGGACTTTCAAACCATGGAAAAGCTACACGAAACGTACAGAAAAGCTACACGCCACGTGTTGAAATGAAAAAAAAAACACGTTATGGGTTGAAAATCCTACATTTTCGTGTAGCTTTTGATTTTTTTGGTTCTCTGTTTATCTAATTATACTCTAAGAATACCATATGAAATGAATTTTCACTTATACCACTAAAATTTTATTTTTTTTTTCAAAAGTTCAGGTCTACTGCGCCAACTGAAGATATTGGTTTAGAAAGCTGAAATTTTGAACCAATGCATTTTAGACTGTGGGTCATCCATAAATAACCCAGGAGAAACGAACTAAAAAAAAAAATGCCACATGGCCTTTGTGGACTTCGCTAAGGCCTTCGCGAGGGATACCGGAAAAACTTATTTCCCTCATCAAAGCGACATACGACAGCGCCCTGTGTAAAGTGCTTCATGGTGGAATGCTTTCGCTGCGTTTTCCAGTCCTGAGCGGCGTTTGGCAGAGATGTGCTATGTGGCCCATTCTGTTTATAATGGTGGTTGTAGACGTGTTCGCTACAATGCGACCTGCTCCCAACAACAGCGGCATAAAGTGGTTAATGACTACAACACTGCGGCATCTGGACTATGCAGGCGATATATGTATACCTCCTGGCAAATGGGCTAAGCGTCCTGGCAAATGCACTAGAGCGACCTGGACACCTCAGCTAAAGCGGCAGACCTCAAAAACCCACAAGACGAAAGCGCCCAGCATCCGTTCCGGATAAATCTTGGTCTCTGGTGTTGGACGAACAGCCAATTGAGCAAGTTCAGCAATTTAGCTACCTGAATAGTGTAGTCGCTGTTGATGGAAGGAAGGTACTCGCCTGCAAAAGGCTAAAGGTGCCTTTGGGATGCTTTCAGCTGTTTGGCGATGCTCGTCATATCCACACTGGCTTAAAATCAGGCTTTTCAAGTCCAACGTAATGCCAGTGCAACTTCCTTAGTGTCAGAACTTCAAACATTTGTAAAACGTTGCCTGCGACGCATATTCTGCATATGCTGGCCTGACAAAAAACGAAATTCCGAGCTACTCCGACGAGCAAATATGGATAATATGCAGAATGAAATGGAGCTGGTTAGGACACACATAGTACAAAATCGCTAGGAAGGTAATGGAGTGCAACCCATTAGACGGAGTCGAGCGGACACCAGTTAGACCCAAAGAAACTTGGAGAAGGACTGTCGGTAGAGAGACGGAAAGTTAGGGAGAACTCAAAGCGACGGCTAACAACAGAGTTCGCTGGAGAGGAGTAGAAGAAGATATAGAACATATATATTTACACTCCGAACCATTTGACTAGCTTATTCAAACAGGAATATTTTCAATTGAATCTAGCAGAAATTTAACAAATTAATTTGTTAAGTTCATTTTTATATTTGAAGTTCAATTAAGTTCCGTTTTCACATCTTCTACAAATAGCTAGCTGTCACATTAACTAACATCTGGCACATAGCAGCTATCTGGGAGAAGAGAAATCGGTCCTTAGTCTTTTATGTTTTTCCCGAAGTTGAGCGAAGAAAATCAAGTGATTTGGCCGGCACAGATCCTACATCTCTGGGGGGAAAAAAGGCATCAGACAGTGGATTGATTGAAGCGAACAGTTTCTAACATAACATCAGTTGAGAAATTGAGCAAGTATTCTATAGAGGGCCACAATAGCCTGCGATTACAACAGATTTTGACACGAAAAACTAATGTAAACAATTTTTGTTTATAACCTTGATTTAGTTAAAAACAAAAGCATAGACTAAGGGGAGATTTCTCATCTTCTAAATAGCTGCTCATGTGTCAGATAAACTTATTTCTTAGTTTATGTGACAGAAATTGGCCCTTATTCTGTCAAATTGTTTCAAAATTATACACATATTTCTATGATCGAAAAATGTATCGTATCACAGTTCATTTGCCTTGCACTCAAGCTGCTGAGTTAGTGCTGCCTTGAATATCTCTTCTTCTACATAGAGCTATACGTCACATAAACTTACAAATAGCAATGTAAATTGTAAGCTTATCTGACACATAGCAGCTATCTGGAAAAAGAGAGGAATCGGAAAATTCTCTGATTTGGTTTCAAATCCTGATCCTTTCCTGAACTGCTGCTCGCTGCTCTGTATGCTGTGTGACCAGAGGCGGTTTAAGTAGAGCGACAGGGTTTCCCCTTTTCTAGTTTTTACTTTGTTTGTTTTTTATTTTTTTATTTTCTTTTGCTTTTGTTTTGTTTTTTGGTTTTAGTTTCCCTTTTTTTTTTTTACTAATATTTCTTTTTGACTAATATTTTGTTTGTTTTTTTTAATTAATAGAGCATAATTTAAAGTTTGAAAATAAAATTAGCAGATATTGTATGTATTTGTTTGTATGTATTGTTTGTCTGTTGTTTCTTTAGTTTCTTTTTGTTTTCTTTTTTTTTTGTTTTGTTTTGTTTTTGCTAGCTTCTAAAGAAAAGGAAGAAACTCCAATTAGATTAGTCTACTAAGATAATTCGATTTTGGTTTTGTTTTTTTTATTTGTTTGGTTTTGTTTTGGTTTCATTTGGTTTGTTTGACTATAACGATTGTTAGTTGTTAATTGCTAAATTTGAACATAGGTATCAAGTAGAGTTGTGTGTGTGTGTGTGTGTGTGTGTGTGTGTGTGAAGATTCAATTTAAAAAATTACAAAAGAAACGAAAACTTTTGGTAAGCCAGTCCTACAAATTATCTATTCAAGCCTAGTGAACTGGTTTCTTTTTTCAGTGTATGTCTGTCTGTGTGTGTGTGTGTGTTTATGTGTGTGTGTGTGTGTGTGTGTGTGTGTGTGTGTGTGTGTTTTACATTTGCTGTTTAATTTACAACTACGCTGCTTACTAATTATTATTATATTAATTGTATTTTAATAATAAAATTCTAAATTAGACTGCTTTTGATGACGTTTCTGGCATCCAACGTAACATTTCACTGCGCAAATTTCGTCCATTTTCCATTTGTTTGACTAGAAAAAGTAAAAGAAAGTTTATAAAGAAAATGATTAGCCTTACTTTTAATGGTTCATCTTTCAGCCGTCCAACTAGACACTTAGTTTTTAAGCAATCAAGCTAATATTGTAGATGGAACAGTGGTGTCCAAAATGCCCAAAGCATATCCCATGGGATAGGAACTCATAATTCTGCCGACAAAAGTATAGAGAGAGAGAGAGAGAATACGCATGTTCTGTAAATAGCACGATCGGCAGCTTGCTCTTACAACAGCATTGAAACAAAAAACGCGTCACCAGTGCGCGAACAATGCCCACAGACGAATTCTGTTTACTGATGAGAAAATGTTCACCTTAGAGGAAGCGTGTATGATGTGTCATCAAAACAAGCGTCCGAATTCATTCCGAGAGTTCAGAGAAATCACCATCTGGCTTATACCGAATTTTGTATATTTATATTTTTGTATATTCATTTAATAGAGTTGACAAATTTAGCTGTCAACATAATAATAATTAGACATCGGATTTTACATATTTACATATTTTGAACCGCATGTCCGATTTAAGTTCTGAGTGCACACATCTTATTTTTATTGAAAAACGATCTAAGTCCGCTAAAAACCATTTTGCATAAATTACATATTTGCATAAAAAAATATGCAAAATATGCAGAATATGTAAAATATGTGAAAAACCATTTTTTTTATGATATGACATATTTCAGATACATTATTATCCTAGGAGGCCAGGGTTAATGTGTTCTTTTTGTGATTCTGTGCTCACCATTTTCTGATTTTGTTGCAAATCCGTTTCACTTTGTAAATCAACTTCATCAATTCAATTTTTAATTAATTAAAATGCCGAAAATAAGCGATAAAAAAAAGACGTTTGATTAAAAAATGGCTAAAAGAATTGGAATCAAACTGTTTTAAAATACAGAAAGACAACGTTGTCTGTCTTACTTGCAATAAAAAACAAGTCAGTACAATATATCCATAAAATAATAATATTCATATTAATAAAAGAAAATATACTTTAATTTGTTAAATCAGATTGCTTGTGATCAAAAGTCGCAACCAATCGCAACCAAATCAACACTTAGCAACTGCGCGCGATAAACAATTGGCTGTAAGATGGCAGATGCCAGTTGAAGTGGAGGACGATGAAAATGGTGAATTCAATTGAACTCTGCGAAGCCTTGATTGCAACCAACATACCTTTCAATGCTTTAAATAATGAGACATTTAATGGCTTTCTTAAAAAATACATTAAGAAACAAATACCAGAAGAAAGTACATTACGGAAATGCTATCTGGACAAGTGCAAAAAAAAAATGGATAGTATTCGTGAGGCTTTGGGTGACGATAAAATATGGCTCTCGGTCGACGAAACCACTGACAAATCGGGCAGATTTGTGGCCAATCTAATTGTTGGGAACTTAACTGAAAATGGTCCCTCAAAAACCTTTTTAGTTTCAACTAAAACATTGGATAAGGTCAATTATCAAGCTATAGCACGTTTTGTAAACAGTTCTATCATAGAACTTTGGCCAAGAGGATATGAAACCAAACCACTGCTGTTAATTACGGATGCGTCAGCATATATGCTGAAGGCTGGACAAAACTTAAAGCTGTTTTATTCAAAACTGTTACATGTGACTTGCTTGGCGCATGGAATAAATCGTTTGGCGGAAACCATACGAAATTCATATCCACTAGTCAACTCGTATATATCAGCTGTAAAAAAGGCTTATTCGCATTCAGCTATACCGTTCTTACACGCTTGGGAACATGGCTTAATTCTGCTATTTTTATTACTACCCATTTCGACGGTATCAAAAATGTAAGTGTAGAATAAATATTTTAGATTCTGCATTCTCTTAAAACATATTCTTCTCATTGAAGGTCATTGAATCATTTAATCCGGATGATGCGCTATCTATAAAAAATGCGCAAGAAATCCTCAAGAATCCCAAACCTAATTTTTATAAAACATCACTTTAACAGAATACCGGAAAAAAAAAAGAATTTCGTTCGAAGTTTACAATGTTGTTGTGCGGGAGAGGTATATTCTCAGCATCCACATGACAGGAAGGGATTAATATATAATTCTGGAGTTTCCGAGCGCGCAGAAAATTTGCTGCGCTTTCGTAAATAGTCAAATGAAAATTTGACAAATTTCGCTGTTTTTCGTCTAAGCCTCTAATATACGCGTCTTCAATTGCCATCTATCCAACCTTCATAGTTATCTTAGGTCGTTAGAAAATTTAGCAAATTTCGCGATTCCTTGACCATTTGATATACTCCTCCTATTTACCCGCCGGTTTACCCTTCTTTATGATAATCTAAATTCAAATGCGATTTTTTGACCATTTATTCCACATCTTCTTTATTTATCCGTGTATTTTAGCCGTCCATAAAATCTTCATAAAAATCTGAAATTAAACAATTTCAATAAAAAATTTAGAAATTTCCCCATATTTTAGAACTTTCAAGGCACACCTTTCATTTGCTCGGTCTTCAACTCCCATTTAACCGTCTATATATGCCATCTTTATATTTTTAACAATAATCTAAGCTCAAGAATAAGAATTTTTGCAAATTTCTCAATTTTTATACATTTTTTATACAATTACATATTTTACATATTTTACGTATTTATTACATATTTTACATATTTTGTGCATATTTTGCATATTTGTTTACATATTTTACATATGTAAAATATGCAATATCTGCATATATTGAACGTGCAGTTTCCAATGGAAAGTGGGTTATTTAATTAGTATAAATCCAAATTTTCACCTTAATCAACCTTCATTTAAAAAAGTACATAAAATCCGATGTCTAATAATAATAAAAAAAACAAAATTCAAATTTTTTAAAAATATAGTTAATCCTAATCCCGCCTCCGTCCGATTTAGGAGAACATTTTAATGATGTGGAAGAATAGTATGTCAGAGTACTAGAAACATCATTCATGATTATTGAGGTAAAGTACAGGTTAAAGTTAATCCTTAAATTTGTCCATTTTCATTCATATCGGACTGTATTTGTCAAAGTTTTCGGCAGATATTTCAAGAACTTAATTCAAAATTTCACGATGGATGAGACGCCCGTTTACGGCTAGATAATTGTACCTAGCTTTAAATTTTGTTTAAAAATTTGTCCATAGAAGTAAAGTACAGGATAAAGCTAATCCTTAAAGTCCATTTTCATTCATATCGGTCAAAATACTAGAAACATTTTCCAACATCGAACCCTCAGAATTTAACAAATGGTATAAATCGTTATACAACGTGCATATAATACGAAATGGGTCGTGAGAAGAAAATTGGTAGGAACTGTAGTGTTGATCTAGCTGGGATTGAAAAATTAATATGGCTCAAAAAAAAAACTAGAATCAATAAGGCCATTTATTAGTTTATGAAGGAACATAACTGCATGACAGATTCTACGATCTTGTAGAGACGGTAGGCTTAATAGACGGAGTCTGTCCACATACGATGGCAGGCGACGGTGTTGTTCCCAGTTTAGTCCACGTAAGGCGAACAGAAGAAATTGCTTCTGCACCGACTCAATAAGGCCCTGGTATGTTGCATACTGTGGTGACCATACGCATGAGCAGTACTCAAGTATAGGTCGGACAAGCCCACCTAACATTTGGAAGATCATTTTAACAAGAATCATCTTGTTGAGCCTTTTTCGAGCCCTTTTGATGATTAAAAAGAGATTTATTTCATGTGCGATCTAAGAAAGACTCGAAAATGAGACATGCATATGCTTAAAACGTGAATTGCGTGACGTGAATGATTGGAAATACGACTCGAAAATGAGTTAAAACTGATCCGAAAAACAGGTTACAAGTGACTCTTAAAGAAGAGTCGCGGCTAGGGTACCATTTTCTACTATTATAATCAGACAGAGGATTCGAAAAAGACTCGAATATGATTAAAACTTTCATCAAATGCTGTTGATGCAGAGAGAATGTTGAGAAAAAATTATCACAAGAGCAATTTGAGAGTGAAATATTTCATTCATTCAATGATCCCGTTACGTGCTGTTGAAGATCCATATTTTGGAAAAATATTCTCGGACTTGAAAATATGTGAAAAAGGACTTTCATTAATAAGTCGACGAACCTTAGGCCGTCGAATAAATACTTTTTACGAAGAGCAAATGCACCTGATAAAATGTGACTTAAAGGGTGTTGACTATGTGTGCACAGCATTAGCTATCTGGTGGAGTAAATGAAGAAGTTGTATTAGTGTCACAGCACACTGGATAACCCGTGATCTAGGTAGAGCATCGGCGGCTTTAGCCTGCCAAAGATTCGAAGGAACCCACAGCTATGACCGCATATCTCAAATAATTCAAGAAATTAATTCTGATTTTGGACTAGATGCAAATAAAATAGTCGCATCAGTAACTGACAATGGAAGCAATTTTGTGAAGGCTTTCAAACTATTTGGAGTGAAACTCACAAACATTGACCTCAAAGATGACAGTCCCACTTTCGATGATACATCTGAATCTGAAGCTGAAAAAGATGAATCAGCCGAAAACATTTTTTTGCTGCCTGCACATCTACGCTGCACCGCACATACATTAAACCTATGGGCGACAACCGATGCCAATAAGGTTTTAAATAATCAAAATACATCATTGTCAATTATGCATGCTGGAGTAATTAAAAAATGCAATACCTTATGGAAAGCTGCACGGCGACCAAAATCAGCAGAAATTATATAAAATGTATTGCATCACACATTAAGCAGCCCCGGAGAAACCAGATGGAATAGTCTATTTGATGCTCTTAAACAAATATTGAGTATTAGAGACAAGAACCTCCTTTTACACAAATCACTAAATTTAAAAAACGCCATCAAAGAAACCGAGTTTGAATATTTACAAGAACATTTGACCTGCGTTGCGCACGTTGCGGAAGCTCTCGATATCATGCAGAGTGAAACAAACACTTTTTTCGGGATAGTGATGCCATGCCTTCTGGCATTAAGAAGAAAACTGCGGAAAATAGAAAGGATCAACAATTTTATTTATTGCAAGCCATTAATTAATTCGTATAGACAAAGCGTTGAAAAACGATTTGAAAATTAGTTCGACATTAGCACAATACATTCTTCATGCTCTATCTTATGTTCTTCAGCATTGGTCATCCATGGTTCGGGGTTCACTATTGTCAAAATCAAGGCGATGTAGTTGTTACCTTGAAAAGCAGTTTCTTAAGCACTTAGCGGTCTTATTACCATGGAGATTCCTTAGCTGTGAATTGCGCTTATGCATTGATTTTGGTATGATTTTCCTCTTGATTGGCATTAGCGTTTTTCATTAACACTATTTTTTATTCTCGATGGTATTTTTTTCTCGATTAAATAAGTCGTCAGTCACGGTAAATAGGTTTAAATAACTCGTGAACCACTAAGTCTGTGGTTCCCAGCTTAGCACCGAGAGCTGTGGCTCACGAGCTAGCAAAGGGCGATTACGAACCCATTCAATTGTTAGTTTTTAATCAAATTTTTTAAAAAGATTAACAATTAATCAATTGTTAATTGTAGAATCTGACGATTAACAATTAATTAATTGTTAGTCGTGAGGTATTGCAATTACAATTAATTAATTGTTAACTGCGATAGGTGCGATGAACAATTAATTAATTGTTAGTTTTTAAATTGTTAATCAATTAAAATTTGCCCAACACTGGCTGGGAGTGAGTGTATGGGTCATCCCTAGCAAGCATTTTATGAAATTTCTGATCACACTCGAGTCTTTTTCGAGTCCTCAGTCTCGTTTTCTGATCATAAATGATACTTTGTTTTTCGGATCAGTTTCGTATCATTTCCAAGTCATTTCCGAGACTTTTTCGAGTTCTTTTTTAATGAAACACATTTTGAGCATATGCATGAGTCATTTTCGTGTCTTCCTTAAATCGCACATGAAACTAATCTCTTTTTAATCATCAAATGGGCTCGAAAAAGACTCACCAAGGTAAGGAATCACCTAATGATCTTCCGAATACTAGGTGGGTCAAACTCCTTAAACCAACGTTTAACAAATGCGAACATCCCTTTGGCTTTGCTAACGATAATCCCAATGTGATCAGAAAAGTTCATATTATGGCTGAATAATACGCCAAGGTCTGTTGCCGCATGTACGCGCTCGAGGTTGTGCGGGCCCAGGGAGTAGTTACCCATAAATGGGACAGAGCGGTAAAAGGACATAGCATTACATTTAGAGTGGTTAAGGTACAGCAAGTTGTTAATGTACCAATATTGAAGGTGGTTAACCCTCTAAGCCTACTTTCCAGAATAATGAAAGAATCGAATTCAAATAATTTTTTCTAAAGTGAAATGTGGCTCCTGAACTTAAATATGTACTCAGAAAAAGTGCAAAATCTTTCGTGAGAAAAAGTGAATAAGTGTCTCAAGACACTCTTGGAGCTCCGAGTGTACAAAAATTTCAAATTTTATTTTTTTTTTGATACTCTGAAAAACAATTTTTTTTTTGGATGTGCAGCATAAATGCAGTTTGCATTTTGTGCAAATGCACTGCGCTTGAGAAATTTTACAGCACTTGCACCATTTTCTTCCATTTTCTCGACCCAACCAATCCGGAAATTGGTTTAGCTAGTCAAACCGCAAGTCCGATATTGGATGGTTCGCTTTTGCGCCTAGTTTGAGGTTTAGCTGCGAAGGTCTCTGAGAGAGTGGAGACTGCATTGTCCACTCTGTCTGAGAGGATGGTGACCGTATTGTCCGCCCTGATAGAGAGGATGGAGACTGGGTTGTCCGTCCTTGTGAAGATCGATTGATTGGGCGACCTGGAAAGTTTTTGGTTTGAAATGTCACCAGACCTTGAGCTATCGAGAGTCCATTGAGGGAGTTCAAGCAACTTGTCCATGTTCCCTCTTTCCTTTTCTATACGCCTGTATAACACATAAGCGTTTGTTGCTGCCATATCCATCAAGTGATACAAAATCCGAGTGGCAGCATCCCGAGTTTTAGCTCTGATATGATAGCGGCCCATTAGTCCCCCCATTAGTTCGCGAATATTTTGTGGACAATCAACTTCGATGTTTCGCTTAGATTTCCTATCGTAAAGAGCAGTCTTTGCTATTTCCTCATGCGAATTAGCCCATCTAAATGGCTGAACATCCACATAAGTCGACCACAAGCGAACTGCCTTGTTGTCTTTCCACAGCACATTACATATTTCAACTCCATATGAGGAGCCTACGTACTCGGTCGAAAAACCCCAGATGTTAGTGGATATAATTGAAAACTTGGCTAGAGAGGATGAAATGCTTTTGGAAAATGTCCTTAATCGACATTTAAAGGGAATGGGATCAATGGCAATTGCCATCTAATCAGAACCATAATGCGTGAATTTTTTTTGGGAGAGATGCAGCCCTGTTTTTAGAGATGATACTTCAATTGGAACAGCTTCTGTTCTCACTAGACACCGTCTGGGACACCGACGGATTTTTCGAGCGTTTTGCAAACCAATCGGTATCCGGTTGGTTCCGATTCAAAAAGGGTTTTGAACCAATTTAAATTGATTTGAAAGTGGTTCAGAGCTATAACTGAGGAAATATTTAAGCTATGAACTTGGGATTTGGTTTGTAATACCCTTGTTCCACTGGCACATTCTAGAGGTCATCCGCTGGATGATCTAAATGACCTCATTCTTTCTGTATATTTCCTCATCAGAGATGAATGTCTATTCGGTAGATCATCCGCGACGGATGACCAAATCACTGTCATGGATGATCTAGCTACTGTCAGGACATTTAGCTATTTTCCGCTAAAAGGCTAGCTTTTCTATCGATATGCTATTGAAATGCCCAAGAGGAACAGCTGCTCTGTCAATGGCGTTGACTTGGTCGGAGAGGGTTTTAGCTCAGTGGACCCCCTTTATTGAAAACAGACTATTCCCATGAGTTGTACATGGCCAAGGAAAACGGCAATTATTCCTTTCTTTGTTTTAGAATGTTAAAATGCAGTAATATTTCTTATGTATGAATCCCGCAAACTACCTTTATCGTGGTGGGACTACCATGAGGGCATGCTGCTTGACATGTGGATGGCGAACTTTGATTTACAATTGCAGACTTAGCAATTCAATCAACATTCAATTCATTGATCAACATTCGTCAGTGGAACAAGGAAAATTCACTTTTCGAGAATGTGATCGCCAGTGGAACAAGGGTATAAGTTGGTAATTGATTGCTGGGTGCTTTTATTCTGGGGTTCGCAACGAATTTCGTACTTGATTTATAGACTTTGATTATAGCTTCATAGTTCGAACCGCTTTACAAGTGATTCGAAGCCATAGCTCAAAAATGATTAAAATTTGGTTGGTATGTTAGAAACGTAAACCATACCAGTCATACTTACCTAGTAGTCAGACATCGGTCTCAATACTGACGGCCATTGCGTTATTATGCCTTAACTGTAAGCTATTTGTGCTCCTTAGGCCATTTGGGCCCGGCCCCAGTCCCGGCTGTTGCAGCTGCTGTCCCTGTCCCTGTTGCTGCTGCTGCTGTTGCTGTTGCAGTTGCAGTTGTAGCTGCAACTGTTGCTTCTCAAAGGATTGCTGCGTTCTCAGAAATGGCACCATGTGACGGCCCGTATGATCAGTCAGACCTGGTGTGGTTGCATCAATGCCATCATCCAAATCCATAATATCCGATGACGACTCGGAAAGTGAGGATTTCTTTAAATGTTGACCTTGTGTATGTGTGTGTGTGTGTGTGTGCGAGAGAGCAAACGATTAGCAATACGTCATCAAAGAGAGAGGTGCGGTTAATTAGTTTTGATCAACGAGATCTTGGGTATGTAGTATATATGTACCTAGTGCACCAGGTAAATATGAACAACTTGTAACGTGGTTGAAATTTTGGCTCTGCATCTCCTCCTGATCCGTTTCGCGGTGATAGAAGTAATTGAAATTACTGACGATAACCGGTACCGGCAGTGCGATTGTCAGCACACCAGCGATCACGCACAAAGAGCCGACAATTTTGCCCCAGAAGCCGACGGGCCTATTGCATGGCATTGCATTTGTCATTTGTCATTTTGGTCATAATATGGCAATATTCGGGGGTTCGATTCATGTTGTCAATTTGGTCAGTTTGTATATTTAAAAGCGGTTTTTAAATATGCAAATTTGTTTTCGATTCGAGTTGGAAATTTTGTTGTGGAAAATAAGGTGGTGGTTTTATATATAAAAAAATAAACAAAGCAGAAACAAGTTATAAGTTTGAGATATATATATATAGATATTGTATATACAGATATTCATATATAGAGGCTGCGGTTAGTCGTTACTCAAAAACCAAGGCGGGCTTAGGGAGGGGATTTAAACAAAAAACACAAGAAGACACAGGTGGGGTATTAAGGGGGGGGCTGGGGGAACACAGAAATCAAAAATCCAAAAACCAAAAACGTACTTAAGTTATATATCAAATAGAGTAAGTTGTATTAGTTGTGTGTGTGTGTGTGTGTGTGTTGTTGTTGTTGTGTGTTCTGGCGTGTTTCACTGGGTGGAGTTCTGGGTCTATGTACTAATATCTGGGACATATCGAAAGCAAATCGCTGTAGTTGTTGTTGTTGTAGTTGTAGTTTGTTGCGGTTGGGAACAGAAAAGTTGTCGTTTTTCTTTGGCTAACAAAAAACCGAAAGCGTATTGCCAAAAATATGGAATAAACAAAATGTGCCGGCGTTTGGCGTCGTCGCTGTTAAACTTGACACACAAAATGAATACGTAAAAACCAAAGCAAATCGAACCGAAACGGTACCAAAGCCAGAGAGAGAGAGACCGATCACACACTGTCCAAAGTACAGTAGCCAACGCTGCTGCTGCAGTCCAGCGTGTCTTCGGCAGAGCGATATAGAGACAGAGAGTGAGAGAGATAGTCGTATTGTTTTTCTTTTTTTTTTTTTTGTTTAATTTTGGAAAAGATTTGTTATTTGGGTAACTGCAGAGTGACAGAGATAGTTAGAGAGTGGCTGTAATAAGTGGTAAGTGGAATGTAGTTTTCTGTTTTTTTTTCTTTTTCTTTTCGGCGATGAAACAAATGATTTTTAATGACTGACTGCGTGTGTATTTTGGTGTGTGTATGTGTGTGTGTGTGTGTGTGTGTTTTGAAGTGTGCATTCTGAAAAAGTTTGTTGTGTGGGGGGTGCAGAGTAGAAATGTGATTCCCAGCACTGTTAAAAGCAAAACGAAGACAGCGTAGTCCTTAAACTTAATGATCTACACGGAGGGGCGGGGAGGGAAGAAAGACTAACTCAAAAGCCTAAAATTCAACATTCTTTAAAGCAGGCGCTTACAAAAGTCTACAAGTGCGCCACAACAATAAAAGTTAGTCGTACGCCTTCCCTTTGAATCATTTTGCACAAATTTTTTGAAAGCTCGGTAAATCCGATTGAAAATTTATCTGTTAAGTCACTTTCAAGTCACTGCTAAGTCACTGTTAACTCACTTTTAAGTCACTGTTAAGTAATTGATTAGTCACTGTTAAGTCCCTGTTACCTCACTGTTAATTTACTGTTAAGTCACTGTTAAGTAATTGATTAGTCACTGTTAAGTCCCTGTTACCTCACTGTTAATTTACTGTTAAGTCCCTGTCAAGTCCCTGTCAAGTCACTGTCAAGTCACTGTCAAGTCACTGTCAAGTCACTGTCAAGTCACTGTCAAGTCACTGTCAAGTCACTGTCAAGTCACTGTCTAGTCACTGTCAAGTCACTGTCGAGTCACTGTCAAGTCACTGTCAAGTCACTGTCAAGTCACTGTCAAGTCACTGTCAAGTCACTGTCAAGTCACTGTCAAGTCACTGTTAAGTCACTGTCAAGTCACTGTTAAGTCACTGTCAAGTCACTGTTAAGTCACTGTCAAGTCACTGTCAAGTCACTGTCAAGTCACTGTCAAGTCACTGTTAAGTCACTGTTAAGTCACTGTCAAGTCACTGTCAAGTCACTGTCAAGTCACTGTTAAGTCACTGTCAAGTCACTGTCAAGTCACTGTCAAGTCACTGTCAAGTCACTGTCAAGTCACTGTCAAGTCACTGTCAAGTCACTGTCAAGTCAATGTCAAGTCAATGTCAAGTCACTGTTTAGTCACTGTTCAGTCACTGTTCAGTCACTGTTTAGTCACTGTTTAGTCACTGTTAAGTCAATGTTAAGTCACTGTTTAGTCACTGTTAAGTCACTGTTTAGCCATAGTTTAGTCATAGTTTAGTCACTGTTTAGTCACTGTCAAGTCTCTGTTAAGTTACTGTGTATTCATTGCCAAGTCACTGTCAATCACTCTCAAGTCACTTTTAAGTCACTGTTCAGTCTTAGTTAAGTAACTGTTTAGTCACTGTTAACCCCTCTTCCCACCCTCGCACCCTAGTCTTAGTCTCCCAGTCGAACGTCTGTAAAAGAGCTTCGATTTAAAAAATACAGCAGGCTTCCCCAAGAAGAGAGCACGGAAAATGTGATTGTCTCTCTCTCTGACATTCAGTGATGCCAGACTTCGACAAGCCCAGGGACTATGGCTGGGAAGCACTGATAAACACAGAGAGAGACGCTGCCGTTAACAAAGGCAGCGTTAAGTGTGCAAACTGAACCGATTGGTAAATTTCCAACAAACTCTTGCCTTTAAACGTTTGATAATATTTCTGATATTAGGCTGCCTTCACACTGATCCGACACTTGACACTTTTTGTTATGTTTTAAATTTGAACAGCTTGACAAATTTATAGTATTTCATAGGGAAATTCGGGTCTACCAGATTATCATGTCTCATGTGTCGAACATTGTGAAGGCAGCCTAAGGCTAAGCTTGTTAACTGAAGCTGTTTTATTTTTCACACTCAAAAAATAACTCACACTAAAAAGCCCCAAATTCGCCCTGAAATTAAGAAATTTTCCTTTAAGATCCGTCCTAAGGAGATTCGCTCTAAACTTTAGAAAAATATTTGATAAAAATTGCATTTTTAGGGTAACTTTAATAAATTTCAGAAATAATTTCCTAAATACAGAAATTTTTATTTGAAATTTCAGAGCGATTTAAATTCTAGGGTTATTTTCTTATACATAGAAATATAATTTATTGAGTGTAAGTACCAAAAATCTGCAAGATTGCCAGTTATCAACGCTCGCTTTAAAAGCGTATGCGGTGTGACTGGCACTCGATATTTTGCAGTCCAGTCAAATACACACTGGTTGTCTTATTGGTATGATCATCTATCGTCTGCTTTGAGAGGCACTGCATGTGGATTTCTCCTTCGAATGTCATTCGTACACGTACACAGCACACTGACTAGAAATGCATGGATATGCAGAGATTTCATTGCTCTCTTCTTCGAAAAAGCAAAGGTAAACGTCGAGACGTTAAGCTGTTTTTGTTATCTCAGGAGAGAATGACAAATGAGAGAGAGACTAATACAACGAGCATTACAAAAATGTTTAGGGGTGATTCCATCAACACCCGCTCTTTGGGTATCATTCGCACTTCTACGCGAAGCACAAATATGTCATAAGTGTTGTAAACACTGCATAAATTCTTTTGCAGTAACTGGAGACACTCAAGTGTGAAATATATGAAGTAAGAATGCAGTACACTTGTAGTTGCAGTGCACTCGTGCAGATCTCTGTTAAGGATCTATAAAAGTTTGATAAAAAATCTTGAAATGTTTGTAAATCAAGTGAAATATTTGAATATCTCTTACTAATGCTGCCTTTACACTTGTCATATATCTCTAAATAGTCTTATCAAATTGAACCTGTCAAATTGCATCAAAAAAGGCTAAATTTTCCAAATATTTAGAGTTATTTGCTTTGCTATTACACCATCGTCAGAGAGTCTCTTTAGAGATATATGATAAGTGTAAAGGTAGCTTTAGTTCTATACTAAATTCGTACAAATGTATGTATGAGGCAGAAGGAAGTAACTCCGACCCCGTAAAGTGAAGACATTTAAAACTCACATTTTCAGAAAGATCCTACAATAAATAGCGTAGTTATACGAATATCATCTCTTGTATACTTTTTGGCTTTTCCTTAAGGAACACAGCTTTAGTCATATATTTGGGGTCAGCACGCACTGTTAATTAACAAAAGGGCTGTGAATCATTTCTTCCCCTAAGTAATGGCCATATCGAAGTCAAGCAGGGCCGACTTTTACTTACGCTCTAGTCTTTATGTATAAAAGAGTTCCTGACTGACTACTAACTATATCTAACTAAAACTACATCAGATTTTGGAAAATTCTGTCGGGAAATGTGGATAATTCACAAAAAACTGTGGTATGAATTGTTTTTTTTGTGTATCAACCGATCGTTTTGAATTTCATTTTCAAAGATCTATTGAAAAACTGAATAATGGCTGTTTACCAATCTTTTGGAAAATTTACCTTCCTGGGCGGAAAATGGATGGTCAAGTTGGTATGGGCGAAACTCATTTTCAAAGCTACACTAAAACTTCGTCTCTGTCAATGTTTTTATACCATTTCAAATACTGTTTTTTTTTTTTTATTTGGGAATCTTTTTAAAAGCATACAAAATTAACAATCAGCGAGTTGTAGAACGACAAAATTGAAAAGAAAAAGTTTTTCTCATTTAGTTCCATTTTCCGACTAATCGGTCCTTTGGCAGCCATAAGATATATTCAACCGATTTGAACAAAATTTGGCAAATATGTTTGAATGCCATTAATATTAATTGGGGCCCAGTTTAGAGACGCTAACAAGGAAAACAAAAAACTTTTTCTTACTAAGAATCATTTTCCGATCGATGATTCCTATGGCAGCTATAAGTTATAGTCATCCGATCTGTTTAGTAAGAAGAAAACTCTGTGCTAAACTTCAGCTCGATAGCTTTAAAACTGAAAGACTAGTGAAAACAGACAGACAAAGCTAAATTGACTCAGCTCATCGTATATATATAGTTTATGAGCTCGGAAATGAATATTGAACTGCGTTGCAAACTTCTGGGCAAAATTATAAAAATATGAGTTACTTGATTTTCAAACTCTTTTGTTTTTCATCCGATCAGCTACAAACTTATTTTTACAAAAATCTTAGCAATGTGATTTGAAAATTTTGGGAAATCCGGAAAATTGGCGGAAAATTAAAAAAAAATGATTTGGTTTTCCATTCAATCGTAAACATATCCTATGACTTAAAACATATTTCCTTTATAGTTTCTTGCTGCTACAACTTGCACTCGATACTTTGGTCTGGGATAGTCAAAGGTTCGGTTGTTGGAACGGTTTTGGTTCGACGCTTGATTCATGGATTCTTAAAACGTTCAGATATTGTTGTTTGAAGGAAGCGTCCATTTTACAAAGCTAATAAAAGCTTTAAAACTTTTTAATTTTCCCCGCAAATACAGAAGAGCCCATATGGGGCGTTGGTCGTTGCTGTCGGCTTTAGCTATAAACCTGCCTTTGGAACTCCCAAGCGGTTATAGCAATACTGGCATGAGCTGGCCTCTACCGACTCGCAGAAGCCAGACAAAGACTGCTGATGATTGAACCTTGATATTCATGAAAAAGCTATACAGTTCTCATTATGGATTCCAATCAACTCATGCGGAATCGACACCAATTTAACTTGAAATTTTCATTTATCTTTCATTTATAATAGTTTCTTGGTAGTCACAGATCTTACACATTTCGATCAATCGAATTCGGAAACGAGAACAGGCCTGCATATATATTTATGAACAAAACTCTGTTAGATATAAGTAGCTATCACTGCAACAAATCTGTTCAAATTTGAACATGATGCTCGACCACGTTGCATGCATAGTGTAAAATATCATATTCATAAAACACAACCTAAACCATAAACATGTCCCTTTTTGGAATAACATTAAATATATCGGAACACGATGAAAATTTAGACCTAACCGACCCGAATACCTGGAAACAGAGTCAGTCCACACTACTGGCTTTAATGTAGGAGAGAACGCGTCGCGTGAGGCAAATGCTAGGCGAGCCCGCGAAAGAACTTTTCGAGAGATGTACAACCGTTTAAGTTACAAGCTCGGAGAAAATAATTACTTTAGGAAAGACTATGACACATTAACCATTTCCTATACCCAGCAAACAATCCGATGTGTTTCAGAAATCTCTAGAGATTTTGGGGTCAGTTGTTTTTGAAAACAACCAATCCAAATGTCGGAGATTTCATTTTTCAGAGTTAGCTTCAGAGTTGCATGCAAAACAGCTGGCAAAAACAGCTGACTGGTAGTTTTTGCGTTGGGGCTGCCAGGCTTCAAAATAATTTAAATTAATGAATGATTCAAATTTTATTTGGTAGTTTCTAAGTCAAATGCTGCAAGTGGTTGTGGTATGCACTGAGATCCAAACTATTTGAACTATTTTTAAGCCATTAGTACTCAATTCTATCAGAACAAAATTGAAGAGAACGCTGAACCGCCAAAAAAACTATTTTGTATTGTCAACCCTGTTGCTTACAAGTGAGTGGAGTGCACAAATATAAATTCAACGAGAAGGCCAAGCTAACTTCGTCTGTGCCAAAGTTTGTATACCCTTGCAAATGCAAATGTCACAGTTTAAGAACGCTTACATAAAAATCAAAAAATTTTGTAACTAAAACCTATTTTCCGACAGATAAACGTCTGAAAAAAGTTTTTCTCCTTAAGACTCAATTTCCGACCGGTCGGCCCTATGGCAGCTTTAAGATATAGTCATCCGATTTCGGCCCAATTTTGCGAATCTATTTGAAGGCATATAAAATAAGTCATCAGCGAGTTTAAGGACGCTAACAAAACTAAACAAACAAATTTTTTACCAAGACTCATGTTCGACCGATCGGTCCTATGGCAACCATAAGATATAGTCACCCGATGTCGATCAACTTTTTCAAATTAGTTTGAAAGCGTTTAATATTAATAATCACCGACCTTAAGAACGATTTACTTAAAAACAAAAAAGTTTTTTTTCACTAAGACCCATTTTCCGACCGATCGGTCCTATGGCAGCTATAAGATATAGACATCCGATTTTGACCAAAATTTGCAAATCTGTTTGAAAGCATATAATATTATTAATGACCGAGTTTAATCACGTTAACATTGGAAACAAAAAAGTTTTTCTCACTAAAACCCATTTTTCGACCTATGGTTCCTATGGCAGCTATAAGATATAGTGATCCGATCCGGTCGGTTCCGACATATTAGCAGCGTGCAGTAAAAAGAAGACTCTGTGCAAAATTTCAGCTCGATAGTCTTAAAACTGAGAGACTAGTTTGCGTAGAAACAGACGGACAGACAGACGGACAGACAGACAGACAGACGGACAGACAGACAGACAGACGGACGGACAAGGCTCAATGAACTCAGCTCGTCCCCCTGATCAAGAATATATATAGTTTATGGGGTCGGAAATGAATATTTCTATGCGTTGCAAACTTCTGGGCAAAATTATAATACCCTTTGCAAGGGTATAAAAATGGCCGCGGCTGCATTAATTGTTTGGATATTGCTGGGAGAAAGCCGTTGACGAGGGGCACAAAATCTTAACAAGAATTTCAGAAATGATGCAGCAATCCACTTTTGATGAAGCGAAAGCTACTTCTCTGCCACGATATCCGATTGCTTTCCGCCGGAGTTCTATGTTTCCGCCATAAAATCATCCAAACATTTTTAAAGATCAAAATAAATGTAAAAAGAGGACCTAAAAATTTCACCGCTGACAACTGCCATTTCGTAATTTGAAATTCACGCCGATATACTTCATTGAATTAACCTCTTAAATCATATTTTATTAAACTGCTAATTTATCCACATAAATCTTGTTAAATTTATACTTCATTTAAGCGAACAAACTTTTAATTTTGAAAAGAAAATTAAAACTCCGAAAATGTTATTGTCACATTTTGAATAAGTTGGCAGGTTTGCTTATTGTTGCTTTCTGTTGCCCTCTGACTTTTGCATTGTTTTGGTGGACAATATTTTAAAATTCATTTATATTACTTAAAACCATAGCTCGTAAATAACTCTCAACCCTTTTTTCAGTTCGCTCTGCTCACGTCACAGACCGAAAAACCAAATATAAAAGGGGCCTGGGCTTCCCGCAACCGAATATGTTCTATTATCGCGCTCACTGTTAAGTGGCTGTGATTGACCACACTGCACTGATCGGTCTGACAGCAACCGAATAACAGGCCCAACTCAGTCAATTGGTCTTCAATCAAAGACCAAACTCTCAAAATGTTACTTGAAAAGGTTGCAGACTCAATACTCTTGAGTCCAGAGTTGCGCCAGAGTTTAACATAAGCAGAGAGAGAGCAGTTATGCGACAGGGAACGAGAGAGCGCGTACAGTTCGTCGCATGCATTCATATCGTTAGCCAAGCGTTACACACCGATGTATACATACGAAGGAGACCTTTTGAATTCGGAAATTAGGCCAAACGGTCCCAAAAAGACCTTAGAGGAAAAAGATCAATAAAATGTGTTTCTCTCCTCTCACAACCAAATAGAAGCAGAGAGCGTAGTTAAAGGTTGTCTCTGTACCTCTTTTCAATGTGGTCGCACGAAATCTCTCGTTTTTTGACAAAGGAAAACGGGGGACCGATTTTTGCGACCTCTTCATAGAAGTTACTTTTCTAGGCACTTAACGGTCTTCTGAATCGCCTATTCAAAGGCTTTTTTCAGAACCACATTGCAGTCAACTCCGAAAATGCTCAGACATAAGTGATTTTTATGACCACGTACTTAGAGAGCACCGAAAAGCTTCAAATTTATTTGTTTACTCCAAAAACGCTTTTAAGCTCTGCTCTTTTCAGACACATAATTTGGAGAGCTCCGAACTTGGCTTGCTGGGAACATGCAATCTTGGAGTGTGTTGGCAAAATACCTGCTGTATGCTCACAAATACAGGTGCAGGAAGTGTTCTAATAGAGAAATCTGAAATTTGAATCTGATTTTGTATTAATTAGTGGAGCCCGGGACTTCATTCTGAGAAGTGAAAGATCTACTAACTCGCGATGAGCGGGGAAGGTGGGTGGTGTAATTCTGAAGGAAGAGCGTTCCTCTAGCTGTAGTTTTATATTTTCAATTATGTGAATTGCATAATTTTAAATTTAAGGCAAACGGCAAAAATGCAATTTAATGTTCCATGAATAAAGAGCTTCTACTGCTACTACTACATTAAATATAATTCGTGTTTTTGAAAAGGATCAGCAAGCATGTGACAACGCACCAGAAGAGGTCAATGAGATGCGCTTCTATTAGACCAACACAGATCATCTTAGCCAAGTTAGATTTAAGGGAAGAAATATTTAGAATAAAAGCAAGATCGCTCGCAAGAGTGATTCAGTGCAAATTCAAAGTTTGTATATAAGATCTTGCGAGTGTATTGCAGGGGTGTGTGTGTTTAGCTACGCGAGAGCGCGCTCATTAAGCACATTTTTGTTGTTGCAAAAGAGAGCAGTATAAGCTCGTATACTGTCGGTGTGTCGACGTCGCTGCCGCAGAGCCCTGTTCAATACACTGTAGACTGAGACGTGCCGGACTCTGGTGTAGTGAGATTGGTCAAAGAGTTTGAATAAGAAATAGAATATTTCGTGAGATTTTAAAGTTTAGTTCAATGCCGTTCCGTGTCGCACTTTCCAAAAAAATTAATGTTTGTTTGAGTTTATTTTCCAAAATAGGGAAAACTTTGCTTACAAAAAGGATTTACAGTCGATCGGATGAAAGTACAATTTAGGGGTAATTCATTTTCCCCATATATATCCTAGATCTCTAGATTCAACAGTTTGTGACACCCAGATCGTCTAACTAGTTATCAAACTTATAAAATAGTTTTGTTCACACCATAATTTGAAGTTAAGACTAAACCGATTTGCCTCATTTTAAAGAAAAAATCAGTTAATCAAATTGACTTGAGATCCATACCTAAAAAAAAAACACAATTTAGGGAAAGGTGAGATCATTGACCGCTGTGCTTTGCCTTTAACAGTGTTGGCTGAAATTGTTAATATCATTTTGTTGTTGTTTTTTTTTTCTTTTTTTTTTGTTAAATATATAATATAAATATAAGTTAGTTAGTTCAGCAAGTTTAGTTAGTGATAAATGCTCATTCGAGTATTGATTGGTCTTTTATAAAAAAAAAATGAAAGTAAACAAAATTAAAGCTTACAAAAATTGTGTGCATTCCAGTGTGTACGTGTAAGTGTGTGTGTCTGTGTGTGTCTGTGTGTGTGTGGAAGTGCCAAGCGTGCGCCCTTGTTTTTTCGTTATCTTTTAGAATTTTTTAAAAATTTGATTTTTTTTCTTTGCGGTTTTTGTTGCATTTTGCTTTGATTTGCTTTGCTTTGCTTTGCCTTGCTGGTATCAACTTTTCTTTTCTTTTCTCGATTTCGATTATATAGCAACTTAACGCACATGCACCGGAATCGGGAAGCACAGGGAAACGGGACTTAGGAGCAGAAGCAGGAGCCGTCGAGCCTGAGCCCTTCTGGCCAGTAAATGCCATTGGCCAGGTGAGCGAGCAGGCTGCAGGTGTTGTTGCTGTTGTTTTTGCGGCGGTTTTTTTTTTTTTTTTTTTTTTTTGTAGGCGGGCGAGCGGGCGTTCGGGCATCGGCAGGTGCAGCGCTGAAGCGTTTGGATCTTTTTTTTTTTTTTTGTCTTACAATCAAAACATTTGGAAGGAACGAAATACAAATGAAAAATGTACACAAAAATTTGTTGGATAATATATATATATATATATTGTAGGTAATATATAGAAAAAGCTTGAATATCAAAAGTTTGCGGGAGCAAAAAAATCCAATTTCTATATGCTTAGGGGGAGGGGGGACACAGACTCACCATTGTTCTCTCTTCGTATTGGCTTTGTCGCAGGCTGTGCTAGGACTTCAACATTGAAGGTTTTTGTATACATGTATAATATCTTTTTTTTTTTTGGTTTTTTGTTTTTTTTTTCGCTGGTTCACTCAACTTTGCACAAAATGAGGTTACTACTACACTGGATGCTGGGGGGCAACTGGACTGAGCTACTTGTATGTGGTATGATTTAGATGTGTGATATATCCAGACCCAAAATAGGGTGCAAAAAGGGGGACAAAATAGGGCATGACTATCAATGAATTAAATGTTAGCTTACACCTAGTGTCTAAGTAGAAATGCTAGCTATAAAATGCATGCTTAAAAAATTCAAATTAAAACAAAAAAAAAAAAAAAAAATACACAATAATAAAAGATCATCTAACTCAATTACCAGGTTGGACTACAGAATAGTTTAAGGCCCGTTTGCTCAAGAATTTGGCAAAAACTTAATTTTAGTTTCAACTTTTGTTTACACAAATTATATAATTGATCAGTGATCAGTGATGAAACTTTAATTAAAAAGTAAAAGAATCTTTCACCAAATCGATAAAAGTTGACAGAATTAGTTTGGAATTTTAAAGTCTCTGATTCATTAAACATTCTAATAAGTAATTAATGAAATTAGCGTGTACAATTGGAACCATTTAGAACCCATTGAAAAGTGGTTCAAACTAGAGATAAGCGCCTTAAAGAAAATCAAAATACGAACCCAAACATTCTATTCAATAACGTTCCATTCTGATTCCTTACCGTCCTAATCGTGCGTACGTTGCCGAAACCATCTCGTTCCTTAGGTCTATGCCATCTAGCTCCGATTCTGATGCCCTTTTCTTATAACGAAACCAAATTTGCGATCCCGTCGTTATTCCTTCCTATGTCAATCCTTTTCTGATTCAAATGTTCAATTCCATTTGATCCCAGCTCGAGCCGGAATCCAAATTTTGGAATTAAGACCCGTTCCGAATTCGTTCCGTCTGATTTCACACCCAAATTTTCAATTCAATTCGATCCCGTCGTTATTATACCCTTGTAGAGGGTATATTAAAATTGTCCAGATGTTTGTTACGCATATATGTAAAGTATATATAATCTTGATCAGCATGACGAACTGAGTTGATATAGCCATGTCCGTCTGTCTGTCCGTCCGTCTGTTTCTATGCTATCTCCTCCGTGAGTTTAAAAGCTATCTTAACCAAACTTTGCACGAAGCCTTTTGGTACAAATACGCTAAACATTTGTCGGAACCGGCCGGATCGGATGACTATATCATATAGCTGCCATAGGAACGATCGGTCAAAATACTAGTTTTAGTGAGAAAAACTTTTGTGTTTTCAATGCAAACGCCCCCAAACCTCGCATTTTTTAGTTTTCTATGATTTTACATAATTCCACCAAGTTTGATGAAAATCGGACAACTATATAGTATAGCTGCCATACAAAAGTTAGTTCAGAGAAAAAGTCTTAGTAGGAAAAACTTTTCTGTTTTCAATGCTATCGCTCTCAAACTTGTTATCGATCAATACTATATGCCAACACAGAATTCTGCCAAGTTTATTTCAAATCGGATGACTATAGCATATAGCTGCCATAGGAACGATCGGTTGAAAAAGTAGTTCTAGTGAGAAAAACTTTTTTGTTTTCAATGCAAACGCCCCCAATCCTCGTATTTGTAAGTTTTTTATGCTTTTACATAATACCACCAAGTTTCATGAAAATCGGACAACTATATAGTATAGCTGCCATACAAAAGTTAGTTCAGAGAAAAAGTTTTAGTAGAAAAAACTTTTTTGTTTTCAATGCTATCGCTCTCAAACTTGTTACTGATCAATATTATATGCTACCACACAATTCTGCCAAGTTTAATTCAAATCGGATGACTATAGCATATAGCTGCCATAGGAACGATCGGCTAAAAAAGTAGTTCTAGTGAGAAAAACTTTTTTGTTTTCAATGCAAACGCCCCCAATCCTCGTATTTGTAAGTTTTTTATGCTTTTACATAATACCACCAAGTTTCATGAAAATCGGACAACTATATAGTATAGCTGCCATACAAAAGTTAGTTCAGAGAAAAAGTCTTAGTAGAAAAAACTTTTTTGTTTTCAATGCTATCGCTCTCAAACTTGTTACTGATCAATATAATACGCTACCACACAATTTTGCCAAGTTTGATTCAAATCGGATGACTATAGCATATAGCTGCCATAGGAACGATCGGTTGAAAAAGTAGCTCTAGTGGGAAAAACTTTTTTATTTTCAATGGTAGCGTCTTTAAGCTTTCCAGTTATGAATATTATCGGTTTCCACACAGTTTTGGGGAATTTGGTAAAAATCTGATGAATATATCGTATAGCTGCCATATAAAAAACTGGCAAGCAAATGGTCAAAGTAGTGGCGTCATCTATTGCTGAATTTGAATAGAAGAATAGTTTTGAATAGAATTTGAAGAAGAAGAATATTCGACGAAAAACATTTAAAGCCTTAATTTATATAAATTAAACAAGCTACAAGGGTATATAAACTTCGGTCGAGCCGAAGTTAGCTTCAACCTATTTTTTTGAACCTTGTTTTTACCGATCCGAACCCAAATTTTCAATTCAATTCGATCCCGTCGCTATGCCTACTCAGGTCTATCTCGTTCCGATTTCGATACCGCGTTCTGATCATGAATCCAAATTTTCAATTCAATTCAATCCCGTCGTTTTTCCTGACCACGTCTATTCCTTCCTCATCCCGAACCGAAATGTTCAATTCAATTCGATGCCGTCTCTATCCGGAACCCAAATTTTGAATGAGGTCTGATTTCAAACCCAAATTTTCAATGCAATTCGATCCCGTCGTTATTTCTACCCACGTCTATTCTATATCGTTCCGATTCCGAACCCAAATTTCAATTTAATTCGATCCCGTCGTTATGCCTACCCAAGTTTATCCCTTCTCGTTCCGATTCCGATGCCTCGTTCTGATCACGAATACCAATTTTCAATTTAATTCGACCACGTCGTTATGTTAATACAGGTCTATCCCATCTCTTTTCGATTCCGATGCACCGTTCTGATTACGAATCCACGATGCCGTCGTTATTCCTTTCTGATCCCGAACCCAATTGTTCAATTCAATTCGATCGTGTCTCGATCTGGAACCCAAATTTTGAATTAAGTCTCGTGCCGAATTTGTCACGTCTGATTCCAAACCCAAATTTTCAATTCAATTCGATATCGTCGTTATGCCTACCCACGTCTATTCCATCTCGTTCCGTTCCCGAACCAAAATTTCAATTTAATTCGACCCCGTCGTTATGCCTACCCAGGTCTATCCCTTCTCGTTCCGATTCCAATGTACCGTTTTGATCACGAATCCAAATTTTCAATTCAATTCGATGCCGTCGTTATTCCTTTTCGCGTCTATCCCATCCCTAAATGTTCAACTCAATTCGATTCGGTCTCTATACGGAACCTCATGCTGAATTTCTCCCGACTGATTTCAAACCCAAAGTTTCAATTCAACTTGATCCCGCCATTATGCCTACCCACGTCTAGTCCATTTTGTTTCGATTCCCAGTTCTGAACCCAAATTTGCAATTCAATTCGACCCCGTCGTTTTTCCTTCCCACGTCTATCCCTTCCTGATTTCGAACCCAAATGTTCAATTCAATTCAATGCCGTCTCGATCCGGAACCCATATTTTGAATGAGATCCGATTTCAAACCCAAATTTTCAATTCAATTTGATCCCGCCATTATACCATTTCGTTTCGATTTCGTTCCGATCACGAACCTAAATTTGCATTTCAATTCGATTCCAGATTTATCCCTTCTCGTTCGGATTTCGAAACCCCGTTCTGATCATGAATCCAAATTTTGAATTCAATTTGATATCATTTTGATTCGGATTTCAAACCCAAAGCAATTTAATCCCGTCCCGTTCTGTTCTCGAACTAAAATTTTCAATTCTATTCGATCCCGTCGATTCCATTTCGTACCGTTTCCGATCCCCAGTTCTGATACCGCACCCAAATTTTCAATTCAAATCGATCTTAATTTTATTCCATTTCGTACCGTTTCCGATCCCCAGTTTCGATACCTAGCCCAAATTTTCACTTCAAACCGATCCGGTTGTTATTTCTACCCAAGTCTATTCCATCCTGATCGCGAACTCAAATGTTCAATTTAATTTGATACACATCTATCCAGTCCCGATCTGGAACCCAAACTTTTTAATTAAGTCGCATTTAGATACCAAATTTATGCTCCCCAACCACGTCTATATCGTCCCGTTCCAATTTCGACCTTAAATAGTTTCGATTTCCGCGGCACTTCTGTCTCTTCTTAAATTTGTACAATAGAAGACAGTTTGGATGTTGAAGATTTAAGGTCATTTCATGATTTCAAAAGTGTGACCTTTGTTTTATATGCGCGTGTAAGTGTGACCGTTCTGAGACCATTAAAAGAAATCGGGAGTAGAAAATGTTTAGTATAATGCATTTATCCGGTACTGTCCCTTTCCTGAATTGAAATTTTTAATTCAATATCTATATATCTATATAATATCTTACAATATCTTTCCTACACGTAGTTGTCGCGCGTGCATCTCCAGTTCAGAACTACTCGTATATCTTAGAAATTATTGAAAAATGAGAATGTGAATTTCGAATTGTAAGCTCTGAATATGGCTAAAAAGAGGCCAAGAGCCATAAACTAAGTTAAGTTGAATTTTGGTTTGTTCGAACGAAACGAAAAAAAGCAACAGTTTGAACCAGTTTTAAATGTGTAAACTGTGTGCAAGGCGGCACAAAAATTGAACAGAATTGAAATTGAAATTACCATTACCATTACAACTTTTGGGCAATTAAAAATATTCATAAAACATAAGCCAAAAAAAAGTTAAAAATAACTTATTGTAATCGTAATAGTAAAAATTACAAATTTTAAGACTGAAAAACAGCAAGTTTCTGTTAATTAAAAAAAGGAATGACAAGCTTCAAGTTTTGACTAATTAAAAATTGCATTACAATTACACTTTTTCAACAATTGTAACTAAAAACGTAAGTTTTTGGAATTGTAATGAATTGGAATTGCAATTGTAATGAGATATTTATAATTCCCAACTAATTGTACAGAAAATGGCAAGCTAGTTTTTGGGCAATTACAAAAGTAATTGTGTGATTTTGAGCAATGCAATTTTTAATTACTCACTTTAATTGTTAAATGTTATATAATATTTATAACAAAAAAAACAACTGTAATTGTAAAGCGCAGTTTCATTGAGCAATCGGGCCTCAGACTATTCCTCTGCCAATTCTAATTACTTAAGTACTTAATTAAAATAATTCAATTACAACTAAGTACTTTATGATCGCGATTGGTTAGCAAATTACTTATATTCTGTCCGTTCGAATGTTGTTCGTTTCTTAATTTTTTTAGTTTTCTTTTTTCTTTTTAAATTTATTTTTCTTTTATTTTTATTGAATAACGATTATAAAACATTTCATTTTTAATCTTAACAACAATTTTTTTTCTGGGTGTCATAATATTTTATTATGCGTAATACTAAGTTTGGTTGTAGGAGGGCGGGGGGGTTTGTGTGTGTGTGTGTGTGTGTGTGGGGAGTGGGGTGGGTAGGGCGGTTGGCAAATTTAGTAAGCTTATTTCATTTTCCTTTTGTTGTTGTTGTTGTTGTTGCTGTTGTTGCTGTTGCAGTTATTAAGTTATTGTTATTGTGTGTTGTTTCTCTCTGATTCAAAAATGTTTAACTAACTAAACTTAAATTTAAATATACAAAAGTAAAACTTTTCATTTATTTGTTTGTCAACGAAAAGACAAAATAATAACACATCTGAATTTCAATTTGTTGTTTATATTTAGTGTAGTTTTTTTTTTTTGTTTTTTTTGTTAAATCTCTATTTTTTCCAGTCTTTGTCCTTAATAGAAATTTGTTGTTTAGTTAGTTCATTTGTTGAAGCATTGAGAGAAGATAGACGATAAGTAGATTTCGTTTCTTTTTTTTTTTTGTTTTAGGTATTTTCATGTAGTTTTGATTTACTCGCATATAGAGGCATAGGTATGTATACATATATGTTCTTTTTATATACTTTGTGTTGTTTAAATTTAATGGAAAACTTGAAAAGATTGTTTTTGGTTTAAATTGAGGAGAAAGAGAGTGTGTTGCTTTGTTCTGCCATAATTGTGCAGTTAATTTATGCATTTATGTTGTTGTTGTTATTATTATTATTATTTGTATTTGTTTTAATTATTATTATTATTATCATTATTATTATTATGGGTTGGTTTACAACGATATGTTTGCTTCTTCTTTTTTTTTGTCCTGTCTCTGAGTAAAGAGTATAGAGCATAGTTCAAGCATAAACGAAACTAATTGCAGCTTCTGCTAGGTGCCTAACTAGAGTTGTATGTATGTGTGTGTGTGTGACAGTATTTTCTAATCAATTTCTCAACAACAGCTGTGATATGCCACATCCATAAGTTTGCATATACTTAGTACAATACGAGTCTAAGGTTGAGCTCAAGTTATTACAAAAAAAAAAAAATAATAATAAAAATTAGGAAAATAATTCAAGTATTTATGTACATTTTGTTTATTTTGTTGGTTCGTTTTATGTTGAGCGCAGCTTACGTTACTTGAGTGGAAATCAGAGACTACCGAGAAGTACAATTCTACTTTACGTAAAAAATATAATAACAAAAGAATAGAGCATTAAGGTAGTTCACAAAAGGCTGGAAGGGATAAGCCAAAGAGCTACCATTCAAGGAATACGTCTGGAACAGAAGTTGGCAAAGCGACATAATTCCGCCAACATAGCTCGTTTAACAACAGGCAACATACAGTTTTGAAAAGATATAGTACCACATTTTGACGTTTTTTTTTCGTGAAAGCAAGAAGATTACACTACATAGTTCCACCGACATAACAGCACCTAGGACATCTTTCATTCATCTTTTTATAATGATCCAAGACAGCATAGTGTTGTTTTAAAACATCAGAAAGCAATAAAGTTCCGCCGTTAGATTAAACGACATAGTTCCGCCGACATTACACTGCCTAGTACATCTTCCAGTTATAGTTTTATAACGTTCCAAGGTGGAATTATGTTGTTTCAAAACATTAGAAAGCTATATAGTTCTGCCTTTAGATAAACGACATTATTCCGCCGACACAACACCGCCTAGTATATCTTCCATTCATCGTTTTATAATGTTCCAAGGCGGAATTATGTTGTTTCAGAACATTAGCAAGCGATATAGTTCTGATTTTAGATAAGCGACATAATTCCGCCGACATAACACCGCCTAGTATATCTTCCATTCATCGTTTTAAAATGTTCCAAGGCGGAATTATGTTGTTTTAGAACATTAAAAAGCTATATAGTTCGGCCTTTAGATAAGCGACATAATTCCGCCAACATAACACCGCCTATTATATCTTCTATTCATCGTTTTATAATGTTCCAAGGCGGAATTATGTTAATTCAAAACCTTAGCAAGCGATATAGTTCTGCCCTTAGATAAACGACATAATTCCGCCGACATTACACTGCCTAGTACATCTTCCATTCATCGTTTTATAATGTTCCAAGGTGGAACTATATTGTTTCAAAATCTTTGCAAGCGATATAGTTGTTCTGTTAGATAAACGACATAATTTCGCCGACAGAACACCGCCTAGTACATCTTCCATTCATCGTTTCATAATGTTCCAAGGCAAAAAAATATTGTTTCAAAACCTTAGCAAGCGATATAGTTCTGCTGTTAGATAAACGACATAATTTCGCCGACATTACACTGCCTAGTACATCTTCCCGTTATCGTTTTAAACCGTTCCAAGGCGGAATTATATTGATTCAAAACCTAAGAAAGCGATATAGTTCTGCCCTTAGATAAACGACCTAATTCCGCCGACATTACACTGCCTAGTACATCTTCCATTCATCGTTTTATAATGTTCCAAGGCGGAATTATATTCTTTCAAAACCTTAGCAAGCGATATAGTTCTGCCTTTAGATAAACGACATAATTCCGCCCACATAACACCGCCTAGTATATCTTCCATTCATCGTTTTATTATATAATGTTCCAAGGCGGAATTATGTTGATTTAAAACCTTAGCAAGCGATATAGTTCTGCCCTTAGATAAACGACATAATTCCGCCGACATTACACTGCCTAGTACATCTTCCATTCATCGTTTTATAATGTTCCAAGGCGGAAAAATATTGTTTCAAAACCTTAGCAAGCGATATAGTTCTGCTGTTAGATAAACGACATAATTTCGCCGACATTACACTGCCTAGTACATCTTCCATTCATCGTTTTATAATGTTCCAAGGTGGAATTATATTGTTTCAAAATCTTTGCAAGCGATATATGTAGTTGTTCTGTTAGATAAACGACATAATTTCGCCGACAGAACACCGCCTAGTACCTCTTCCCGTTATCGTTTTATACAGTTCCAAGGCGAAATTATGTTGTTTGAAAACATTACAAAACAATAAAGTTGCGCCGTTACATAAACGACATAATTCCGCCGACATTACACTGCCTAGTACATCTTCCATTTATCGTTTTATATAAAGTTCTGCGGCTAGATAAACAACATAGTTTCGGCAAGTACAGTTTTAAAACTTCATAGTTCTGCCCCTAAGATAAAAACCGAAATTCCGCCGTTTAGTATTTTGGTGATCTCTAGCGCAATTAAGTCTAATTCTACGTGACACTAGCTTTGTTAAGGCATGAATTTCAGTACAGAATTTATGGGTAAGTTTTATGTAATGGCAGACCTCAATTCAGCACTGATAAACTCAGAACTGAGTTGGAAAACTGAAGAAATTTAAGTAATTTTTTAAAAGTCGAAACTGTTTAACTTTTGCGGTCGGTAAGCTCTTACAAGTCCTAGCTACGCTCATTTTAACCCAATGAGAAAAATGGGGTCAAACAATTCAGTTGGCTTTTGAAACTAGTGTCAAATTATTTCGAACCTTCTATATAAGAGGGGCTCAGAGACAGCTAACGGCGGCGTAGACCAACCAATATGAATGAAGAAAATATTTCTAAAGCAACAACAAAGAGTAGAAATAGAAAGAGAAAATCGATGAACACGAATTCGTAGTCAACAGCAAGATCTACAATGCAGACCACCCATACATATTTGTTGTTGCAATCGATTTTGCAAGACACATATGAGAGAAGCAGAAGACAGAAAACATACAAAGTTGTTGTTGCAATTTACTTTGGCTTGTGCTACGCGCTGTCTGTGTGAGAGCCTATTCGCGCGGCTATAGCTATCAAATATAAATGCCTTTCACAACTCAACTTGAGCCAGAGCTTACCTTTTTTTTGACAATGGATCTCTAATCAGCCTTAAAAAACAGCGAGCTCTAAGATGTTTAAACGCATTAGATAAATGTTCGGTAATTTACCTAAAATCGTTTCTTTGGCGAACAAAAAAACTTGCTTCATAGAAAGATGCGCTTAGTATTCGCTAATTTTGTACTTAGATCAAGAATGTTGGATGTTTGAAGTATGATAAGCATGACTATTCTTGATCCAAGGGCAAATTTCGTTATCTAAGAATGAATTTGTGATACCGAATTTCTTGATTCATAAGTTTTCAAAGCTATGTTTCGTAAATTATGGAGAGAGCCTATAACAATCGCCTATAAAACAATAGAATTGAACCGAGTTCAGAAACAAAATTTAAGAAAATATGTATTTTTTACTTTGTGAGAGAATTTGCGCTCAAATTATTCGTTCAACTTTATATTAGTATAGAAAATACAAACTGATAGTAAGATCTAACTTTTTCCGCTCGCTTTGAGATAAAAATAAGCCCGACTATAACATACTCTGTACCCCCAAAGTTTGTATATGTCTGATAAATTTCACTTAATATAATCTGTGTACCTTTGGTACAGAGTATAAAAAAATAGTTTTCAGGCCTGTTCCCGTTTTTGATTTCGATTTAATCATGTGGAATCCGAACTGTTATAAGTTCTCGCTTCCAAAAACCAACTAAGTTATTCAGCTTTTAACATCAAATATATGTTTACCTTCACTTGGACTTAATCCTTAAACCTTTATTTTTGGAAATTATCACTTTTATCCATTGCACTCAAACGAATCTGTAAACGAGAACAGGCCTTTAGGCCATCATTTGACGAACAATCGCTAAGTATGCACTAAATATTTGTAAGCGAGCTTAAAAATGTGCCCGGCCTCACTAATAACCTTTAGGTCCTGGGGACCAGCCGGAACTACCTACCTATAAATGTTTGCAGGAGCACTTAAAACCGCGCTTGAAATAAAGATTCGCCCAGTATTCACTAACATAATTAAAATCTAGCGTTTAACGAGCACTTAACGAGCGTTTTACGAGCGTTTAACGAGCGTTTATCATACTGATTCGTTATCCGTTCGTTATTAAACTTGATTTCAATACACAGAGGAAAAACACGATTAGAAAATAAGTTGCCTTCAACTAAAAATTAGAACAAGAGGTTGTTCAAAATTTTTGACAACAAATAGTTTAAATGTTCTAGGATTGAGTAAAGTTGTAATATTTGCTTTAAACCAACATAGAAGCGGTTTTCGGCAGAAAAAGAGAGAGGGAGTTGGCTTTCTTTCTGATCTTTATACCCTTGCAAAGGGTATTATAATTTTGCCCAGAAGTTTGCAACGCATAGAAATATTCATTTCCGACCCCATAAACTATATATATTCTTGATCAGGGCGACGAGCTGAGTCGATTGAGCTTTGTCCGTCCGTCTGTCTGTCTGTCTGTCTGTCCGTCTGTCTGTCCGTCTGTCTGTCCGTCTGTCTGTCCGTCTGTCCGTCTGTTTCTACGCAAACTAGTCTCTCAGTTTTATAGCTATCGAGCTGAAATTTTGCACAGAGTCTTCTTTTTACTGCACGCTGCTAATATGTTAGAACCGACTGGATCGGATGACTATATCTTATAGCTGCCATAGGAACCATCGGTCGAAAAATGGGTTTTAGTGAGAAAAACTTTTTTGTTTTCAATGTTAACGTGATTAAACTCGGTCATTAATAATATTATATACTTTCAAACAGATTTGAAAATTTTGGTCAAAATCGGATGACTATATCTTATAGCTGCCATAGGACCGATCGGTCGGAAAATGGGTTTTAGTGAAAAAAAACTTTTTTGTTTTCAATGTTAACGTGATTAAACTCGGTCATTAATAATATTATATGCTTTCAAACAGATTTGCAAATTTTGGTCAAAATCGGATGACTATATCTTATAGCTGCCATAGGACCGATCGGTCGGAAAATGGGTCTTAGTGAAAAAAAACTTTTTTGTTTTTAAGTAAATCGTTCTTAAGGTCGGTGATTATTAATATTAAACGCTTTCAAACTAATTTGAAAAAGTTGATCGACATCGGGTGAATATATCTTATGGTTGCCATAGGACCGATCGGTCGAACATGAATCTTAGTAAAAAATTTTTTTGTTTAGTTTTATTAGCGTCCTTTAACTCGCTGATGAATTATTTTATATGCTTTTAAATAGATTCGCAAAAATTGGGCCGAAATCGGATGACTATATCTTAAGGCTGTCATAGGGCCGATCGGTCGGAAATTGAGTCTTAGTGAGAAAAACTTTTTTCAGACGTTTATCTGTCGGAAAATAGGTTTTAGTTACAAAATTTTTTGATTTTTATGTAAGCGTTCTTAAACTGTGACATTTGCATTTGCAAGGGTATAAAAACTTCGGCACAGACGAAGTTAGCTTGGCCTTCTCGTTTTTTATTCAACTTAACTTTTTGTGTGCTCAACCAAGTAGCCCTCTAAATGTGAATCTGTAAAAGTGTGCAATGGCTCAATATGCTAAAGCGCCATTCCATACGTTGTTTGTTAAAAGCAGAAGAGTATCGGGTTTCTGAAAGACTTGAATGAAACAAGTTGGGTGGAAGTGTGTCGTTGAAGTTGCTGTATAGCTCTGATCCATATGGAATGGAATATGGGCGGAGGAGTTGCCAGCGTCCCTCTTTCCCATCTAATCCAAAGTGGTATGGCCCGTTCTTTATTCCTCCGAAGACCCAAAATTTGAGATTTCAAAATGTTCTTAAAAACGGAACAATATCAACTCAATTGATGTACTTGAAAACGGCACAAAAACAACTCGATTTGAGCTTTTGCGTTCTAAAAAAATTGTTCCTGAAGTGAGTACATGGTACTACAACTGAGAAATACCTTTTATGCATTGTCTTAGGTAACGTTTGTGCTCATCTTGAGTCCAATGGTTTCAGTTTTTTTTCCTTCTGTGTATATTTATTCGTTTCAATTCCAAGAATTTCATGTGGGAAAGGGGGAATGGGTATGTGGAAAATGAAAGAGAACATTGTGGAATATTTCGCAGCATTTAAGTTGATTCTAGATTTTCATTTCTAGTTCTGAAAACCCTTTTTCTTAATCAATCGAAATATTTGTTACATCTAATGATTCTTGTTTAACCGGCTCAAGGTCAGGTATTGAAAAAATGCATGATCCTAATAAGCTTTACCTGCTATGCGAACGACTACTTAAATATTAAGTTGGGAATGCGTGTAGTGCTTTGGTGGCGCTGCTTCACTTTTCACTGGTCTCTGTGTGGCTTGGACATGAGCTTCCCTCATGCTCTTGGCTTCCCAAAACCTTCCAGCCTTTTGCAACTTGATTGGTTAACTAAGCACAACTAAATTACAATTATATGTACAAGAAACAATTGTTTCGGAATAAAATACAAAACTCTGTTGTGGTTTTTCTTGTTGTAATTTTGTCATTTTCTCTTGTTTTTTTTTTGTTGTTTTGTTTTCTTCTGCATTTTATTTTCTTTGATGATCAGCTTCTTCTTTTTTTTTTCTTGTTCGGTTCTGTTCTAATTCTGAGCTAATTTTTGTTGTTGTTGAAATATACAATGTTTGTCTTGTAGTCTGGATTAGCTGGTATGTTTATCTATATGTGTATGTGTGTGTGTGTGTATGCATGTTTGTATATACAATTTGAAATTGCTGCGAATTTAGTTTAATTAAATTTTTGTTCTCCATTTAATTTTAAATATTTAAACATATAATAACATGGTTTTTTTGTTGTTGTTTGTTTTTTTTTTGCTGAACACATTTATTCCAAATTTTTGTTTTGTTTAGGTTTAAGCTTTTAAAGTTTGGTTTTTGTTTGTTAATATTAACATGAAGTATTTTAAAATTTAATGGCTCTTTTTTCTTTAAAATTAAATTCAACCAAAAGAAGAAAAACAAAAAAAAAATCCCTAATCCTAAACCTTAAATGTATGTTTTTTAAATTTTAATTTATCCAATTGTCTATATTTAAGCTATTCAAAAAAAAAAAAAAAAAACTATAACAACAACCTTAATGTACACGCGGCCCTTTCATGAACACTAAAATAGATCAAAATCAAAATGAAAAACGGTTTTCTTTTGGATGTTTTGGTTTTCCTGCGTTTTGCTTGTTTAGTGTGTTTGACATTTCTTTGGTTTTTCATTTGTACAAAATACCATTTAGCTGTTTGTTAGTTTGAAAGATTTTTAAGTATTTACAGCAGTTAGATAGGCCAGCTCCGTTTTGGCCAGCTGAAACTATGTACACAGAGAAAGGTTTTGGGGAAATGTTTTAGTTGACCGTGTTTAGCAGAAAAGCTTGAGGACTAAAATCAGATCTCAATATTGAAATAGTTAACGAGCTCCGAACATGTTAGTTGAACCAAAATAAGAAACTTTTAATGCAATTATTAAACTCATAAAAGTTGCTTTTTCAGTTAGATATTCGCTAATCATTTGCAAATGGACTAAAACACGAGCCTTTAGCGTACTAAAAACGGTTTTAATATTAAAACTCGTTGAAGGTTCGCAAATATACTTAAAAAAGAGTGGGTGTCATGCGTACGAGCGAAGCTCTTTACGACGATAAGGTTGATTGTAAATTTAACTGTTAACTTACTCTCAAGTAAAGTCACTGTTAAGTCACTCTTCAGCTACTGTTAAGTCATTGTTAAGTCACTGTCGAGTCACTGCCAAGTCAATGTTTAGTCACTGTTAAGATTTGACTCATACTTGACAACAGTATCACATACGATGATCTGATAATGTATCTCTGTCCCTAAGTAGAATCGGAGTTCTTTTTTTTGATCTTCAGGTAAACTGACTGTGGATTTTATGAGAGTTTTAGTACTTTTCCAAAGTTTTCTTTGACTAAATCCAATAGCTCCCATGGATACGATAGTTCGGAAAAAGGTTCTTTAAGACTATTCGATATTGTAGCGAAATTTGGGTCCACTTGTGGGCTCGTATTGAGGTCTGTCAGCCAAGCGGAACTTATCTTTGTTTATTGTTCGGGTCAAATACACTTACGCAGTAGTCCGAATGTTGAAACACTAAGGTTAGTTAAGATGGTTTCCATAATAGAGGTAGAAACACAATGTAAAATGTAAACATTGAATTGAGACATCAAAGAAGTTGACATTGCAGATCCTCTCTTATACTGCTTATAAGCAAAGGTTACTCTGTTTGATCAGTCAGTTGAATAAATGAATTAAACGAAAGGTGTCGTATATCTCGTCATTTGGCAATAACTAGCTAAAGTACTCTACCATCGCGAACTCACATACTTTTAAATTTTAAATCCAACACTTATGGGAAGTTTTCACTGGCGCCCGAGCAGGGACGCTGGGCACTCAGGAACATAGCCACATATGTACAAATGTATTAGCAAAGGTTACTCTGTTTGATCAGTCAGTTGAATAAATGAATTAAACGAAAGATGTCGTATATCTCGTCCTTTGGCAATAGCTAGCTAAAGTACTCTACTATCGCGGTCTCACATACTATTCAATTTAAAATCCAACAAAAATACTTATGGAAAGTTTTCACTGGCGACCGAGCAGGAACGCTGTGGACGCTGGGCAGACAACAACATAGGCACTAGGCAACATTTTTACTTATGTATAAGCGAAGGTTAGACTGTTTGAGCAGTCAGTAGAATAAGTGAGTCGTATATCTCGTCATTTGGCAATAACTAGCTAAAGTACTCTACTATCGCGGTCTCACATACTATTCAATTTAAAATCCAACGAAAATACTAATGGGAAGTTTTCACTGGCGACCGAGCAGGGACGCTGTGGACGCTGGGCACTCAGGAACATAGCCACTAGGCAACATTTGTACTAATGTATAAGCGAAAGTTAGACTGTTTGAGCAGTCAGTAGAATAAGTGAGTCGTATATCTCTTCATTTGGCATCAGCTAGCTAAAGTACTCTTCAATCACGGACTCACATACAATTAAATTTTAAATCCAACAAAAATACTTATGGGAAGTTTTCACTGGCGCCCGAGCAGGGACGCTGTGGACGCTGGGCAGACAGCAACATAGGCACTAGACAACATTTGTACTAATGTATGTATAAGCTGTTTGAGCCATTAGTTGAATAAATAAATTCAACAAAAGGAGTCGTAAGTCACGTCATTTGGCACCAGCTAGCTAAAGTACTCTATTATCGCGGTCACACATAAAAATTAAATTTTAAATTCATTAAAAACTATTATTGGAATTTTTTCAATGGCGCCCGAGCAGGGACGCTGGACAATGTAACAGAGAAGCAGAGCTCAGACAAATCTTAGATGAAGTTGAACTCAAGGAAAGGAGTCCGTTCATTTATTCAGTTGAAAATTCAGACAATCCTGTCCACGAGTTGAAAAGTATAGAGTTTTTAAAGTCAATCGTCATAGCCCTTCATCGATGTATCTATCACTCATACGGAACACTGCCCTCAGTCAGTATAGATTGTGGTTCTAGGGATCTAGTTTACAGAGTCAGAGCCTAGGTTCGCTTAAATATTTACTAAAGTCTAACTTCTATATATATCCAAACGGTAAGATCATTTGAAGCTAGCCCAATAGACTTTTCACACTAAGCGCAGCATTGTCGAAGCTGCGGAAACCAGCTAGTAAGCTACTTTTACCTAGTATGGTTGCAAAGTATCGCCAAAAGCACTCAGAAACGATAAGCATATACACTTTATAAGGGTACACCAACTAAAGCTGTGCTGGAGCTGGAATTTTGCTACTTTTGAGTGACCACCCAGACTAAGTATTTCCTTAAGTATGACCTTGACAGTTTTTCCGCAGCTGCGTCCGTTGTGAATAGACTATAAGCAAGTGTATTAAAAGTTGGTCTTAGGCAAATTTAGCTTTTGCTTTCTCCTTATACCTTGCTTATTATGGTATTTCCTTTCGAAGTAACACAAAGAGAGTATTTCTATGTAATTATCATTTGATCAAGGCTATGAGGTTAGCCTAGCAGCGGTGAGCACTTAATTGGAGTTTGGAAACAGTCCTACCACTACAACAGAAAAACGCGAGCACTTGCTGCGCCGTCTGATAGTGCGCCTTAGCGATGGTACCCTAGGATTCTGTAATTTTGAGGCAATTGCACCTGTTGCGCCGTCTGCTTGTACGACTGAGAGTAGCCAGAGTCATGACAGTTGAAGCAATGAAAGCAAAGACGTGCCCACCGCTAAGGTAAGGTAAGATGGAAGCAATCGGCCAATTTTGAAAAGATTTTGCTTTAATCATAGAACTTTTAGCAGGCTCCAGGTTAAAAAGCTATGATTTATGTTCATAACTTTTCCAAAGCAAGACTGCGTGTCAACACAAAGGAGTTTGGTTGATCGTATCATGAATTTCCTTAATTCAATCATCAGCGATCTTTCCTGTCTTAAATGACAGACGGCAGGCTTGAATCCCAACGGCAGGCTTGTAGCAAAAATCCGACAACAGTAGCAATCGCCAAATCACAGAAGCTATGTATGTGTGTGTTGTTAATGGAGGAAATTCTCTCCCCGAAGCATTTGATATTGAGAAATTTATAGAGATCTTGGTTTTTCGTTTCTTGATAACAAAAAGCTAAATGTCGCTTAATATTAAGATTGATATGAGCGTTTATTTTAAAGCATAATCAAAGATTTGCTCGTTTGCATTTGGCAAGAGAAAGGAAGAGCAAAAAAATTCTACTCAGTCACATTGCGCGCATCAAGGCAAGCAGATCGACGTCAGTTTGCACATGAGCTGGGCTGGGCAAAGGTTTGATCGTTTGAGAAAAAGGCTAATGCTTCAGAGCAAAAACCTAAATTCGCCTAGGTTGCATTGCACGCATCAAGGCAAGCAAATCGATGTCGGTTTGCTATTGATTTGGGCTGCTAAAATTATAAGATTTTGCTCGCCCGAATGCATCCAAACAAATAGATTGCGCGCACCAAGGCAAGCTGATTGACTTCGGTTTGCTACTCAGCTGAGTTGCTAAAAAATATGAATCATTACTTTTCTTTTGATGACAAATCCATAACCACTCTCTTATAGGGAAACCCTACTAGCTTTTTCGGAAAAAACGAGTATTTGGCAAACATTCGCTAAATATTCGCAAACAAGCTCAGAAACGAGCCTTCATTGAAATATATATAAAAATTTAACTTTTTCTTCTAGAAACTTTCGTAAGTGACTAAAAAAAGACGCGTTCATGTTGTAGATTTGTCTCTCATCACTTGTCTTTAAATTTTGATCACTGATCACACTTTTTGCTAAACACGGTCATTTATTTATTTATTGATTTAGTTTTATATTTTGTTGTTTGTTTTACTTATTGAACCGAAATGCCTGCCTCTGCTTAGATGAATGTTTAAGAAGCGCCTGGAAAGGTGCACACATGTGTGTGAGTCAGTGTATGTGTATGTGTCTGTCTGTGTGTGTGTGTGTGTGTGGGTGAGTGGCTGCTGCTGCCCAGTCAACGCTTCATGTTCCTTAAGGCACTTGCTCTGCTCTGGCGTCGCTTTGCGTGGCTGCTGTTCAAATTCTAGGCAACCCCCAATTCCCTTAGAGAAAGGTCCAAAATCAGCTTAATGCGTTGACATTGTCTCTCTGTGTGTGTGGGTATCTTAGTGTTTCTGTGTGTTTGTGTGTGTGTGGACGGTTTTCAAAGCTTTTAAAATGTACATTTACTTCAATTTTCTCATCATTTATATACTTAATTATTTTTAATTGATTTATCTTTCTCAGTTTGTGTGCTTGTTAATTTTTTTTTTTTTTATTTACAGTTAATATTTATAATTTATTTATTTATTTATTTATACATCCTATGCTAATCGGCATAGTTTCAGTCAATATTTTTGGTTTTGTTTTTTTTTTTTTTTTCATTATATTTCGCTTTTGCTTTTGGGATGTTGTGTTAGTGTGTGTGTGTGTGTGTGTGGAACTTAAGAATTGTCTAGGGAAGCTGGAGGGCGCGGCACAATGTCAACGCACAAATTTTTCCAAAAAAAAAAAAAAAAACAGAACAAAAAAAATTATCTAAACATTACACAGTGGTTCAGCCCTTAAATGGTCTAGAGGGAATTTCGAGAAAATTCTTTTAGTATTTTTTATAACTTTTTAACTTTTCTTCCGCTCTAAGAAGTATTTTAACAATAAAGCAACATATTTTCTTAATTTTTTTTTTTGCTTTTCAAGCTTGAATGACACTTTCGTTTTTGTCAAGATCTGTCGTACTCCAATGAGTAGCTAAATAGAAAAAACTTATGATAAGATCCTTCCAAATGAAATATCTTAAATATAAGTTTGACTTCTCTTGAATATTGAAAGTGCAAACAAATCAAAACCATTCAAACACCAAGTGTTTTTTTAGTCATTGGCCTGGAAACTGAAATCGTCTTTAAACCCTAGCAAGCATTAGCGATTTTTCTGTCCCCCAGGGCATTTTGATCCGTCGAGCCGGATCTAAAGTCTTTCCATAACCCCAGCTAGCATCAGTGGAATTTCTTTTAGACGAACTATAATCTAAAGTCTTTTCATAGCTCCAGCAAGCATCAGTGGAATTTGCTGTACCTTTTTAGTTTGACATTGGTCCTTCGAGCCGGATAAGACTTTGAAAACGATCTATAAACTAAAGTCTTCACATTACCCCAGTAAACATCAGTGAAATTTCAGTCCCTCTGGGATGACATTGGTCCTTCGAGCCGGAAAAGACTTTAAAGACGACTGATCTGGCATCTAGAGTCTTTACATTACCCCAGCTAGCATCAGTGAAATTTCTGTCCAACCTAGTTTTACATTGGTCCTTCGAGGCGGATAAGACGTTAAAGACGAACTAGAATCTAAAGGCTTTTCATAACTCCAGCAAGCATCAGTGAAATTTTCTGTTCCTTCTTAGTTTTACATTGGTCCTTCAAGCCGGATAAGACTTTCAAGACGATCTATAACCTAAAGTCTTCACATTACCCTAGTAAACATCAGTGAAATTTCACTCCCTCTGGGATGACATTGGTCCTTCGGGCCGGACAAGACTTTAAAGACGACTGATCTGGCATCTAGAGTCTTTACATTACCCCCAGCTAGCGTCAGTGGAATTTCTGTGCGACCTGGTTTACATTGGCTGGATAATACGTTAAAGACGAACTAGAATCTAAAGGCTTTTCAAACCTCCAGCAAGCATCAGTGAAATTTTCTGTTCCTTCTTAGTTTCACATTGGTCCTTCGAGGCGGATAAGACGTTAAAGACGATCTATAAACTAAAGTCTTTCCATTATACCAGTAAACATCAGTGAAATTTCAGTCCCTCTGGGATGACATTGGTCCTTCGAGCCGGACAAGACTTTAAAGATGACTGCTCTGGCATTTAGAGTCTTCATATTACCCCCAGCAAGTATCAGTGGAATTTCTGTCCAACCTAGTTATGCATTGGTCCTTTAAGACGGATAAGACTTTAAAGAAGATCTATAAACTAAAGTCTTCACATTACACCAGTAAACATCAGTGAAATTTCAGTCTCTCTGGGATGACATTGGTCCTTCGAGCCGGAAAAGACTTTAAATACGACTGATCTAGCATCTAGAGTCTTCACATTACCCCCAGCAAGTATCAGTGGAATTTCTGTCCAACCTAGTTATGCATTGGTCCTTCGAGCTGGTTAAGACGTTAAAGACGAACTAGAATCCAAAGTCTTTTCATAGCTCCAGCAAGCATCAGTGAAATTTTCTGTTCCTTCTTAGTTTCACATTGGTCCTTCAAGCCGGATAAGACTTTAAAGACGATCTATAAACTAAAGTCTTCACATTACCCCAGTAAACATCAGTGAAATTTCAGTCCCTCGGGGATGACATTGGTCCTTCGAGCCGGACAAGACTTTAAAGACGACTGATCTGGCATTTAGAGTCTTCACATTACCCCCAGCAAGTATCAGTGGAATTTCTGTCCAACCTAGTTTTACATTGGACCTTCCAGCTGGATAATACGTTAAAGACGAACTAGAATCCAAAGTCTTTTCATAGCTCCAGCAAGCATCCGTGGCACTTTCTGTTCCTTCTTAGTTTTACATTGGTCCTTCGAGTCGGATAAGACTTTAAAGATGATCTATAAACTAAAGTCTTCACATTACCCCAGTAAACATCAGTGAAATTTCACTCCCTCTGGGATGACATTGGTCCTTCGGGCCGGACAAGACTTTAAAGACGACTGATCTGGCATTTAGAGTCTTCATATCACCCCCAGCAAGTATCAGTGGAATTTCTGTCCAACCTAGTTATGCATTGGTCCTTTAAGACGGATAAGACGTACAAAGACGAACTAGAATCTAAAGTCTGTCCATAACTTCAGCAAGCATCAGTGGAATTAACTATCCCCCTGGGCTAACATTGGTCCTTTAAGACGATCTAGAAACTAAATTCGTTCCCTTATAAGTTTTACTTCTTTTTGAAGTGCTCATAAAGTGTCAATAACTGAAAAACTGCATTACCTTCTGAAAAGAATATTCTATTACAAATGTTTCACATACATTTCCCCCCGCTTACTTTCTCTTTCAAGAACTCAAATGCCTCAAGTTTTATACAATTTGGCTATTCGAAGCACTAAACTAAGAATTTGCGAAGCTCGGTTTGTGTTATTTGAAGTTTAACGGTTGCTTTTGAATGGATGAAGCAATAGTTTAGTGAGGGGTTTTTTCCGTTTTTTCCCTTCTTTATAGTTATAGATAGTACACTGGTTTCAAAATCCAAATTGTTGTAAAAAAAACAAACAGACTTTGTGATACAAAGTAGACGTTTTAGATCTCCGCTATATATTTTGCGTGTCAAGTAGCGCCGTTCTATGGGAACCTTTTGTCGTCCAAGACGACACGTACGTTGGGCACACAGTTGACAGTGATGACCTTCCCAAAATCGACACCAAATATAAATTTATTTTTGCCTGTATTGGTACCTGGTGAACCTCTGTTGGGTGGGCGTTCTTGCATATTTATATAGCTATTTTTCCAAAAAACTAAGATTTTTCGCCAATATTTGTAACAATTTTATCATATGGTAATTTGGCATGAACAATATGGAACAATACAAGTTGTATAAAACCGAATTTTGCAGGTTGTTGAAGCGTGAAAAGCAACAAGTCCGCTGATGAGAGAATTGTACGGCGCTGTACGTATATACCATTGCTATTCCATAACAAACTTTGATTTGGAAATTGAATTCTTAGATTCAACAGCACGATATCTATCTAAGCACACTTCATGAATTTTGTCCAATTCTGCCATCGATGTGTACTTTAAATTTGGTTTTGTTACCAGTGTGCTCAGTGTGTGTGTTTAAAGAGTATATTTTTCCTTCATTTCAAGGGCTAAACCACTGTCTGTTGCTCTGCTTGCATTTCAGTGTGGGTGTTTTTATACCCTTGCAAAGGGTATTATAATTTTGCCCAGAAGTTTGCAACGCATAGAAATATTCATTTCCGACCCCATAAACTATATATATTCTTGATCAGGGCGACGAGCTGAGTCGATTGAGCTTTGTCCGTCCGTCTGTCTGTCTGTCTGTCTGTCCGTCTGTCTGTCCGTCTGTCTGTCCGTCTGTCTGTCCGTCTGTCCGTCTGTTTCTACGCAAACTAGTCTCTCAGTTTTAAAGCTATCGAGCTGAAATTTTGCACAGAGTCTTCTTTTTACTGCACGCTGATAATATGTCGGAACCGACCGGATCGGATGACTATATCTTATAGCTGCCATAGGAACCATCGGTAAAAAAATGGGTTATAGTGAGAAAAACTTTTTTGTTCTTATTGTTAGCGTTCCCAAACACGGTCATTATTAATATTAAAAGCTTTCAAACAGATTTGCAAACTTTGGTCAAAATCGGATGACTATATCTTATAGCTGCCATAGGACCGATCGGTCGGAAAATGGGTCTTACTGAGAAAAACTTTTTTGGTTTCTATGTTAGCGTCCTCAAACTCGTCCCTTATTAATATTATATGCTTTCAAACAGATTCGCAAACTTTTATCAAAATCGGAAGACTATATCTTATAGCTGCCATAGGACCGATCGGTCGGAAAATGGGTCTTACTGAAAAAAAATATTTGTTTTCAAGTAAATCGTTCTTAAGGTCGGTGATTATTAACACTAAACGCTTTCAAACTAATTTGAAAAATTTGGTCGAAATCAGATGACTATATCTGCAGGCTGCCATAGGACTTATCGGTCGGAAAATGAGTCTTAGTGAGAAAAACTTTTTTGTTTTCAATTTTATCGTTCTTAAACTTGGCGATTGTTAATTTAACCAAAAAGATTCGCGAAATTTGGTCGAAATCAAATGTTCATCTGACGGAAAATCGATTTAAGTTAAAAAAAGTTTTTGATTTTTATCCAAGCGTTCTTAAACTCTGTCATTTCAAAAACAGCTTTTGCAAGGGTATAAAAACTTCGGCACAGACGAAGTTAGCGTGGCCTTCTCGTTTTTTTTTTTTGGTTGTTTCAATTTCTTGTTTCTAGCTGATCTCTTTCTATACTTGAATGTATATATATATATATATATATTTGTATAATATATATTATTATAAAATCATAAGAGCGTTTGCTTTCTTTCATTTTTCCTCATTTTTCCTTTGTTTTGTTTTGTTTTGTAGGTAAGCTGATTAATATTAGTTTTAATTTTAATTGCAGTCGTTTCGTATTTTCTTTTTTTTTTTTTTTGGTTTTTTTGTTTTTTGTTTTTTTTTTGTTGGTTATTAACAAACACAAAAACAAATGTTGCAGTTAGGATGTTTCTTTTGTTGTTGTTGTTTTGGTTTAATGAATATTTGTACTTTTTATTTCGTTTGAATTCGGGGGGACATAAGCTGAAATGTTGAAGTTGGCTGGGTGGGTGGTTGTTCACGTCGGGGTCACCATAAATAAATGTCGCTTGAAACGTAGTTTTATAGTCCTCTAGGTATGTGTGTGTGTGTGTGTGTGTGTACCTTCGTTTTGTTACTTTGCTTGGTTAACTATACAAATGTTAATGTTTTTGTTAAATATAACGGCAGTTTTACTATCCTTCCTTTTATTCGTGTGTTCGAGTGTTCGAGTGTGAGTGTGAGTGGGTTAGCTTGTGGGGGGTGGGGAGGTTCCCAATCTAATTCTAACATCTGTATTACTATAGCTGTCTCTTTCACACTGAGGTATAGGCTAAGTTAGGTTATTAAATCTTTTGCTATTTTGTGGTCACTTATAGATCAGTTTTAAAGCTTTAGTTTATCATATTGCTGCTGTATGTGTGTGTCCGTGTCTGTGTGTGTGTGTGTGTGTGTGTGTGTGTGTTATTTGTTATTTACACTTGAAGTTGGAATTTTGTTGTTTAAGGTTTGTTAATTGGTTTCGTTTGTTTTTTGGTTATTTTGTTTAAATTAAATTTAAATATTAAAAATTTGTTTAATTATTGTATTGGTTTTTGGTTTGTTTTGTTTTGTTTTTTTATTCATTTCATTTTGGTTTTCCTTTCGATGTTTTATTTATTTAGTGTTTTATGTTCATTATTAGTTAATGCAATTAAATTATACATACATATAAGTTAATTATATGTTTTGTTTTGTTTTTTTTTTTGTTTTTTGGTATCTTTCTTATTTGTTCTTTGGTTTGTAATTAAATTAAATTAAAAATTTAGCAATAGTTTAAATTTGTTTTTGTTATTTGTTCTACTTAAATTAAATATAAACAGCATTTGTAGTCGATTCTGGCATCCAACGTAACACTTGTCGATGGCAAATTGCTGCCACGTAACGTCATTTTAACTGAACATACACAGGGGGGATATATATTATATATATATATAGAGAGATGTAGGTAAGCATATTGTATAAAAATATATTAAGTAAGTAAGTAAGTAGTAGGTATACACATATCATATATATATATCGATCGCGTGATGGGGATATAAAAAAGAGAGCGCGCCACGTGGAGAAAGAAAAGAGAAAATAGTTTAATGCTAATAAAATCGGAGTTTCAATTTGTATATAAAAAGGGAACGTTTATGCCAAGTTGGACAAATGCTTAACATATATGTATATATATGGAGAGGGAGAGAGCGATAGAGTCGAACAAAACTAATCAAAGTACAGCCGGGTCATACTCTTTATATGTAGTTCTTTACAAGATCAAAGAAATCTTAAAACAACCTAAGGGCCGTTTTCTCATCTTGGTATTTTTGCAAATCTAGGTTGGTTTTGCTGCATTTGCTTTGCTTATGTTCAATTCTAACCATCTAGATGAATTTCGTAGCAATCTACTTCATCCCCATTGATTTAAAAACCATCTACATGCTAATGCAAATTAAGTATTTTTATGTATCCGCGCATATGGTCACACTGAAAAAATATTTGAAAACAATGGATTTTCCTTTAATATACAAGAACACCTGCAGACATTGCTGAAATTACAGATGCACATTCTGATTTCCCTAGTTCATTGCTTAAGCTAAGTTTACACATCCAAATAATTTGGCTAAATTTTGATAAAAATAGCCATTATTAAAGATTTTACAGAATTAAAAACTTAAACTGTGGTTCCATACGCAAATAATTTGATAATTTGATAATTGATAGCCCAATTTTCATAAAAAATTTGTCCAAATTATTTGCCTGTGTGAACATGGCTTTCGACCTACTGCTTAATCTCGCAACATAGTAAGAAAAACCTTCTCCTCCTTTGTAAAACTCTTGCTTTAATTTTTAAAATTGGCGCGCAATAAAATATACAATAATCAGCCGAGTGCAGAGGTGCGCTGCCAACCTAGTATTATAGTATGCCCGAATTTATAATCAACCTACATGAGACAACCAATTGCACAAAGACCATCTAGTTGCAAAATCTAGATGGATTTCAATTTGAGCAAAAAAATGAAACCATGAGAAAACGGCCCTAAACCTTTTTCTGAAAACTCAAAAAACCTTAAAATATAACATTTTCTTTAGGAAATTACAGTATAATGTATTCAGCTTTATTTGGTAACGTTCCAAGAATTTTATTATATTTTTTTTCCAATATTTCGGTTTACCCATTCCGGTTAGAATTATCATAAATGGATAATACTTTGAATTTTGGACAAATGTTCAGTTTTCTGTAATGTAATCCTTTCCTATATGAACCAAATCTATCCGAGCCAGGGCTGCAAATCGGTTTTGAACCGAAACCGTTCGAACCCGGAATTCCGGCTTTGTTTTTACTGGACCACGAGGACCAAAATAGATGACCCCGTTCCGAACCCAAACTTTTGGTTCGGTTTAAAAAAAAAATGTTTTTGATTTGTTATTTTCTCCTTTTCGCACACCCAGTGGAGTGTACATACATACACATATGTATGTACATATGTATACACTCATACGTAAGCGTAATTTATATTACATACTTCCAGTCAAAGTAAACACCTATGTATGTACACAGCACAATGTATTGAACGTTTTATTTTTCATTTCATACATATACATATGCGCCAATCTAACCAACCCGGTGCATGCTACTGCAGAAACATGTCAGCCGAATACAAGCAGAAGTGCGTGTCATACGCAGCGATATCAATTTAGTTATTCTTCCCACCAGATATAGCTATTTTGTACGCTCGAATGCCGGAATCTATTCAGTTTTGCCGGAGCCTGCAATTTTATCTAATTATGTGACATTGTTTAGCTATTTTAACTTAATCTCTGTTAAGTTTTAGCATTTTGAACAGTTGATATTTGGTGGGAAAAATAGTGAAATTGGCAACACTAGCCACGCGCCAAAAATTGGGCGCAAAGCAGAATGGAAACAGAAAGAGACAGAAAACACACAAGTCAGAACAATAAAAACGCGCATTTCATTTCGTTTGAGAAGTTTTGACATAGAAGGTGTAAAGCAATGACGACAAATTTAATATATACGAAATTTACATACAATTTTAGGACTGATAAATCAGAATGTCACGAATACAAACTAAATATGACCAACGAACATGCAGCAAATTAAATGCGGCTCCTTCAAAAGAAGACATAAAGATATTTTTGATCAAATTATTGTGGGAAAAAAGTTCCAAATGTGGCGAATAAACACCAATTGATGCTCAATTTTGTGAGTGAAAGACTGATTAAAGTGCATACGAGAAAGCATTATCAATCGGACTGAAGATTTATACACTATGAAGTCCAGCAAACGAGCGCCAATTATAATCGACGTCTTACAGTCTTACAATGTATTTATGCTTCAGTTGTACATATACCTATTGTATTGTAATTCTATATAGATTGAGTAAAACCAGCAACGAAACCAAGGTTCGAGCCAAAACCAAAGCCCAAAAACCTCAAACCTTAACCGTTGGTAAATTTTGGTTCGAACCTGCTAACCGGAGGTTCCGAACAAATTTTTGGGTTTCTAACACTGATTCGAATTATAACAGACTTAGCCCATACGAACTTAACATAAGTTTACCTAACCTTACTTATCAGTAATCTGTGTACGTTAGATTGGACCTCCTGAATATGAAGTTTTTAAGGTCATGGTCTCACCACACTATCTGATGCTTTTAATACCCTTGTAGAGGGTATATTAAAATTGTCCACATGTTTGTAACGCATAGAAGCATCTCCGACCACATAAAGTATATATATTTTTGATCAGCATGACGGGCTGAGTTGATTTAGCCCAGTCCATATGTTTCTATGCTATCTCCTCTGTCAGTTTAAGAGCTATCTTAGTCAAACTTTGCACTAAGCCTTTTGGTACAAATACGCTGCACATTTGTCGGAACCGAACGGATCGGATGATTATATCATATAGCTGCCATAGGAACCATCGGTCAAAAAACTAGTTTTAGTGAGAAAAACTTTTTTGTTTTCAATGCAAACGCCCCCAAATCTAGCATTTTTCAGTTTTCTATGATTTTACATAATTCCACTAAGTTTCATGAAAATCGGACAACTATATAGGATAGCTGCCATACAAAAGTTACTTCAGAGAAAAAGTCTTAGTAGGAAAAACTATTTTGTTTTCAATGCTATCGCTCTTAAACTTGTTACTGATCAATACTATATGCTACCACAAAATTCTGCCAAGTTTAATTCAAATCGAATGACTATAGCATATAGCTGCCATAGGAACGATCGGTCAAAAAACTAGTTTTAGTGAGAAAAACTTTTTTGTTTTCAATGCAAACGCCCACAAACCTCGTATTTTCCCGTTTTCTATATTTTTACATAGTTCCACCAAGTTAAATGAAAATCGGACAACTATATAGTATAGCTGCCATACAAAAGTTAGTTCAGAGAAAAAGTCTTAGTAGGAAAAACTTTTTTGTTTTCAATGCTATCGCTCTTAAACTTGTTACTGATCAATACTATATGCTACCACAGAATTCTGCCAAGTTTAATTTAAATCGAATGACTATAGCGTATAGCTGCCATAGGAACGATCGGTTGAAAAAGTAATTCTAGTGAGAAAAACTTTGTAGTTTTCAATGGTAGCGTCTTTAAGCTTTCCAGTTATGAATATTATCGGTTTCCATACAATTTTGTCGAGTTTGATCCAAATCGGATGAATATATCGTATAGCTGCCATATAACAAACTGGCAAGCAAATGGTCAAAGAAGTGGCGCCATCTATTGCTGAGTTTGATAAATAACTCAGCTAAGAATGTTCGACGAAAAAAGATTTAAAACCTTAATTTATATAAATTAAACAAGCTACAAGGGTATATAAACTTCGGTCGAGCCGAAGTTAGCTTTCCCCCTCGTTGTTTTTGGACTTGATTTTAGCTTTTTATTTAGGACCTTTACTTTTTGGTTTGTTTATTAATGATATTCCACCGGTTGTTAAATCATCTCAAGTCTTAATGTTTGCGGTTAATTTAATGCTGTCTATTACGCTATCTTCTCCTGATTCGTGTAAATATCTTCAACTTGAACTCAGTTTTCTTATCTTAATCATGATAAATGGAAGTTCATGTGGTTTCACCACACTAAACCGGTACTGAATACATACTTTATTGATCAAAGAGCTCTGATTTGTATTACATCCATTCAGGATTTAATGACCACATCCGTGTCATATCCACCACAGGTAAGAATTTGCTGGGTTTCATTAAGCGTTGGTCTCAAAAGTTTGACCATCCATACATAACCAGGTTTCTTTACCAGTCTCTTGTTCGCCCCTTACTAGAGTAATGCTCAAGCATTTGGTCACCTCCCTCAATATAGTTTCTATCCAGATATACTGGAGTCGCTTCAAAAACAGTTTCTTTGCTCCGCACTTAGGGGCTTAAACTGGGTTGCTGGTTGCCGTTTGCCTCCCTATATAGATAGGCTTGGACTTTTGAACTTGCCTACTCTAAAAGACCGTAGGACTATACAAGGTGTGATTTTTCTGCATAAGCTGGTTGTTGGTGATGTAGATTCGTCTCTCCTCCTAAGTTTGGTGAACCAGAACGTACCCTGTAGAGCAATTCAAAGTATGCGTCCGTTGTCTTTGCAAGTGTACAGATCGAGTCCTGTGCGTTAACTATAACGACCTTTACCACATAGTGTCGTTTCATAGCTCATACTACATCAATTCAATCGATGTGAGTAGGGGCATATCGTAAAAAAGGTCGGTGCAGTAGATATCTAGCTTTAAATTTCTTCATACATACGTTGTAACTATCACAGACAAGCAGACAATTGCTTGTCTTCAAATAAACACAAACGGATTGTCACGCCTGGCCCACAGGGGCCGAATACATTTCGCTATTCACACCGACACGAGCCGAACTCATGCTGAGGCTTTTGACAAGAGAGCAAACAGCTTTAACGGTCGATGAAGTAGGTGAGAGCTGGTTTGGGTCGCTTTTTATTTTCTCTTCTTGACAAACGCTGACAAAGAGACTCACTTTTAGACGCCGCTCAATTTTAAGTGCATTGCAAAATATAAGTCAGAGAGCGAATATAATATTTATATATTTACCTGTACTCAACTGTTCTCTCGTTATCAGTACCCAGATTTAGCTTTGGCATTTCGGATTTGTTTACACGGTAAAGCAAGTGAATACCAAAGGGAGCTACTTCAAATAGCTGTAGAGCAGAGGCGGCCTGCCATAGCTACCAGGAGCCGAAGTAAGTTGTGTGAATCGGTGAACACTGAATTGCAAATAAAACGTCTGTAGTCTGGAGAGGGCTCTCTTGTTTACCAACACAAGCACACCTTTTTATGTTCTCTCCATTTGGCCGGCACTGCTGTAACCGTATCTTTTTGGGGGCCTAGCATCGATACCGATCGACCGGTAACAGAACGATGCAACTAAAAAGCTGCTGGCTAACGTGAGCGGCAGACCCAACCCATAGGATTCTTGCGTGGGATACAAAAATCTCCACCCATATAGCCTTTAAAAAAGCTTGATATTAAAACATCAATTTCACTTTGATATGAAACTGATATGTTCAAAAATGTCAGAGCTGTATTGTTTAACCACAGGTGGTCTCTTTTTTCAGTCTGTTTGAAAAAAAATGGTCATCCTCGGAAAAGATGAAAAAGACATTTCATGCTCTAACATTTATAACGTTGCAAGAGCACTTTTTGTGAGATACTTTGCTGGGCAGAATCTGTCAAAGGTGTCTTTTTTCGCATGCCTCAGTAAACTGCAAGTTTGTATGCGTGCTTGTGTGCTAGTATGATGCCCTTTCTCTTTAAAGCTTCGCCTGCGATGAAATGTCAGCTGCTAATAGCCGAACCAAATTATCTCCATCAAGCTGTTTCATGTGTTTCTCTCATCGAGAGCTATGAAACAAAATCAAGTGTTCTGTTGAGAGATCACACAGTAATTTCGGTGTGCAGATAGCATTAAAAAACTGGTAGACCATATTTAGCGAGCTCTGTTTTTAACACATTAATCCTCTGTGTGTATGATAACCTATCAACATTCACCCGTATTTTGTGTATTACTTTTCGTATACGATCGGACAGCAAACGACTTTAGGCGACCGTAACTAACATGGGAAAACGAAACAAGCATTTGAAAGTGAGCAAATTTGTAAACCTTCTCAATTTTATAGAAGGTTTGGTTCGCAAATCGACTCCGATTACTTCTTTGTGATGTTGCTCTTAACTGTTCACTCGTTATGCAAGGTGGCTACAAAGTTTATCTAATGCAAGCAAGTCGATAAGAAGCCGAGCAGAGTATCGTGAGGCTAAAAGCAATGATGCCTGCCTGCTTAGTTCACATGTAGTAAAGCTTTTCTTGTAATTTTCACTCTCTCAAGCCGGAATTTACACAATGAACCAAGTTTTATGCACTTTTTACTGTAGAAGAGAGAAACAAACTGAAAATGTTGTTCGATTTCGATGGTTCGATGCCCAGAATGAGCTTACGGCCGCGTGAACACCAGAGAACTACAGCGAGCTTACACGTGTATGATCAATCAACCTTGCTACTAATGCGGTACGAGTAAACTTAAAGCTGAAAGCTCGTTGAACATTTTCAAAACAAACAATGGAAAACTACACGTGTATTGGCGAAATACAAGAATTGACTCGTAGCTTCGGCTACAAATCACCGTGAGTACTTGTTGCCGAAGTCAAAGATCTGTAGCGGGCTGTTACGATCACAGCCCGTGCACGAGTAACCCAAGCATGCAAAAACAACAAACTTGTGAGAGCAGAACAGACAGCATAAAGCCTGCAGCTGTTTTGTTTTTGCTTTAGAGCAAGAAGCAAACACAACAACAAGGCGAGTATATACTTGGATTCCCGTGTGCCGGGATACGTTTGACCCCCTCCTGAGCTTTTCCAGACACTCCGAAGATATCATAAAGAAACTAAGGAGCTTACACAAAGTCCTTAAAGCCTGGGGCACGGACAAGGAGACCATATCAACAACATACAAAGCGTTTGGCAGATCCATTTGGTCCCCTAGATCCCCTATTTGGTCACCTGCCATCAGCGATACTCAATGGAGGAATCTTCAATTGGCGCAAAATGCAGCTCTAATGGTGGCCACGGGTTGCCATATTATGACACACCCTGACCATCTTCACCAAGAGACTGAGGTACTTCCAGTAAAACACCACAACAGGCTCTTAACCCAGCAGTATCTTGTCGGATGTCTACAGGAGTCCCACCCCAACCATGCTTGCACCACAACTAAGATGTCTCGCAGGAATACAGCAGTGCTATGAAGTGCTACCACTCCTAGGAACAGGAGCGATCACGTCTACAGTATGCGCAGAGGCTAAGAAGACTATCCACACAAACATGGTAGCCAGAACCATCGAGGCCTACCAGACCACCACCCCCCATCAACCCAGCCGAAGAGACCCTTCCCAGGAGTGCAAGGTCAACCCTGGCCCAGCTCCGCTCTGGGAGAAGCAGCTTCCTCAACAACTATCTTGCGCGGATAAATCCCGAGGTGGCTGATGAGTGCCCCAAATGCGGTCTCTCCCCCCATGACACTAAGCACCTCTATAACTGTCCCCTCGCACCCACTGTCCCCACACCTATAGATCTTTGGACCCACCCAATCGAGGCAGCCTCCTTCCTCGGTTTGGGAAAAGATTAGTCTTAACAACACCACTTTAACTTTTACCCTCCCCTTTCCTTTTATTTACTCTTTCTATGTACATATAGATCAACCCAGCCGCTACAACAACAAGGCGAGTATTTTAGTGTGTAACTCGTTTGATACTCGCCCGTGGCTGACCTAAAGCTAGCTGTTACACTTATAGCCGACAGCTTTAACAAGCTTGTTCAATTATTACACGAGTGTAAAAAAAGAGCTTACACTTTCTGACACAATGTGCTTACGATCATTTCGTGTATGTCAAACCAAAGTGGCGAGCAAAAACCAGCCGGGTAAATGAGCGAGTGTACACGTCGTTGCAGGTCTCTGGTGGACACCAATACAAATGAAGTAACTGTATCTTAAGCAAAAACAACCACTAGAAATAGAAAGAGAACAACAAAGCCTTCGCTCGGAAAGAACGAGAAGAGAGAACACATTTAAAGTTGTTGTTGCTTTACGCAGCCTGACGCGCCGGCAACAACAAAACATGAGAACGCATATGAATTTGTTGTTGGTCCTTGTAGTCCAGGGGCCGGCAAAACACACATGCTCGTTTTGGCGTTGCGTGTGTGTGGGTTTAACAATGCGAGAGCGCGCTCATTTAGCATTTCTTTGTAGTGCCGAAAGAGAGCAGTATAAGCACGTATACGGCCGCTGGACTCTGATGCATGTCTTATGGCATGCGTGGCCAGCTATTCATTTTGCGTAAAACAACAACGAATGCGCAGCTTAAGGAAAGTGCTTGTTCACCCCTGCCCTAAATATTCTTAAAAGATTTGACTACTGAACTCAGAAAAGATCTTGTCTAAGAACCACATATAAGAGTTTCAAACGACCCAACTTAAATCTGAAGAAATATATATATATATGTATAACTTGGCGTAAACGTTCCCCTAGGAATGGACAGAGATTTTTCTTTCTTTTGTTTTTGTTTTTTTTTTGAGGATTGGCAATATTTGGTAAGAAGATTTTGATAAGTGCACAAGAAAGGGAAAAGAAATGTGGAGGGTAGGACAGTAAGAGATCTAGAGAGAGATAGAAATAGAGAGAGAGAGTGGAGGGGAGTGTGTGAGTGTTGTAAGTACGCTCAAATGCCGTACCGTTAGTCAATTATGTATGTATGTATGTATGTATGAATGCAAATGTCTTTGTTCTTAGTGTTTCGGACAGCTGGGACAGTGACAGTGACAGCGAGCGAGCGAGTGTGCGAGCGAGTGGATGAGAGAGTGAGAGAGGATACTGTGCAGTCTTGACCAACACACACACACACTTACCCAGCAGTCAAACGTCGGTCTCGATGCTAACAGCCAAAGCATTATTGTGCCTCATTGTGAGGCTGCTGCTGCCGGCACCGGCACTGCCAGCGGCTGCTGCTATGGACTGTTGTTGCTTGAAGCCGTTCTGCTGTTGCTGCTGCTGCTGTTGTTGCTGCTGTTGCTGATACAGTTGCTGTTGCTGCTTATCGGGCGGCGGTTGCTGCTGTAGCTGCTGTAGCTGTTGTAGCTGCTGCTGCTGATGCTGCGATGGCGAGGCTCCCAAAAATGGAGCCACCGTACTACGTCCAGGATGTGTTTCAGTTAATCCCGGCGTCGATTCAACACCATCATCCAAATCCATCATATCCGATGAGGACTCGGACAACGATGATTTCTTCATGTGTTGACCTACTTGGTAGTGTTATGCAATTGGTTTAGTGTGTTGTCGCAGTGTGATTGTGGCGGGCGGAGGGGGTGGGTTTGGGTGGGGGGTAATGGGGAATGCCAGGGGGTGTGGGGATTAGTTTTGGATTGGATCGAATTGGTTTGTATACACATTTTCATATATATAGAGAGAGCGAGCGAGAGTCGACGTTTGCGATAGCATAATTTGATACGTTTTTTGTTTTTTTGTTTTTTTGCACGGAATAAAGAGAGAAACAAAAAAGAAGAGAGAGAGAAGAGAGAAAGAGGAGATCACACATACAGTTGTAATGTATTAATTACAATAATGTTTTTTGCGGTACACAAAACACACAGTACGTGTACGTGGGGGGCCGGGTACGGGTGGGTGCGTTTCGACAACAGTGTGACCAGCTGGTCGGCTGGTCACACTGGCGCACCTTGAGGCCACGAACTATGGCCAAAGATAATGGCCATAGTTCGGCTTCAACAAACCCACCAAACAAATTTCATTTCTTTCTTCGTAAATGTTTCTGTTTTTATTCAACACGAGCGGGGGTTGGTTGGTTGGTGGGCGGGTGGATGGGTGAATGGAGGGGGGGGCGGGGGCGGGGGTAGGTAGTTCTTAAGCGATTTCCAGAGATACAACATACACACACACACAGTTCACACTTACCTAATGTACCTGGCAAATATGGACAACTAGTAACATGATTAAAGTTTTGGCTCTGCATCTCCTCCTGATCCGTTTCGCGGTGATAGAAGTAATTGAAATTACTGACGATAACCGGTACCGGTAGTGCGATTGTCAGTACACCAGCAATGGCACACAGTGATCCCACAATTTTGCCCCAAACGCCGACGGGTCTGTGTATGTGTGTAACGAATTCGATCGATATTGGGTTGGTTTTTTTTTTTGGTTTATATATATATAATATATTTCGTATATCAAACGAGTTTTTCCAATCAGTTGGGCATTTTTGTACGTTTGTTTTTTTTTTTTTAGATTGTTGGTTTAGGTATTTTGTTTGATTTTTTTTTTTATTGGAATTTGAGATAGATATATAATTGGAGGTTGTTTTGGTAGTTGGTGGTTTTTTTTTTTTTTTTTTAAGTGGTTTTTTTTGTATAGATATTTTGAAATATTTATTTTGGATGAAGCGAGCGATGTTAACGAACGAACGATATAAATAAAATGAAAATACAAATATATAAGAAATGTAAAGTAAAATTCTTCTTTTTAAGGGTATTTTTTTTTTTTTTTTTTTGGTTTTTCAGTGATAGCTTATAAGTTATATAGGGAGATATAGATATATAGATATATATATATTTAGTGTATGAGGCACAACAGTGATTAGCGGCAGTTTTGAGAGTTTATATACAAAGGTGCGAGCGAGATAGAAAGTGAAGAGACTGTACTTTGGTAAGGGGGAACAGTGGGAAGTTGGTGGTATGGTATGGTATGGTATGGTATGGTTTGGGGAGTTGAGTGAAAAGTGTGAAAGAAAGCTGTACATGCTGCATGCTTATTGTTTTCATGTCTGTGTGTGTATGTGTGTGTGTGTGTGTGTGTGTGTGTGTGTGTTTATGCTGATGAGTTACCCAGTTTTGGTGTACTAAAACAACGACACAACGTTACATTACAATTTTGTTTGGTTTTTGTTGTTTTCTCTTGTGGTTTTTTTTTTTTTTTTTGTTTTTCTTTTGCAGCTCTAAAACTATAGAACTAAACGAAACGAAAAGTACAAACTCAACGGAATCAAACAATTAGCTCAGCAAATTGAAAAGAGAGACAGATAGAGTAGGATTGGGGAATTGGGTTTAACAAACATTTAGCGAAATACACAAGTGTACGTTATTATTATTTTTTTTTTTTTTTTTTTTTTTTTTTAGTAAAAACTCAAAACGTTTCTTTGGTTATACATAAACAATATCAAAGGTAATACAAATTGATTAGAAGAGTTAGAATTGTATAGATTTGCATACGTCATGTCACCATATCCAACGGTGGTCATGGTAACCACAGCCCACCAAAATGCATCTGGTATGGACTTGAAGAAGGAATTTTCGCTTCCAGCTTCCGCAAAATAAACCGCCGATGAGAAGAGTACGACGCCTAAAAAAAGTTGATGGGAGAAAGTGCTTTGCATTGGTTTTTTCTGACTTTGATTTTGTTGTTTTTTTTTTTTTAATATAATTTTTTTTTTTTTTTTTATCAAAAGTTGCTTAAATGTAAAAATTTGTATGTATGTATTTGTATGTAGAGAGAAAGGCGTTCGTTTTGGTAGTCTTTACGTTCGTCAGAAACTTTTTCATATATTTGATTGTATGTTGTGGTGTGAGAAGTGCGTGTGTGTTGGGGAAAAGTCGGTGGTGCTAGACCCTAGGGTGGTGGACGCAAGAGAGAGAGAGAGATACGAATGTTACGAGTTTGATGTGGAAAGTAAACGGAGCCAACTAACATTCAAATGTTTATATTAGTCTTGATATTTGTGAAATTCCTATTTCAAATTGTGATTCACAAATATTAACTTTAATACTTTTGTTCCATCAGAGCGAGAATTTTTTAAATTTAACTTTAATGAAATTACTCTTAATGCAATTCGCTTTTATATTTAGTATTATCGCATGACAGCGTGGAAGAATGCTCCTATTGCCTTGGTACACTAAGGGTTTAAAAAGGTATACAAATTTGCGAAACCAATTCTATAAACGTTTTATAAAAACGCAAGATTCTGCTGATTGGAAGAGATATAGGCAACACAATCGTAAGTTTGAATTCTTAATAGATAGATAGATAGATAGATGATTATTTTCAATTAATAATTTTCATAGCTTACAGCTTTAAATTGATTAAATAATAATAAACAAACTATTTAGATGGGCCAACTTTAGAAATGGTACAAAATTCAATGCGAGAACTCAGTGCACAAGATAATCAAACTTCCGCTCTCGAAATTGCATTAAGTGAAGTAGAATCTATTATTAAGACTCTTAAGAACAAGAAATCACCAGGTATTGACCTAATACCAAATTTATGCATCAAAAACTTGTCAAAGAGGGCACTTACCTTCTTAACCCTTATTCTCAACCACTGCCTAAAGATTGACTATTTTCCTTTAGCATGGAAAATTGCAAAAATAATTCCCATTGCAAAACCCGGCAAACCTCCTGACTCACCTGAAAGTCACTAACTTTATCAAAGAAAGCCTTAATCAAAAACAATCAGTTGGCATGCTGACGTTAGACGTAGAAGCCACTTTCGACACTGTATGGCACAACGGCTTAATCCACAAGCTAATTTCTTGCAATACCCCAACGTACTTAATCAAACTAGTCCATAGTTTTCTATCGGGAAGATACTTCTATGTCTGCTTAAATGCGACAGATTCCACGAAAAAGCCATTATACGCTGGCGTGCCGCAGGGTTCGGTGCCACTCGGACCCACTCTCTATAATATTTATACCTATGACATCCCCCTATTCGATAGTTGCAACTCGCTTATCTTTGCCGATGACACGGCTCTTTACTGTTCTGGTAGTTCTTACATAGACATTCAACACGAACTGCAGTGTTCATTGACCTCTCTATCAACATACTTCGAGCGATTGAAAATCAAACTAAATGCCACAAAAACGAAAGCTATATTCTTCACCAAAAAACGACACCCAAAGTAAAACACCACCAAAATAAAATGGGAAAGCTCAGTCAGATACCTTGGCTTAAACCTTGACAAAAAACTAATTTTTAGCGATCACATTAGTAAGACTGTTGACAAAGTTAACAAGATGATCACAACCTTATATCCGTTCATAAACCGCAACTCAAAACTATCCATTAACAACAAACTTCTAGTCTACAAGTTAGTTTTCTTACCCACTATCTTATATGGATCAGAAATATGGGGTGAATTAACTCATGTGAAAAAATTGCAAAACGGCACAAAATAAGATATTGAAAATGATCCTAAACCTGCCCTTTTATTTTTCTACAGAACGGTTACATTCTGATGCAAATATCAAATCCATAGATGACTTCATCTCTCGTGCCAAAAGTAAATTCAACACAAAGAAAATTCTAATGAAGCACTAATGAGTGCTGGTAGGTACTTCACCACTAATATAATTAGTGTTAGGAAGAACTAGCCAAAGCTTAGCTCTAAGTCTAATTTTAAGTTTCTTGCCAATGTTTTTTATACCCTTGCAAAGGGTATTATAATTTTGCCCAGAAGTTTGCAACGCATAGAAATATTCATTTCCGACCCTATAAACTATATATATTCTTGATCAGGGCGACGAGCTGAGTCGATTGAGCTTTGTCCGTCCGTCTGTCTGTCCGTCTGTTTCTACGCAAACTAGTCTCTCAGTTTTAAAGCTATTGAGCTGAAATTTTGCACAGTGCCTTCTTCACACTGCTAATATATCGGAAGCGACCGGATCGGATGACTATATCTTATAGCTGTCATAGGAACCATCGGTCGCAAAATGGGTCTTAGTAAGAAAAACTTGTTTGTTTTCAATGCTAGCGTCATAAAACTTGGCCATAATTAATAATATATGTTTTCAAACAGATTTGCAAATTTTGGTCAAAATCGGATGACTATAACATATAGCTGCCATAGGACAGATCGGTCGGAAAATGGGTCTGAGTAAAAAAAAAATTTGCTTTTTTCAAATAAATCGTTCTTAAAGTCGGTGATTCTTAATATTAAACGCTTTCAAACTAATTTGAAAAAGTTGATCAACATCGGGTGACTATATCTTATGGTTGCCATAGGACCGATCGGTCGGAAAATGTGTCTTAGTGAAAAAAACTTTTCTGTTTTAAATTTTATCTTTCTTCAACTCCGCGATTGTTAATTTGATATGTTTTCAAAAAGATTCGCGAAATTTGGTCGAAATCAGATGTTTATCTGTCGGAAAATGGGTTTTAGTTAAAAAATTTTTTGCTCTGACATTTCAAAAACAGCATTTGCAAGGGTATAAAAACTTCGGCACAGACGAAGTTAGCTTGGCCTTCTCGTTTTTGGTATAAAACGGTACATACGCTAAACCGTTTGCTATCAGTTATTCTCTTTGCACTATTTTCTGTTGTAATTCTATGTTCAGAGCATTTTTGTGTTGCCTTATCTCAAGTTTCAAACAGTTTTGTGCAAGCGTCTCAAGCAGATGAGCGAAAGTGAATTTTGCTGAATTTAAAATTTAATTTGCTCCACTAAAAAACACTTTTATCGCTGAAGAGTATTTTTATTCTAACAGAATAGAAGGATTTCTTTCATAAAAAAATATAATTTGTAATTCTAATTGAAGACGACAACACACCCGATTCCGAAGACGAAGTTGTTGGAAATAAAAAATTCCGTGAGGAAGATGTTTATATTTCGGAGACCGATGACAGCTGTGAAAGGCCGTGCACTTTGAAAGCAAAGCCAAAGCCAATGCCAAAAAGACAGGAGTACCGATATGGAAAGCTGGTCACTTGCCACCGTATTCGGATGAGAACTTTCCATTTGAAGGAAATATCAATCTTCCAACTTGTATCAATGAACTGGAGATAACGGCAGACTTTTATAATTTTTTTTTTTAACGACGATCTAATGAATTTCTTGGTTGATCAGTCAAATCTATATGCACTCCAAGTTGATATAAATAGGCCCGCTAATATTACTCGAAATGAAGTAGAGCAATTTATCGGCATGGTCATATACATGTCGTTGGTGAAAAATTCCTATTGGAATACGACTCTTGGTCAAGAATATATACATGGCACCATGAGTTGCAACAGATGGGAAACTATAAAACGTTTTCTGCACTTCAACAATAATGACAATATGAAGTTGGCAGGTGAAGCCGGGTTTGACAAGCTATTCAAGATTCGACCAGTGCTGGACAAAATCCGTAATCAATTACTGCTCGTACCTAAGGAAGAACATTTGGTGGTTGATGAGCAAATTATTCCCACGAAGTGCCGTCACCACTTAAGACAATATAATCCGGCAAAGCCTCACAAATGGGGCTTCAAAAATTTTGTTTTGAGTGGAGTATCAGGTTTTAGCTACGATTTTGATATTTTTGCGGGAGCCCAAAGTGATACAAATCCGGAAGGAGTACCTAATTTGGGAGTAAGCGGAAATGTTGTATCAAGACTATCGGCAACCGTACCAAAAGGAAAAAACTACAAATTATTTTTCGTCAATTGGTTCAATAGTCCCAAACTTGAAGTCTACCTTATGAAAAATGGTATATTGGCTTTGGGTCGAGTACCTAATTCAAAGATGCCAACTGAAAAAGAATTGAAAAAGCAAGGACGTGGAAGCATGGTCGAAAAAGTTGCTAATATCGATGGAGTTCAGCTTGGCCTCGTCTCTTGGTTTGACTTACTGGATTCTTTACTGGGACTTTATAGAATTCAATTGCGTTTAAGAAAATGGTATAAAAAAATATTTTTTCACATGATTGATATGTGCGTGGTTAATTCATGGATTCTATGTCATCGTAAGTCAGATCAATATATGCCACTCTTCGACTTCAAGCTTTTAATAGCTGAGCACCTGTGCAAGGCAGGAAAATTTAAGAAGCGCGGACGTCCTGCGATGACACCAACTTTAAGGTACTCCTTCTACCAGCAAAAGAATAAAGCACCAGGAAATTCCCTTGAATTCTGTTCGAGTGGACAATATTGGGCATTTTCCCACCAGGAAAAGGCAAAGGCAGCTCTGCCAAAACAATTGTTCTTTCCGCTCATACACTTTTTGTGAGAAATGCAATGTAATTCTATGCTATAATGACAAAAGAAACTGTTTTACCAACTTTCACATGAAGTAACCTAATTGCATAGAAAGCCATATATGGCAAACTCTGAAATGCGCTAAATGCATAGCAAGCCATATATGGCTTAATTTTTTTCCCCCCAAAAAAAAATTTGTCCAAATATATATTATCTTTACCTAAATAAACACATGTTTACATAAAAAAATTTTTTTCTTTATTATTTCTATGCTCATGCAGTAGAGGGTTAAAATGAAATTTTCAACGAGAAGGCCAAGCTAACTGTGCCTAAGTTTTTATACCCTTGCAAATGCTGTTTTTGAAATGTCAGGGTAAAAAATTTTTAACTAAAACCCATTTTCCGACAGATAAACATCTGATTTCGACCAAATTTCGCGAATCTTTTGAAAAACATATCAAATTAACAATCGCGGAGTTGAAGAAAGATAAAATTTAAAACAGAAAAGTTTTTCTCACTAAGACACATTTTCCGACCGATCGGTCCTATGGCAACCATAAGATATAGTCACCCGATGTTGATCAACCTTTTCAAATTAGTTTGAAAGCGTTTAATATTAAGAATCACCGACTTTAAGAACGATTTACTTGAAAACAAAAAAGTTTTTCTCACTAAGACCCATTTTCCGACCGATCTGTCCTATGGCAGCTATAGTTATCCGATTTTGACCAAAATTTGCAAATCTGTTTGAAAACATATAAGGTTGTCAAAAAAGTCTTGCGGTATTTTTATTGAATTTTCAATTGTTCATAAAATTGGTTATAATATTGCGATTTAAGTCAAATATGCGCCGTTTTGTTCGATGACGAGTTCCCAACGAGATGCCAACTTCATAATGCCCCTCTTATAGAAGCTCGCTTCCCTATTGGCAAAAAACTCGGAGAGCCAATTTTCACAGGACTCTCTTGTGGCCAACTTCCGACTACCAAGCTCGCTCGCCATGGACAGAAATAGGTGGTAATCACTTGGTGCGAGATCCGGACTATACGGTGGATGCAAAAGAACCTCCCATCCGAGCTCCCGGAGCTTCTGGCGCGTCACCAAAGATGTGTGTGGCCTGGCGTTGTCCTGATGGAAGACAATTCGGCCTCTGTTGATCAAAGATGGCCTCTTCTGCATGAGTGCTGCATTCAAGCGGTCCAGTTGTTGGCAGTACAGGTCCGAATTGAGCGTTTGGCCATAGGGGAGCAGCTCATAGTGGATGATTCCCTGCCAATCCCACCAAACACACAGAAGAACCTTCCTGGCCGTCAATCCAGGCTTGGCCACCGTCTGGGCAGCTTCACCGCTTTTCGACCACGACCGTTTGCGCTTCACGTTGTCGTAAGTGACCCACTTTTCATCGCCAGTCACCATCCGCTTCAAAAACGGGTCGATTTTGTTGCGATTCAGAAGCGATTCGCATGCATCCATACGGGCAAAAATGTTTCTTTGCGTCAAGTCGTGTGGCACCCATACATCGAGCTTCTTTTTGAATCCAAGCTTCTTCAAATGATTTATAACGGTTTGATGACTCATGCCCAGCTCTTGGCCGATGCTACGGCTGCTACTATGCCGGTCTCTTTCGATCAATTCAGCGATTTTATCGCAATTTTCGACGACAGGCCTTCCGGACCGTGGCGCATCTTCGATCACCTCTGCACCAGAACGAAAACGTTGAAACCATCGTTGTGCGGTGGAAATGGAAACTGTATCGGGTCCATAAACTGCACAAATTTTTTTGGCAGCATGAGATGCATTTTTGCCTTTATCGTAGTAGTACTGTAAAATATGCCGTATTTTCTCTTTATTTTGCTCCATGTTTGCGACGCTATAACTCACGAACGACTAAAAACAAACAACAATAAATCAAACACGTGTTAGCGCGTGAAAAGAGCTTTCGAAAAAGCTCTAGCGTGAACCGATGCGACGAATACAACTAGAACTACGCGCTTGCAAAGACAAGCTTGCGGAAATACCGCAAGACTTTTTTTACAACCTTATATAATATTAATTATGGCCAAGTTTTATGACGCTAGCATTGAAAACAAAAAAGTTTTTCTTACTAAGACCCATTTTCCGACCGATGGTTCCTATGAAGCTATAAGATATGGTCATCCGATTTAGACCAAAATTTGCAAATCTGTTTGATAGTATATAAAATCTATAATAGCCGAGTAAAAGGCCGCTAACATTGAAAACAAAAAAGTTTTTCTCACTAAGACCCATTTTTTGACTGATGGTTTCTATGGGAGCTATAAGATATAGTCATCCGATCCGGTCGGTTCCGACATATTAGCAGCGTGCAGTAAAAAGAAGACTCTGTGCAAAATTTCAGCTCGATAGCTTTAAAACTGAGAGACTAGTTTGCGTAGAAACAGACAGACAGACGGACAGACAGACAGACAGACGGACGGACAAACCTCAATCGACTCAGTTCGTCGCCCTGATCAAGAATATATATAGTTTATGGTGTCGGAAATGAATATTTCTATGCGTTGCAAACTTCTGGGCAAAATTATAATACCCTTTGCAAGGGTATAAAAATTATTGAAAATGAGAAGCCATATTTGGCTTTGTATGCGGACGAGAAGTCAACGCGTCTTGGACAATATGTTATTATGGGTTGTAGAGGATTTTGTCTACCTCGGGATGATGATAATTAGCGACAGCAACATCAGCCTGGAAATCCGAAGATGAATTACTTTTGCAAGCCGATGCTACTACGGGCTCAGTAGAATAAAAATAGCGCTATACAAGTCGCAGAAGCTTGAACATTGAGGGCAGCGGCTGAGAAGGCAATAGGCGTGTTCAAGCGAAAAATTCGTCGGAGAATTTATGGATGGGTTCCGCATTCGAAAGAATCGCGAACTGTATGAGCTCTATGGGGACACCAGTCTGGTCAAGCGCATAAAGCAACCGCGGGTGTGCTGGATAGGACATGTCACCCGCCTGGATGAAGAAGCTCCAGTAAAAAGGAAAATGCAAGAGAGGCGACCACCTCTTAAGATGGAATGACACACCTTGGTTAGAGTGTAGGCCGAGACCGCCAAGCGGTTGTGAGGCTAATATCGGGCCAATGAAGTAGAAGAAGCAGCTACAGATGGGTGCCTTATTAACTTACACGCGAGAAATTCACAAATCGTATACTAGCTAAGCTTTTACATAATTATGTTAAGATTAATCAAAGTAAAATGAATATATCATAAAGCAAAGTTTCAGATGGGTGCCTTAATTACTCACAGGGGAGCAAAAAAAGATACTTAATCTTAGCTTAGCTACCACATAATGATATCAAGATTGATCCAAGTCAAATGCACATATCTATAGCAAAGCTAGGCTTCAAATGGATGCCTCATTTACTCACAGTCAAGAAAATAAGAGTTTTTATCTTAGCTCAGTCTAAAGCAAATGAATATATCGTATCGCTAGGCTCCACTTGGTTGCCTGATATACTCTTAGTAATGTTTCTTATAAGAAAGAGTCTAACTTAGTATTTTCGCATTCAGATGTGTGCCTTATTTACTTACAGGCAAAAACAGACAAAACTATTAGAAAATTCTCAAGTAAACGAAGCTCTAGATGGTTGACACCTTTTCAACCTAACGTAATCTTAGCTTCAAATATTACACATAATTCCGTTTACTTTCCACACCATCCTGGTAAATCAGTACAAATTCATCACTTCCCCGTTCCACACTGTGTAGCACACACACCATTTAGCTCCAGCGTACAGTGGAGTGTGTTCAGACACAAAACACATGGTACATGTTGCATGTCGACTTTTACTCAATACTCTTGTGGCATTCCCAAGCAGAAATCAAGGTTTTTCCTAAACAAAAAAACAAGACGGTTTCTGGTGAGCTTTTTGGCCTAGAAATATGGTGATACTTTCTTCTATTATGCCATGAAAATGAGTTCTTCTAGTTGGACGAATACTTACGGAAAAAAAAACCAAATACAAATGAAATGAAAAACATGCCAAAAAGTGGGGAAACCAAAACAAAGAAAGAACTTAAGTAACAGTAAAAGAGAGAAAGACAGAGAGAGAGAGAGCGAGAGTGAGTGGCGAGAGGAGAGGGACAACAGTAACAGACACAGATCACTTAGTTGGTACAGTTTTTCATATTATTCACATTATTAACACACAAACAAGACACATAACCTGCACTATTAACATTTGGACACAACTGTACACCGAAGGGAACTCTCTCATATTTTATATACAAAACATTAAAGCACATACTGATGAGACAGCGCAAGAGAGAGAGTGAAAAATGGTGAGTACAAATTAACACAACACTCAAATGAAGGCACAGGGAAAGAGAGAGAGAGAGAGAGAGGGTGAGCGAGAGCGTTAGCGGTATTTAGCAGGTTTTGCCATAGCTTTTGTAATTTGTAACATTTGGCTGTACCTCATATCACCATATCCCACCGTTGTCATGGTCACAACAGCCCACCAAAAGCCGTCGGGTATGGACTTGAAAAACGAACTGTCGCTGCCAGCTTCCGCGAAATAAACAGCCGATGAGAATAGAACCACGCCTACACAGAGATCAGGCCAATTATCAAAATGCTTACAAAATGATTGATTATTGTTTTCTGCTTGGGAATAGATGTAAGTATATAAAGAGATGTGGTAAATTGGTCCACTCTTAAGCACACAAAAAAAGGGTGAACAAAAAATAAGGAAATATACAAGTATTTATAGGTTATGTACATAACAAAATGTGTGAGTCGACTGCGGTGTTGAAAGGGTTAACCCTCTGTTTTTTTTTTACTTTTTTAAACAACTACAAGATATACATAAAACTATTTTCAAAAGATTTCTTTTTTTTTTTTGTTTTCATTATAATTAGTAGAATGATTTTGGTTTCTTTCTATTTTTATTATTTTTTTGCAAGTGCATAAACTATAAAAAGGTGTAACAAAAATGTATGAGAAAAGTTCATCAAGTTTTACATAGAGTTTTAAAGGAAATTGTTGGCATGACATGTGTGAGTGTGTGAGTAGGTGAGAGTATGTGTGAGTGTCACATAAATAGATTGCAAAATATTACAAATTGAAAACAAATCACTTTAGTTTGTTATACATAGTAAGTAGAAAGACAATTGCACAAATGTCTTAAGCTTCTGATTTGATTGCCTACATTTAGGCAACAGCTTTTGTGCATTTGTCATTGTTTGCAGAGCTGTCAAAATAACGATAGTTTTTCTATGCAACAGTAGAAATTTACAAAAATAGGCTTAGCTTTTTAACTAAAATAACTAAGCTTTGGGCAGAAGTGTTGTAAAATTCTTGCTCCCTAACGGACAGTTCTGTTTATACACATACAAAAATGCGTGATGAATGTCCTTTCTAGTTTGCAAGCCTTATTTTCTTTCAGAATGATATATTTCAACGATTCCGGTGACTTCACACCGTTCGACACTTGAGACATGATAGTCTAGTAGTCCTGTTTTTTGTTAAGTTTTAAATTTGAATAGCTTGTCAAATTGATGGAATTTTGTGAGGAAATGCAGGCCTACTAGATTATCATGTCTCATGTGTCGAACAGTGTGAAGGCAGCCTAAGTTATCATAGCGTTATAACTGTTTTCTGCGTTCGTAATCCTAAAGCTAGATTGGAACAAAACGTGAACACTCAGAAAAAGTTCGTTCTTAATCTACCGAAGTCGAGCCCATTCGTTGACAAAAGTAGAGTAATACCGCTTTTTCTTGAACCGTGAACAGCGGGTGTCATATTAAAAAAAAAAAGGTTCTTAATTTTGTTCTTTTGTTTCAAAAGTAAATTAGTTTTAAATTCTATATACAATTAGTTTTCTTTCTGATTTCCTTTTTTTTTTATTATTTAAATTCATCTTCTTTCTCTAGGGATCAAGAACTCAGAAGCTCCATCACGACTATCGACCTCACTTAAAGCGCTGCGGCGAATGGCATTAAAGAAGACAAAGCTTTGGTTGCTGAGAGCTTTTCTGAAACTTTGCCTTGTTTGTAGCACTCTAGGGCGGTAAAAGCATGAGTTCGAGTCAGCGTGGACCCGCACTTTGGATATGATTTATGCCAGTTTTAGTAAGAAATCTACTTAGTGGCGTTTTTCCTTGAACGTCGGGGCTTGTTATGTGAACGAAATCGTTCAAATAGGAGTGGGTTTTGGAAGGTAGTTTTTTTCTTAGTGAAGTTATCTGGACTCCCAAACACCTATTTTCATTTGCCAGATCGTCAAAGATTCTCTTGGATTTCTAATGGTACCTAGAAAAACCACCCGGCCTCACTAAGGACGGTAAGGTCTATGTGAGGCCCCTATAAAGGACCAGCCGGAACAACCTAAATATCTACCTGTCTGGACTCGAGTTGTGAAATCAAAGCAGACGGACATGTTTTTCCAAATACTTTTTAAATTGCGCAAATTGGCTACCTTGCAAAAGCCCCTACCTACATCAACAAGAAGGCACCGGTCCTTCAAGCCGGATTGAAGTTTGCTTCGAGTGGACGTCGATAAGCAAACTCGTTCGATCAGGGTTGAGGTTGCCTCGCGTCGAGATCTTTGCAGTGTTCTAGCGAGAACTTTTTGGTGCCTCTTGTGAGGGACTTTTGTGGTGTTTCGCGTTGAGGGCTTTCGTGGTGCCTTTAGTTGAGGGCTTTCGCAATGCCTAGTGTTGATGGCTTTCGTGATGCCTCTCGTTAAGGACTTTCGTGGTGCCTCGGGTTGAGGGCTCTCGTGGTGCCTCGCGTTGAAGGCTTTCGTGGTGCCTCGAGTTGTGAACTTTCGTGGTGCCTTAGTAAGGACCTTGTGGTGCAACTCGCTGAGGGCATTTGTAGTTCCTCGTGTTGAGGACTATCGTGGTGCCTCGCGTTAAGGGCTTTCGTGGTGCCTCTAGTTGAGGGATTTCGTTGCGCCTCGCGTTGAGAATTTTCTTGGTGCCTCGCGTTGAGAGTTTGTGGTGCCTCGCGTTGAGGACTTACGTGGTGCCTCGCGTTGAGGACATTTGTGGTGCCTCAAGTTGTGAACTTTTGTGGTGCCTCGCGTTGAGGACTTTGAGGTGCAACTCGTTGAGGGCATTTGTAGTGCCTCGCGTTGAGGACTATCATGGTGCTTCTTGTTAGGGACTTTCTTGGTGCCTCGCGTTAAGGGCTTTCGTGGTGCCTCTAGCTGAAGGCTTTCGTTGCGCCTCGCGTTGAGAACTTTCTTGGTGCCTCGCGTTGAGGACTTTCGCTGTGCGTCGCGTTGAGAGTTTTTGTGGTGCCTCGCGTTGAGGACTTACGTGGTGCCTCTCGTTAAAAACTTTTGTGGTGCTTCTAGTGGAGGACTTTCGTGATGCTTCTCGTTGAGGACTTACATGGTGCCTCGCGTTGAAAGCTTTCGTTCCTCTCGTTAAAAACTTTTGTGGTGCCTCTAGTTGAGGGCTTTCGTGATGCTTCTCGTTGAGGACTTTTGTGGTGCCTCGCGTTGAGAGCATTTGTGGTGCCTCAAGTTGTGAACTTTTGTGGTGCCTCGCGTTGAGGGCATTTGTAGTGCCTCGCATTGAGGACTATCATGGTGCTTCTCGTTAGGGACTTTCTTGGTGCCTCGCGTTAAGGGCTTTAGTGGTGCCTCTAGCTGAGGGCTTTCGTTGCGCCTCGCGTTGAGAACTTTCTTGGTGCCTCGCGTTGAGGACTTTCGCTGTGCGTCGCGTTGAGAGCTTTTGTGGTGCCTCGCGTTGAGGACTTACGTGGTGCCTCTCGTTAAAAACTTTCGTGATGCTTCTCGTTGAGGACTTACGTGGTGCCTCGCGTTGAAAGCTTTCGTTCCTCTCGTTAAAAACTTTTGTGGTGCCTCTAGTTGAGAGCTTTCGTGATGCTTCTCGTTGAGGACTTTTGTGGTGCCTCTAGTTGAGAACTTTCGTGGTGCCTCGAGTTAAGGAGATTGTCCGAGCAGCTAAAAGCTTACAAATTAACTGAAATAACTATTCTCCTTTATTATTAAGGTTCATAAACATAGCATACTTTGAAGGGCATTTATCATAATTTATGTTTTTTTTTTTGTGTATAAACAGGTTACTAGCAACTATTCTGATCACCCACAAAATTGCAAGAGCCCTAAACGATTCAGCTGCTCCTGCATGGTCATCAGCAGCTAATGAGCTGCAATGTTGAATCCAGCCACGGGTACTCCGGACGGCCTCAGGCTACTAATTTATGACTCATGAAGTTCATCTCCACATATTTTTTTGCGCTCCCTGTGCAGCTTGCTTGACAAGCAATATTCCTGGTCAGTAACCTTAAGGAGGATCAAGTTGAACACTTCTCGCTAAAGGTTACCCTTACTTAATGCAATACGTTCGCTTCTTTCTACCAGAGGTGAAGCAGCTAAAGGAAGATTTTTGAAACTGCAACCTGCTTTCTTAATTAAATACTTTTCCTTGTTACTTGGTGTAGCGGTGCTAATCGTTTGGCTTGGTGTTTCTTGCACCACTTTTACGTCAAAAAACTTATCACTGAAGAATGAACTCAACAAAGAACAGTTGAACTTAAGTCAAAGAACTTAAGAGGTACCACCACTGACCAAGACAATATGCTTAGATCAGGGTACTTATAATTCTTTAGAAGCCACCTGGTGAGCATTGCAAAAGAGCATAAGCATTGCACACAGAAAAAAAACATCCATTTGGAATGGATATTTAAAATTGGTTATAATACTATAACAACTATTTTTCATATCCTTTGTACGATTTTCAGCTCCATTTGATGAAAATCTAAGATAAATTTAACATTAAATGAATATTGTTAATATCTTATTTACGATATTAAAACTAACTTGTCCAAAAGAAAAAGAATTAATGAAGTTTTTTGGAAAAATTTTTGATTTTATATGTTGTTCAACAAACAGCTTTCTCAAACGGATGTATTTTGCATTGATTAACTTCTTCTAATTGGCTTTTCTTCCATTCTGTTATGCGATTCTCAGCATTTTCCAAATCTTTCTCCGTAACTTTGACAGTTTCTCAAGAGAGTCAACTTGAAACGTTTTTGTTTGTTTGTCAAAAACGTCTACAATGTGAACTGCACTTAGCAAAGACTGAAAAAAATTAAGCAAAATTGTTAATCATTCGCTGCAATTGCGTACACAATTAAGTATACTCAGAAAAACCAAGAACGTTGTGCACAAATCAAATACAGTCAATGTTAGTGGTACCCCACCTAGCATTTGGAAGATCATTAGGTGATTCCTCACCTTGGTGAGTCTTTTTCGAGCCCATTTGATGATTAAAAAGAGATTAGTTGCATGTGCGATTTAAGGAAGACTCGAAAATGACTCATGCATATGCTCAAAATGTGACTCATTAAAAAACGACTCGAAAAAGACTCGAAAATGATTTGAAACTGATCAGCAAAACGGGCTAAAAACGACTCGATCAAGAAGAGTCGCAGCTAGGGTACCATTGGGCGTGTTCAGCAGAATAATTGATCCCTGAGCAGGTATCAAAAAAAAACAAGAAGGCCAAGCTAACTTCGTCTGTGCCGAAGTTTTTATACCCTTGCAAAAGCTGTTTTTGAAATTTCGACCAAATTTCGCGAATCTTTTTGAAAACATCAAATTAACAATCGCCAAGTTTAAGAACGATAAAATTGAAAACAAAAAAGTTTTTCTCACTAAGACTCATTTTCCGACCGATAAGTCCTATGGCAGCCTGAAGATATAGTCATCTGATTTCGACCAAATTTATCAAATAAGTTTGAAAGCGTTTAATATTAATAATCACCGACCTTAAGAACGATTTACTTGAAAACAAAAAAAAATTTTTCCACTATGACCTATTTTCCGACCGATCGGTCCTATGGCAGCTATAAGATATAGTCATCCGATTTTGAACAAAGTTTGCAAATCTGTTTGAAAGCATATAATATTAATAAGGGACGAGTTTAAGGACGCTAACATTGAAACCAAAAAAGTTTTGCTCAGTAAGACCCATTTTCCGACCGATCGGTCCTATGGCAGCTATAAGATATGGTCATCCGATTTTGACCAAAGTTTGCAAATCTGTTTGAAAGCATATAATATTAATAATGACCGTGTTTGGGAACGCTAACATTAAGAACAAAAAAGTTTTTCTCACTAAAACCCATTTTTTGACCGATGGTTCCTATGGCAGCTATAAGATATAGTCATCCGATCCGGTCGGTTCCGACATATTAGCAGCGTGCAGTAAAAAGAAGACTCTGTGCAAAATTTCAGCTCGATAGCTTTAAAACTGAGAGACTAGTTTGCGTAGAAACAGACGGACAGACAGACAGACGGACAGACAGACAGACAGACGGACAGACAGACAGACGGACGGACAAAGTTCAATCGACTCAGCTCGTCGCCCTGATCAAGAATATATATAGTTTATGGGGTTGGAAATGAATATTTCTATGCGTTGCAAACTTCTGGGCAAAATTATAATACCCTTTGCAAGGGTATAATTATGCATCGAATAGTTTCTGCTGTTGGAGGGAGCAGTATCACTTTAAAGTAGCGTACTATTTCTTTGATACATGCTCCTGTATCATGATACCTCTAAATGGCTATTATAATGCCGCTTCACTCGAGTTCAGTTGGAAGATTATTGCAAATTTATACTTGATCAGGGAGCAAGTTGTTCTGCTGAACACGGCCATTATCTCCCGACAAAAGTATCATTTATGATCAGAAAACGAGCGCATTTATGACTTTTTGAATCAGACTGATTACTCGAAAAAGACTCGCGTGTGATTAGAAATTTCATAAAATGCTTGCTGGGACGGTTAGTACGAAACTACGATTTTTTCAATGCCGAAATACTTGACTGTTTCAACATATATTAAGTACGTTTCGAACTATTTCAAAATCTTTGATCTTTTCATCATACTTTTAAGTACAAACCGATTTACTCTTGAAATAATTGCACAATATTCTTCATTAAAGTCTAATAAATTCTAAAGTCAAGCCTTATACATCAAATAACCCCTAAAATTCCTAAGCTATTCCCAATTCGTAACGGAAACTAGGTTTCTATATAAAATCAAAGAATACTTGAAAAATCTAAAGGAAATCTATAAGCCCAAGACCAAGATGGTATTACTATAGCTCTGGAATCTCTGCCCTCATTCCATAAGCAAAGTGTTAGAACTAGAACAGATTCGAATTGCTCACTTTTTGAAGCTTACATTGTTAGATTATTTGAGGACACTCAATCCAAGATATTAAGTACTTTTCTGAAATTGTTTGACTTACGGTAAGTACAAAAAGTGCTCGATTCAAGTACATTTGTTTTCATTTAAATAAAGCAGGGCATCCATACACGAATTTCTTCGACGTATTTGATGTGCTCGACGAAATGTTTGTCGTTAGTGAAGCTGTTCGTGATAGATTTTTGTGTTCGACTTTTTGTTCGCAGAGAATAGAACCGTTTCTATCTTGCGTGTGTTCGTGCGAACATGTTCGTCAATGAATGGGAACAAGTGCACGAACATCGTTTGTGAAAAATATTTGTAGAGTGAACACGTGCCCAAATGAGCAACGAATTGTGGCTGCAATTTATTGAATGCCCCCAAAATGATAGAAAAATGCTGATCAACAGAGGCCGAATTGTCTTCCATCAGGACAACGCCAGGCCACACACATCTTTGGTGACGCGCCAGAAGCTCCGGGAGCTCGGATGGGAGGTTCTTTTGCATCCACCGTATAGTCCGGATCTCGCACCAAGTGATTACCACCTATTTCTGTCCATGGCGAACGAGCTTGGTAGTCGGAAGTTGGCCACAAGAGAGTCCTGTGAAAATTGGCTCTCCGAGTTTTTTGCCAATAGGGAAGCGAGCTTCTATAAGAGGGGCATTATGAAGTTGGCATCTCGTTGGGAACTCGTCATCGAACAAAACGGCGCATATTTGACTTAAATCGCATTATTATAACCAATTTTATGAACAATTGAAAATTCAATAAAAATACCGCAAGACTTTCTTGACAACCTATTATTTAGTACTTTTCTGAAATTTTTTGACTTACTGTAAGTAAAAAAAGTGCTCGATTCAAGAACATTTGATTTCATTTAAATAACATTAACAGTCGTTTTACGTTTCTAGAACGTTTTGTACTAAATTTAAGTAAATGCTTGATAACATACTTGAAATGTTGGGTACAAAACGTTATAAATTCTATTCCGATCTACCTAGAATTCTGCGAGTCATTGTTTTCTGAGTGTATTTTGATTAGAGACTCACCTTCTGTGAGCTACACAGTAGGCTGATCCCTTGCCATTCATAAGATTCACACAGAAAACTATTATAACTACAGTCGATGCTGCAATGCAGCAACAGAACTGAAACTGTTTTTTTTTTGTCCTGCTTAACGCTATTTTGACAGCCCCACAAACCATTGACCACTGGAACTTGTTTAGTAATGCTACTTGATTGTTGCAAACTAACTATTTATGACAATAAATGGAGTTACTTTTGGATATTGTTGTAGTTTTTTTGTGGTTGTTGTTCGAGTTAAACATGGAATTAGCTATGTAGAAAGTACTTTGTACAATTACAATATACATACGTTATAAATAGTTATCAGTTATTTGTTATATATATAATATATAAAGGTATTTGTTATATATTCATATGTATACACTACACTACAGGCAAGACAAATTATACAAAAGAATGAAAATGAAAACGAATAACGAAAATGGTTAATCATGAATAGAAACTAGCAGCCAATTGGCTAATAGTTTCCACTCAGATCCACTCTTAGGGTTAAGTCTAGGCTAAACTAAATCGAGTATTAGTGCAGTTTGATGTATGTCTAAACACATACATAGCATTTGGTATGCATGTATGTGCCCAGCCTCCCGCATTTGGTTAGCTCTAAACATATTCCAAACAACGAAACAAAATTCAACAAAAACTAAGGAATTGAATTGAGATATTTATATATATATATAGATTATATATAGAGTATGATATATGGCATAGTTAGAGTTAGTCAACATAGACAACAACAAACTATAAACTAAAAGCCAAACTAAATTGAAAATTAGGAACGTTACGACGCACACATGTGGACATCAAGAGACAATGTAGTTTACGGTTACAACTTGGAAGTGGTGTTAAAACGTGAAACAACAGTACAAAAAAATTTGTATATATATTTATATATTTTAGATGTATCATAGATGTGGGGAGTATCCTGGCAATTGCTTCAATATATGTATATTGGACAAAATGAACGCAAAGAAGTTTGCCAATTTTAAGGCATTTTTGGTACGCGCAGGGAAAAGGGTAGGTAGGATAGGCCTTAAAATTGCCAACGACTTTCGCGCGGCATACCATAAAAAGCATTTCAAATTTGCATTTTTACTTTGTCAGAGTATATCAGGAGTAATAGACTAAAATTCGAGTACATTGGACATTATTGCTGGTTCTCTAGCCAAAAAACATAACTCAAAAAAAAAAACTTGAAAATCAAATACGTATAAATGAAAAGAAAGTAAACTAAAACGGAAACATTAAGTGTATATAACTAGTTGGGTACATTTATATATAATATATATATATATTCTAATCCATCGAAAGTGAGTCTCCATAATAACAATACCTACTTAGGGGCTAAATGTTAAGACGACTAACAAAAAAAATCTAGATAAACTTCACACTGAGGGGTTGCAAATAAACAGCGATAGTTTTTGGAAAAAGTTGATTTTAAGTATGGGTAAAATATTTTCTATAAACTCGATCGATAAGTTCACAAAAGGAAATATTAGAATTTAGTTTGTTTCTTAGTGTTTTGAGTCGGTAAAAAGAAAAACACTGGAACATCATTTCGGGTAGCTGTCCCACTGTATGAAAGCTTATAGCTGCTTGTGCCAGTTGCTGCCAAACAAGTGTGAACAGCAGCTAAAGAACAGTGCCAGTTGACTGTTGCCATATATGGAAAATTTTCCAGTGGGAAGTTTAGGTATCAAAATAGCTGCGATCCGTTTTCGCTATCGAGAAAGTGTCGAGAATGGACTCAAAAAAAAGTATCGTAAACGGACTCGAAAAAGTGTTGAGAACGGACTCTAAATCGACACTTTTTCGACATTGAAAACGGATCGAAAACTGAATCGTTTCCAATACGTTTTCGCTATCGAGAAAGTGTCGAGAACGGACTCAAAAAAAAGTATCGTAAGCAGACTCGAAAAAGTGTCGAGAACGGACGCTAAATCGACACTTTTTCGACACCGAAAACGGATCGAAAACTGAATCGTTTCCAATACGTTTTCGCTATCAAGAAAGTGTCGAGAACGGACCTAAAAAAAAGTATCGTAAACGGACTCGAAAAAGTGTCGAGAACGGACTCTAAACCGACGCTTTCTCGACATTGAAAACGGATCGAAAACTGAAAGTGTCGAGAACGGATCCGAAAACGTGTATCGAGAACTTACGTTTTGCTGCCACAAACTGAGCGACAGGTAATACTTTTTCGGACCGAAAACGGAACACATTCTCGATAGTTTTCTTAGAGAAAACTTCGAGAAAACATCGAAATCGGATCCGTTTTCGTTAAGGATTGTCGGGTGGGGTGACATAGGTCAAGCATACGAACACACATACAATTGATGGCAGTAGGCGGATTTTCTACATTTGCCAAGGGATCACTATATATGTATAAAAGAGTTTGTTCTGACTGACTGACTGATTCATTAGCAATCTACGCACAGCTTTAACCAAAGGTGAGCACGCCCTTGCTCCGACATTCTTTTGTGTGCAATTGGCATCAGTCAGTCTTAACTCGCTTTGAAATGTAAACAACAACAAAGTCTATGCGAATCGGAGCACCACGGCGCCTGCAAGACGCACACACAGAGGGCGAAACAGGTGCATTTGGCGCGGTTGAGACTTGATGAAAGCGTTTGTTTTTCTGGTGCTGTTGTTGGACTGCTCTTAAACTTAAATTTTGTACCCACTGCTGGCCTAAACGATAAGAGCGCGCTCACACATGCGGCTAAAAGATGAACTGACAGCAGAACTTAAGGTCGGGTTGCTAAACCTCATGGTGGTGAGACCATACTCACGTATGAAGCTGTCGTGTGGGGAGATAGAGCAAATCCACTCACTGTAAGGACTCAGTTGCAAAAGCTGCAAAGGCTGGCATGTGTACCTGTCCGACAGCGGCCCTAAAAGTACAGATGGAGCTAATACCACTCCACCATACCAACTGCTGGAAAAAATAAGCCACATTGCTCAGACTGACAGCAGAAGGAGTAGGCAGGAACTACATAGTAAGCCTGAGGGACTCTGAGAGGCTATCCACTATGTAGATACTGTGAAGAGAATGAGGAGTCGCAGATTCAGCAAATTTGGGGAACACAGCTTACCCCCCAAAAAGATAAGTAACCTAGAACCCGCGAAAATCCAGACATTCGTACAGGAAATAGGGCTGCTAGGAAAGTTGTAAACTAAGTATGGGGGCACAATAGATCAGTATTGGTCGCAGTGCGCTTTTCCCCCAACAACAAACTAGAAACTAGAACTATTTCGGTCGATTGTATTAAAACTTGGTTTGTAAGTATAGTAAGCAAAATAACACTAGTTCACGGCCAAAAAGACCCATTTCTACTCAAAGTATTTTTCAGTGTAGTTTGGATTGGTGATCTCAAAAATCGATTTCAAAAATTTTTTCATTTCAATTTTTATAAATATGAATTTTTTCCATTTTTTCGGTAAGTGCACTTACATTGTATGCCAGATCTCAATTCATAATGGTCAGATGGAGTCAAGCAAGATATGAATCGAAAGGTAATTGAATTGTCAATAATAACGTAGAACATTGTTTTCAAATCGGTTTAGAAATTTGAATACAATTACCAAAAATATTTGAAAAAAATCGATTTTTTGCTCGAAACACACACCGTCACACACTTGTGTTTCGCAACAACGAAAAATATGCTTTGCATATATTTCAAAGCTGCGAAATAATCACTCATCGCATGACTATCGGGTGACTATCGCATGACATTGATTGGGAGCGCTGTAATATCGATATGACTATTTCGCGTGTGAACTGCAGACCAACTCGCGAAACGGCAACCTGCGAAATCATTCTTTTTATATGGAGTTTTCGATTTCGCGGGTATCTCCATTCGATGCTTTCGTCTAAAACCAATCCTTATGGAGCAGATCATGGGAAGCCTGCCTGCAGAACGCGTGCGATCGAGTCCGGTGTTCCAAACCACGGGCATTGACTTTTGCGGACCACTCTAATACAAGGCTGAAACCAGAAACAGGCCTCATGTTAAATGCTGGCTGTGTTCGTCTGTTTTTCAACAAAGGCAACACACTTGGAAATCGTACGAGATCTCTCTACTGATGCCTAAGGCCGAAACCACGCACTATCTGTACGAACAACGCCACCAATTTTGTTGGTTGGTAGGCATCTGTTTCTGAGCGAGACGCACAACAATTTCGTTACCAATGGGATTGACTGAAAGTTTATTACTCCTCGTTCTCCACATTTTGGGGGATTATGGGAGGCGGCTGTTAAAGCAACCAAATTTCATCTTCATATTTATTCACCCATGATGAATTGCAAACCTTAGCTAGCGAAATATCCTCAATAGGGCGGGTCAATTTGTATGGAGCTAAAAAAACGTGGTAAGCGTATAGCAGATTCGGAATCTGCAATGAATTCTAAGAAAATTTTACAAAGAAACCCCATGTCTAAAATGAATTCCTAGCCCCCGCTGCGAAGCATGAAAATGTAAGGTTGCAGTATATTTTGGTATATTGAGGTTTGTACGGTTTTTTTTTTTAAAATAATACATTTTGTAAAGATATTATATTTTATTCTGATTCATTTTTTTATAATATAATTGATAAATATTTTTGTTTTTAAATTAACCAACAAATTTTTTTAAATTAAATTTTTTTTAATAAAAATAACGAAAACACGCCATACACTGATGAAGAGGAAACCAAAAGTCTATAACTTTTTGACAATAAAAGATATAGGCTTGCAATTTGAAATATATATTCAATATAATTTGGAAATTTAAGGTATTCAAAAAAAAGTGGGCGTGGCACGAAAGGGGGCGTAAAATAGATTAGACTCCGTTTTTCTTTCTATCTAAAAATTTACCAAATTAATGAAAACAATGTTAAGTCACAATACAAAACGCTTATGTAATTGTTGAATTTTCACTAATTTCAAACATTTATTCAACTTAATATTAAATATAAATAAAGTCAATTTTTAAAGTCTTGCTTCGACTCGATTTGTGGATATTTTAAACGACTTTCTAAAGTTACTGACGTAACGTCATCTACATTGTGCGGCATTACGAGTCGTGCGACATGTGTCAACATTTGCACACATCGTTCGGTTCCCTGAATGTGGGATGGAATTTCTGGATCTGCCAGTGGTATTTCCTCAGAATTTAAATACTCCAATAAGTGTTCATGTGGAATGTTAAAAGTTAACGGAGGTTCAAATAAAATGTCGTCGTTATCTAAGTCAACTAAATTCATATAATCTGTGCAGTCGAAATTAATTATATTCTTTTTATAAGACCGGAGCTTAGACGTATCTTGTATTTTTTCGCGATAGTAACTAATTTTGTTAATAGCATTTTCTCGAACAGATTTTCTTTCATCAAAAAGCATTGCTAACAAAATATTTTCTGTATGGCCAAAAAATGAATTGTTTTGTATTGCTTTGTTCACAATTTCTTGAAGATTTGTCGGCAAGAACTGTGCTGACCGAATAAAACTAAATAAAAGTTTACTGCCGTATACCATAGAGTTATAAAATTTGACATTAAAATACATTGGTATGTAAACTTTCATAATGAAATTAATCAAAATTTTTAAATTGTTTGATGAAACTACTAGCGACATAAAGGCGTAAAATTCTGCATGCTTTTGTCAACCAGCGCGAATGAACAAATTTTCCCGGTTTCATGTTGGCGACATCCTCTGAACATGAACCTTCCGATACAGCTTTGGCTATTCTAAATAGATAAAAAAACGTCAGTGGAAAGATTTTTTTCATCTTTACTTTCAATAGTTGGAGGCATATTCCCAAATGAAATGGGTTCAAAATGAGATATACTCTGCAAGAAAATGTTTACTTTAAATTTGATGAAGTTGTATTAAAATTTGGTGCCTACCGGAAGTTGTTCACATGTCTCAAGTAACTTCGCCAAAGTGCCACAAGCAGTGGATGGTCCACTTGTCTTAGAATTTTCTAAGGCATTGTACAAATGGCGTAGTGGAAGTTCGTTGAAATGTAGCAAACAAACAAACCAATGTAATGGTTTAATTAAGGAAACTTCAAATGTATTTTACGCCCCCTTTCGTGCCACGCCCACTTTTTTTTTGAATACCTTAAATTTCCAAATTATATTGAATATATATTTCAAATTGCAAGCCTATATCTTTTATTGTCAAAAAGTTATAGACTTTTGGTTTCCTCTTCATCAGTGTATGGCGTGCTTTCGTTATTTTTATTAAGAAAAATTTAATTTAAAAAAAATTTGTTGGTTAATTTAAAAACAAAAGTATTTATAAATTATTTTATAAAAAAATGAATCAGAATAAAATATAATATCTTTACAAAATGTATTATTTTTTTTAAAAAAAACCGTACAAACCTCAATATACCAAAATATACTGCAACCTTACATTTTCATGCTTCGCAGCGGGGGCTAGGAATTCATTTTAGACATGGGGTTTCTTCGTAAAATTTTCTTAGAATTCATTGCAGATTCCGAATCTGCTATACGCTTATGGCATACAAAAATTGACCCGCCCTAATCCTCAATGCTAAACTCTCACCCACTTTATTCCCTTACAGAAAGTTCTGAAGACTCATAGATGTGCTGATGCCGAATCATTTTTTCAATGGGTTTTTGCGAGCCGGATCTGACACATCTTCGCATTAATCTGTTGAGTCGTTGGCAGCGCCAAATGAAGAAAATATTCTGGCCGGAAATGGAGTACAGCATATCTTTTGCTGCTCCTGGAGAGGGGCAAATGGCGATCAACTGCTCCAAATCTTTCTCCAGACGCTATTGTACTCCACAAGGAAGAGAATGTGCCACCACTACACTGGCCACTGGGACGCGTTGAAAGCGTCATTTCTGGCAAGGATCATTCGCACCGCCAAGGGACAATTCAAACGCGCAGTAGCGAAGCTTGCAGTTCTGCCCCTTCTGGATGGCTCTGTTGAAAGTTTGAACCTTCCAACGGGAGCTCATGTAAAGTTCTTTTAACTTTGCCAACATAAATTAGTTAAGCTTAAAGTCAAAGGCCATCTGCCGCCAATATTGTTTGCCTAAATCCTCTCCGAAGCGCAGTTTTGCAGAGGTATTAGAAATTTTGTAAAGAGCAGGCAAGGTTCACCTGCACATGAGAGCTCAAACATTAAAGAACGTTTATTAATTTGCATTTGTTGCATTTAAACTTGGCCAATTGGGGTATCCAAACCAGTATCTCCACGCCAAGCTTAAGGGAAAAACGTATTCCGTTTGTGTTGGAAAAAATATTTTACAATTCGGATAAAATTCAAATAATATTTGTCATTTTCTTATAAAGCAATCGAAACTTCTCTATCGATGTATCTGCGCAACCCATCAGTTAAAGTTTATACACTCAGTGTAGTTGTTTACGCTGCTAGGGGCGTGTCTATATAGTATCCGGTTTTTAGCTAGATTTATTAGGTTTCTATGTATTTGTTGTATGTATCTGAGTTGAGTTCAGTTTAGTTTATATGTTTGGGGTTGTGTTTTTTGTTTTTTGTTTTGTCTTCGGTATACGTAGGTAATTAGCATAAACTATTCATATATCATATAAATATATATATACATAGGTGTGTATACTTTACATTTTACTGATGAGCATATACGAGCTAATATAATTAAGTAAGTTTAGTGTGTGTTAGTGTGTGTTCTTAGCCCTTAAGTTCGCTAGTTCTGTAAATCGGTGTATCTTTTTGGGTTTTCGTGATTATCGTGGTTATCAAATCAAATGGAGAAATCATAATAATTGTTTGTTTTAAAAAGCATAAGAAATCGAAGTACTTCGTAGTTTTGTTGTTGGTTAAATGATGGATTGGGGGGGGGGGGGGAGTTAAAATGTGCTTTGTGGTACTTAAGACATTTAGAGTACAAGTATTTAGTTATTTTATAAATTATATGGTAAGATATTGGCTTGTATGTATATGTATATATCATATTTGTTGTTGTTTCAAGTTGGGCGTGTCTTTTGGGGGGGCCTAACGATTTCATTGGATGGTCTGTCTGTGCATTCGGGTCGAGTCTTTTGCAGTTGGTTGTGAGTTGGGTATTGAGGATTACAGTTAGTTTTGACTGTTTGTAACTTACCTATAAATAAGAAAAATATAAGTAAACCTAATTCCCGCATTGAGGCTTTCAGAGTTCGTCCTAATATTTGTAAACCCTTCGAATGCCTAGATAACTTAAATATTCGAAATACTCGAACTAATCGTATCACTCGTAATATTGCCAAGGACATAGCCTGATTCGATGACTTGTCCTAAAAATTTATAATCATTTATATAGATTTGTATAGGCATATAGGGATATATATAGAGAGAGATAGAGAGATGTGTGTGTGTGTGTGTGTGAGAGAGTGTGAGAGTGTGCGTGTGTTAAACATTGTTGTTGGTGGATGAGTGTTTTGCATATAGTACAACAATGATTAGTATTCGGTGCGATTCAAATAGCATTAGGAAAAGCTGAGAGCATAACACATTATGTAGAGGTGATGGCTGATCATGGGGTTAAATCATAAGCATTTATGGGGTTAAGGGCAGGCAGTTTCATGGCAAATCAAAAAATTATACTGTAGTTGTTTTCATGTGTGTGTGTGTGGGTGTGTGTGGGTGTGTGTCAAGGTTTTAAGCTTTTTTTTTTTATCGGCCAAACAAAAATCTCATACCTGTGGACTGACTGGCGCTTTTGGAAGATTTAACGTATCCTCCTCTTCGGCAACGACAGTCGCTAGTGTTATAAAGTACGGAATGATGGCGATTATGTCGATAACATTCATGACATCCCTGCAGAAATTTAATTTGTTCGGACATGCGAGGAACCTGAGTACCACACCAAACGGAAATGTCAGATCAACAGAGAGAAAGAGAGAAGTAGAGAGTGTGGTAAATATATATATATATATACTTAATGTATGTGTGTACACAAGCTATTTATGTGGGCAAGACAGAGCGAGAGCAAAGTGGTGGAGTGAGGGGTGGTGGTGGTGGTGAGTGCTCCGAGTAATCCGCGATCGCATACCTGACAGTTAGTTCAAATGTAAACCAAATAATACATAACGTTTCTATAAGGAAGAAAGGATCTGTGATGTCAGGCACCTCGTCTTCCTCGATTTTTGTGCCATTTGTTGTTGTATTGAACACCTGCGGCGACACAGAGAGATAGTTTTGTGGTTGTTGTGGTGGACTGGGGGTTGGTTTTTGGGGTTCAGCTGGCGCACACTCACCTTGTAATGCTTAAATTCGGGTAATGTTTCTAGACAAAATATAACAATTGATAGCAATATAACAAATACACTAATTATGGCTACAACTCTGGCGGCTTGCGAACTCTCTGGATACTCAAAGAGCAGCCAGACTTTTCTTTGTTTCTCATTATCCGGTAATGGTCTTTCTTCCTCTTTAATAAAGCCTTCATCCTCTCTGTTTGGAAGAAAACGGGAAAATTTTTGATTTGTAAATATTAGTAAGTAAAGGGCATAAAGTGTGGTGTGTGAGAGAGAGAGAGAGAAAGAGTGTGGCAGTGTTGTCAAATTTTTGGTGTTTTTTTTTTGGGTTCAATCTGGCGCAGTGTGACCAAAAGCAAACTAATCCTAAAAAAAGGGTTTTCGAATGGTTTTAGGAAAACCAGAACTAAACATTTAAAACTTGATTCCTTGTACACTTGTGGAGTGAATTCGACTTTGGTCTCCTCTTAAGTTGCAGCAGAGTTAAGGCTCGACTTTGATATACTATGCACATGCGAAAGTGAATATACATATGTATACACTTTAAAGGGTCAGAGATGCTTTGTTCTGGCGGTTACATACATTTGCACAAATCCAAAATATTCTTTGTACCTTTGGTAAAAGAAACAGACACTAAATCAGAGACAACTGGCACAATATCTTCGATTTGTTTTCTCCTTATCGGTATTAGCATAAAACAATTGAAATACGTGAAGAATCAGCGTGTGCTATTGTAGCACTTCTTTGCCTATCTATGTACAATAGTTAAATTTTCATACTTATGCAATCGTATCATACATACTTCCATTCAAGGATATTAATTTGTAATATATTACAAATTCAATATAAACACCTACATATGTACACTGCACAATGTATTGAACGTTTTAAGTTTCATCTTATACATATACATATGCGCCAATTTAAGCAACACGGTGCATGCTATTGCAGAAACGTGTCAGCCGACAAGCGCAGCAACAAAAATACATACAATCCATACAAACAGAAGTGTGTGCCACATGCATCGTTACCAATTTACCTATTTTTCCCACCAGATATAGCAATTTTGTAAGCTCGAAGGCCGTAAACTATTCACTTATGCCGGAGCCTGCAATTCTAGCTAATTATTTGACATTGTCTAACTACTTTAAATTAACTATTGTTAAATTTTAGCATATGAACAGTCGATATTTGGTGGGAAAAATAGTTAAATTGGCAACGCTAGCCACGCGCCAAAAATTCGCGGACGAAAAAAAACGCGCATTTCATTTCGTTTGAGAAGTTTGACTCAGCTAATATTTTCGAAATTTACATACACTGTAACCACTGATAAATCAGAATGTCACAAATGTAAACTAAAGATCGACCGCATGCAGCGGATCTAATGAGTCATTGTGAACAAAAGTTCCAAGTGTGGCGAATAAACACCAATCGATGCTCAATTTTGTGAGTGAAAGACTGATTAAAGTGCATACGAGAAAGCATAATCAATGTTTTGCAGAGTCGCCAAGTTTGAAGAAAAATGTGTCTGTACCAGGGCTTAACCCCGAAACGAATTTCGGTTCCGGTACGTCCCGAAATGAATGTTTCGGTTAAAGGTTCTATTTCGGTTTTCAATTAATTTCAGTTCTCGGTTTTGATACGGTACTCGGATTTTTATTTCGGTATACCGGTACGTACTGGTATAAGTACTACCTTGTTTTTAAATCAGAATAATTAAATTCTGAGATAAATTTAAATCATTAATTTTTAATAACGCAAAATCTTATTGTCAGAAAATGGGAATTTGAGAGTCGCAATGGGAAGTATCTTCAATTTAGAATTGTGTAACCATTTTTCAAAATAAAGCCTAGAATTTGCAAAAAATTTAGGAAATACACTGTAATTGTTAGGTAGTGTTGCACCCACCGCCATAGGAATATTTAAGAACTTTTCTTCGAAGTTGTAGCGGTCTATTTTAATTGCTACATTTGACTTAAAAACAGTCGGTAGGTAGTAGCAGTTCACAGAAAAAATAGGGTTTCGGATTATAAGTTAACAAAAACCGCCATCCATGGTCCTTCAATTTTCGCCATGGTGCGGTTCGCGGTTTTTTAGCCAATATAAGATGGAACATCACTTAATGGCAACTAAATTTAAGCCTCAGTCTTGTGTTATATTCTCTACGTGGTATTTTTGTTGTCAAATAATGCAAATCCAAATACGGACGTTACGCCCAGGGGCTTTATGTCCGGGACTAAGGCCCAGGAAAGTTCTGAGTTATAGGCCTATTCTCAGATGAGATAAAATTTTAGTTCGGCACGATACTTCACATAAATAGAAACAATTTTGAACCGTTTGAAATCTGATTGCTTTTCAACGGCAGTCCTATTTAAATGAAATATAGTGCCGAACTAAATTTTTATCTCATCTGAGAATAGGCCTTAAATCTCAAAGTTGTAATCGAAATTTTTCAAATCGGCTTTTTGTCCTTTTTTTCGAACACGTTTAAGTGCGAGAAAAGTCTTAATGTAATCCAGTAGCTGTTTTGCTAGAGACGACGAATTTTTTTATATTTCCAATTTGCAGTGTATTGAAATGGAATTAAAATCACCCAAAAACAAGATTTTCGGCTTGAAGTTTAGTTGTAGCCACCTCCGCTGGTTCTAGTATGCGTACAATTTCGAAAATGCAGAAGAAAGTCGTTATCTGCAGCCGCAAAACTGGAGCAAATGTTGAAAATGTTTTCCGATGCAAATATTTTAGTATCCTGTAGGTTGAGCTCCAATTCGTGACCAAATCTACGATGCGCTCTGCAAAGGTAAAAAAAACCAAAACTTTTCCGGTACCCACGTTTCGGTTTCGTTCCGGTGCTATCGGTTCCATTAATAACGGTAAACGGATTTTGATTCTCAAAAAAAAATTTGTATAGGTTCCGGTTCCGGTACTTGATTTGAAACGGTTTATTTCGGTTAACGGTTCCGGTATTAAGCCCTGGGTTCATTCATGGGTACAAACATGGTTAGCTAAATATTTGTATGTATGAATGCATGGCCGTCCGTTTGCGGCGTACATACATATGTATATACATACATAGAATGTATTACATACATATGCCGAAACGCATCTTTATGTATGCACATTTTTTTAAGCGTGCGATGTACTCGTGATTCATTTGAATCACAATTAATAAATTGCCAATATATATAGAATAATATTTTCTGTATCTTACGATGTATCTGGGCGTCAAGTGTATACCTATTGTATTGTTATTTTAAATATATTGGGTAGAATGTGGAGCGAACCAAGGTTCGAACCAAAACCAACGCCCAAAAAAAGGACGTACTGAAATTTTTTTTTTTGGGTGAGATCTGCTGTAAAATCGTATGTGGTGTGAATACCCTGCAAACATTTTGTCGGGTTCCTTATCATTATCGTCAAAAAGAGAGTTCTGCGATAGTTTGAGGGGAGAGTTTTCTGTAGTTTGGCGATTTACACAAACAAAATACATAGGGTATCGCATTCTTAACATAGAAGGGATAAATAAGCAATATGTGGTATCGCTTTTTTTTCGTCCAATCGGTAAATTGGAATTGGTAATTGATATGAATGCGATTCTCGTCGCAAATTTCAATATTTATATGGGCTGAGAGGGCCCCGAGTTCGAATCCCATCAGAGTAAGTAAAAATTTGTAAAAAAAATATATGTCTGTTTAATTTGTTGTTTTTCGGAATAATAAAAATAAAAAATCGTATCCTCCCACATATGAGACTCATTAACTCATTCATATCTCCAGGAGGAATCGCTTTTTTATCGCCAGGAAGAAACGCATTCTTATCTCCAGGAATAATCGCTTTCTTATCTCCCAGGATAGCAACCAAAATTTGAAGTCAACTCAAATACACACTCGTTGCCGTATGGGTATTTTTGTGACTAAGTGTCTTGTGTGCTCGTCTGTCAAAATGGTTGATTCGGGTTTGCCCAATGCCGCATGTTGATTTCGTCTGCGATTGCCATTCGTACGCTCACAGCGCATACACTAGTAATACTTGAGTACGTGGAGTAATACTTATATGTCGGGAACTGGTAACACTAATGTCAATAGTTACAATCTGGCTATACCAAAATAAAGTTTGAAATATTTTAGCATAAACGGTCTCACAACGTTTTGATGTACTAGCTCAATTTGTGCTGTTTACAGTGAGTTGAAAATCAATCAATTTGGCTGTAAAATGGAAATTTGGATTATTTTCTACAACTTTCGAAGTGGATTATCTCAACAAGAGTGTGTCGATGAATTTAGTTCTTTGTATGCAGATAAAGCACCATCAGAAACTACATTATATCGCTTGAATAGTGAACTGAATCGTGGTCGTAGTTCGCTCAGCGATGAATTCCGTGAAGGTTATCCAAAATCGGTTGTTGTGACAGATAATGCAAAATCGTCATGTGACATACCGTGATTGAGGCATCCCTAAACATTAGTTCCACCAATATATATGTAAAGTTTGCCGTAAAAAAGGTATGTTCGAATAGTTTGACAATCGAACAATAGAACAATGGCTCGTGGATTGATGCAAAGAAATGCTGAAAAGAATGCTGAAGATCGTCACAGGTGACGAATCATGCATATGGGTCATTCTTTTTGAAACCGAACGGTTTGTAAAATTGACCATTTTTGATTTAAATAAAAAAAAATCCGAAATTAGATCTCGACACTCCCACCAAAACGTGATTTTCGGTTTTGCAAATAAAATTTTTGTTAATTTTATAAACAATTTCAAAAATCGTCAAAAACGGAAAAATGGAAAAAAAGGGTTTTTTAAAAACTGCATATCTCAGGTTTGGTTTATCGGACAGGTCTCGTGTTGATATTGCTGAATAGTATTTTAATGCATCTATCAAAATACGAATTTAATAACTTTTTAAATTGTTTAATAATATTAAGTAATTGTTGCTAAAGTTTATATATTTTTTCAATAAAATGTCATATCGTTAGAACGCTATGATCATGGTGGTTAACACTGAGAAAAAAACATATATAAAATTTAGCAACAATTATTTAATGTTATTACAATAGCTTTCAAAAAGTTATTAAATTATTATTTTAGTAGATGCATTAAAATACTATTCAGCAATATTAACACGAGACCTGTCCGATAAACCAAACCTGAGAAATTTAGTTTTTAAATAAACCCTTTTTTTTCAATGTTAGTTTCAAAGTTTTGTGACTGATTTTTAAAATTTATAAAATTAACAAAAAATGTTTTTACAAAACCGCAAATTACGTTTTGGTGGGCATGTCGAGATCTAATTTCGGATTTTTTTTTATTCAAATCAAAAATGGTGAGTTTTTTAACTGTTCGGTTTATAAAAGAATGATCCATATATGCGTATGAATGGTGGGTGTAAAACAAATGGTTGCCTGTTTCTTCAGCCAAATGGGCTGAAGTCAATTCTGAGTGGTACACGACCATTTGTTTGACCGAAGTTTTCGAAGAAATTCGCAAAACCAAACGCCAAAGACGAATCATTCTCCATCATGACAATGCAAGCTCTTACACATCAAGTCACAGATGCGACTTGAACGTCGAATTTATGGTTCAATCAAGTCTTTCACTTTCTTTACCAACTACCTTAATTTGAACCCTGAACCTCTCACTTGGCATTTTGGTCACACTGGCAGCTACAGTTTCTGTTTATAGTGTAAACGTATTCTTCCATCCTCTTCGTTATGGCATAGTGGCCCGGCCACAGTTTTGTACAAAAATTTTAAGCTGCTGGTCAAGTGATTAACGCACATTCAACTTTTCTTTTGTGACATGTCCAATTGAACTCAATGTCCTTGAGTACGGGTCGTTGTCTGTATTTGTCCATTGTGTGTGCTTTGTTTGGCTGCATTCAGCAGAATGCGATGAATGCCAGTTGCAATTTGTCAGAGCAATTTCCAATAAACTAGAAAATACACTTCTTATATCAAATAAATAAACGAGAGATGAAAAGAATGCCAGGGATGTTTTGTAATAGAATAGAAATTGCTTGCAGTTCCTTAACTACGTTTATATACACACACACACAAAATGTATAGTGCTAAGTGCCCTTTAAAGTATGCTATGCTTTTGAATATGAATAATTGAGTATAATGTTTGGAATGTGTGGAATGTGTATGACGCTGCCATAGCTGACAATAATTATAAAATTGAATAAAGTTTACATACTTTGAAGGGCATTTATCATGCTAAATTTGTTATGCGTTAAACGTAGCAACTGTTTCTGTCTGTATTGTTGTGTGTGTGTGTGAAGAATGAACCAAACCAATTGTAGTGTGTTTTTGGGGATTTTGTGTGGGCCACAATTGCTTACCTGAATTTATTAATTGCTTGATCACCTAATTCATAAAATTTTATTTCTTCACTAAATACGTCTAAAGGGACATTGACCGGTCTCCGTAGTCGGCCACCTGTGGATGAGAGATAGTGTGGTTGCGTTTTGCATGTATGTGCGAGGAGTGTGTGTGTGAGAGTGTTTTAGTTGTTGAAATTGTTAACAGCAAATTCGCAACATTTATGAACTGAATACTGACCACTTTGATAATAGTATAAAATCGCATCGAAGCTCGGTCGACTACGGTCAAAAAAATATTCATTTCTAAGCGGGTCAAAGTACCGTAATCTCCGAGCTGGATCCCCAAGTAGTGTGTCCGGGAATTGATTTAGCGTACGTAGTTGTGTCTCAAACCTTAACCCGCTTACCTGGTGATTAATATTGAAAATGTTCAAAAAAAAAAAAGAAGTTAAATGTTTAAAGTATGGGGACTAGTTTTTTTTTTGATGTGGACTTGACTAGAACTTACATTTATAACGACTCTTTCGCAGAAATCATGATCGTGAGGAATGGGTTCAAAGTGTTGTGGTCCGCCACCAAAGCCATGACCAGCCCCCCCTTCTTCGTCTTGACTGCTCAATTTGGGCAAAGACCTGCAAAAGAGAAGAATCAAAAGTTGAATTGAGTTAGAAAGTGATGTACAAAATTTTTTGAGAAAGAACCCACAATATATGGTCTAAAGAAGGCAGCATTATACATATATCAATCCATCAGGTTCAAATCAATTTAAGTCAGGGGTGCCCAGAATGAGCTTACGGCCGCGTGAAAACAAATACAAATGCAGAGAATACAACTCAAGCAAGAACAAACACAAGAAATTGAAAGAGAAAACGGATTTTGCCAAGCAAACATGCTGACTACGCATTAGCAACATTATTATTGCGTTCGAGTATGTCGGAGACCTAGGAGAGAGAAGAGAAAGTTGCAAGTCTGCACGCGCCCACAACAAAACCTTCACTCGTAAAGCAAGGTTCACCAAGCAAAGAACGCGAAAATGTGACTATGTCTCTCTCTAACACACAATGAGGCATGACTTCGGCAAGCATTCGGTGTGAATTGGCGAGTATGTTCGTGCCCCAGGGGCAATCGCTGGGAAACTCGCATATGAATTTGTTGCTGCTTCTCTGCAGAGAAATTGTAAACTAGTAAGAAAAAAACCTAGTTGAAATGCAAGTAGAATTTAACTGGTAGCAAAATAGCTAGATTCGGGTGAGTTGCTTCCGTTTGAAATACTTATTTAAGTTAGTTGTAGTCCATTTAAAATTTAACTGGTTGCAAACGAATTGGTGATGAGTGAGTGTTGACCGATAGATTTCGATATACACACCTGATCATATTAATAGGTACACACATTAACTCTGACTTTAAGGTAACAGAAAACAGTTTTATTCATAGTTTCAAACTTAAAATTTGTTCCCATTGGTTCTTAAACTATTTGTTTTTAATAAAATAAACTTAATTGTAACATGGAATAATAATATAACATAAAAGAGATCATTTTGTGTTTCAGATACGTTTTCAGTGTGATCATAATAATAGGTACACTTCATGTGTTGGTAAGAAAAAAAATTTTAATTTCCATTTTGTGTTCTTTTTTTAGGTAAATTAGTATTTCCTAACTTAGTATCCAGTGTATCCACCTTTATTTTTGGCCACTACTGCTATTCTTTTTGGCATACTTTTAATAAGAGCCTGGCAGGTCTCTACTGGTGTCTCATACCACAGTTTTTGGAGTTATTTATTTGAAAATAAATGCTTTGCCAATTTCTTTTTTAAGTCTCCCCACAATTTTTCAATGGGGTTAAGGTCGGGGGATTGGCTTGGCCACTTCAGAACGTCAACTTTTTGGTCCTCGAAAAATTTAGATAACAGCCTTGATGTGTGTTTAGGATCATTATCTTGCTGAAATACCCAACGTAATGGCATATTTTCCTCAGCATACGGTACCATAACTGTTTCCAATATGGATTTGTACTCTTCAGCATTCATTTTGTTCGTAGACTGATAAATTGGACCTACGCCGTACCAGGAGAAGCAACCCCATACCATTATATTGCCACCTCCATGTTTGACTGTTTTTTTTTTGTAAACCGTGGATGGAATTCCTTTCCATTAGGGCGTCGAACATTCCTTTCACAGTCATTCCCAAACAAATTAATTTTGGTTTCATCGCTCCATAATATGTTTCTCCATTTTTTCTCCCAGGTGCATCCTACCCAGTCTTTGTGGTCCATTGCAAAAGTTTGCCTCATGGTGATATTTTTTTTGCGCATAAGTGGGACTTTTCTGGCAATTCTTCCTGGTAGGTTGGCATCTTGTAGTCGTCTTCGGATAGTTGGAGCACTAACTGAATTCCCAATTTCGGCTGCAATATCCTTCGATGACTTAAATGGGTCCTTTTTGCTCAAAGTTACTATGTAGTGGTCAAGGGTTTCTGTTGTTTTTTGTGGCCTTCCACAAGTTTCCTGTCTTGGTTTTCTTTCTAATGCATTTTTAACAAAATTATGAGACCTGTTCATTAATTTGGCGATGGCTCGTAACAATTTGCCTTCTTTTCTCAGACTAAGAACCAATCGAGCTTCTTCTTTAGTACAATGAGAATTTCGACCCATTTTTTCTTAAAAAAAAAACAATTATATAATTCTTTGTATTGACAGGAGCTATACTTAATTTACCTTTAGTTACCAAAAGATCACTGATTACAAAATTATTCACTTGATACTTGTGAGAAACGGAGACTGTACCTATTATTATGATCAGGCGAAATGTGTGGTGGACTCGCAATTTATAGAAAAGCTTTGATATACGGGGCAGCCACTCTTTCAACTCTTTGTCACAGTGTGGCCAGACATTGACAACAACAAAAAAACAAAAATTAAAAAGTTGTCAACACTAAAAGTACGAAAAAACTATCTATAATTAAAAAATTCCGGTGTGTACCTATTAATATGATCAGGTGTGTACTCTCTTACACAATGGTGAACTGGTATTTAACTGGTTGCAAATGGCTGCTGCCGGGGACATGCCTGTGTAAATTGGACGACTTCAATGCATTGATTTGGTTAGCAAGTGCAACCAGTTGCAAGTTTTTAGCGACTGTTACATTTCTGGTTGTAAACTAGACATTTTCCCTGCAAGGATTATGGCGCGCGTGGACCGCATACGTGTTAGCTATTCCTTTGCGTAAAACAACAACGAATGCACACCTGCTCTACACAATGCGTATGCGTATCAAATCACGCCCAACGGAGATTATTAATGTAAATGAGTTAAATGATAGATGTACCTGAGGCTACGTGCAATAATTATCTAAATGTTTTACCGCTCTGTGATAATAGTTTTAGTATTGCTTGTGTCAGTCCGTGTGATGTTATTGCAAGTATTCATAAAGTGAAGTCAAATGCTAAAGGCTTAGATAATGTTAGTCCAAAAATTTGTTAAAATACTACTGCATGTGATACTAAACCATATTACTCATATAATTAATATGGCTTTTACCACGTCCACGTTTCCACATGCATGGAAAAACGCAAAAATGATCCCTGTTCCGAAAACCAATAAGGTCTTTAGGCCGGTGTCCATTTAACCATTTATGTCTAAAATTTTTTGAGAATCTAATGGCCACACAAATGCAATGCTTCCTTAATAATCATAAGCTATTGAGTCAAAAAGAGTCGGGTTTTTAGAAAGAATCGGGGATGCATCACAGCAATAACTAGTATAGTCGAGGATATTCGAAAACAGTTGGACGATAGCTGTGTAACTTTTCTGACATAAAGCATTTGATGCTGTCAATCACGAACTTCTCTGCACGAAACTGAACTGAGAACTGCAGTTTCTCTGCTTAAGTCATATCTGAATAACAGAATGCAGGCCGTGGCAACAGGCTTCTGCATTTCTAACTTTTGCTCAGTCCATCGTGGTGTCCCTCAGGGGAGGGTTTTGGGACCATTGTTGTGAATGATCTTCCTAATGTCCTGTCTGACTGTGATGTCCACATGTATGCTGATGATGTCCAAATCTATGTTAGTAGGCCCCTTATAAATATTAATGAATGTGTATGTGTAACCAATAATGTGCTTGCTACAATCGATACTTGGGCTAAAGAGAACGGATAAGGGCTTAACCCGGCTAAAACCAAGTGCATAGTCATATATAATATAATATAAGAAATCCCTCTACACAAGCCAGTTGCCAAAAGTTGTTATTAATGGCACTTCAATTAATTATGTATGTTTAGCAACAACCTAACATGGACTAATCACATATCAAAAGCAACAGGTAAAACATACGGAATGCTGCGGCAGCTCGCAATGACAAAGTCGGTATTACCCGTTCATCTTAAAATGACTATAGCAAAACAAATTGGAGTAGAAGTTTTTGGCCACTGTCACCGTCAAAGAGACTTGAGGCACAGTGCACACTTTGGGTTCTGTTATTGGATAACTACTTTATTTTTTATTTATTTATTTAGAGTCGACAAACAAAGGCTGTCAACAAAAGTATAAATACGCCTATCAAAGAAAATCTAATTAAATTACAAAATAAACTAATAACGACTCCGACACGGTGGGGGAATTTTATTTGCCTGTCGGGCCAGCCCCATGCCCCTATTCACAGCCGATTGTAGTCAGAGACGTTATTAGAGCTAACAAAAACTTTAATAATATGGAGATCGAGAAGAGGGAGAGAGAGAAAGAGAGAGAAAAAACCAAAACCTATAGGTTTGTAGGAACCAAGGAAAAAACTAAGATAATATAATAAATTAAAATAAAACAGAGATAGAGAGAAAGGGAGAAAACTATCTAAAAGTAAACTTTAAAAATCAAAAATGTATACGTAATGCTTAAAACTAAATAACCGGAAAATCTCTGACCCGATGGGGGAGGATTTTTTAGCCAGTCCGGCAAGCTATGCCCCTACTCACAGCTGGGAGTGGTCAGAGATTTCACCGGAGATAATTATAGAGGGACGTTTTTAGAGAGAAGAGAGAGAGAGTTCTGAGAGATCATTGTAATTCTTACATAAAACCCGAAATCGATTATGCTGGGCATAATCAGTTGTGCATCTAGACAAAATAAAAGGAAAATAGTTTCTAGTTGGCCTAGAAGGAACGGAAAAGTTAAGGCGACCTAAAAGATCAAAAGAGTCTAAATCACCGATAATTAGCTTATGAAGAAAAGAAACACCTAAAACTGTTCTACGCTTAGCTAGGTCAATAAGCAAAAGTCTGCTGGAGTACGTTGGTAAACGAAGGTTAGAGTCACAATTTAAGCCACGTAGGGCAAAAAGCAAGAATTGCTTTTGAACTGATTCAATTCGATCGATATACTTTTTATATTGCGGACACCAGACCGACGAGCAGTATTCAAGTACAGGACGAACTAGAGCAGTGTACAGAAGCTTTGTGGTTGCGTTTAATGAATCCAAGTACACCATTCGCCCTATTAACAATAGAGGAGATATGAGGATTGAAACTCAATTTCGAGTCAAAAAGAATACCAAGATCAACGACTGTAGATATTCGTTCCAAGGGTTCATTGCCAATCGTATAGGTAGCCAGCGAAGGTTTGCAACGATGGAAAGTCATAAACATGCACTCGGAGCACACCAGAAGTGACAAAGACAGGCATTGAAGTATTAGAGCGAAGCAGAACTTTTTGAGTTCTATCTTTTAAATAGGACGAAATCCAAAGCAGAAAAGATGAAGGAAATCCTAAACGATCAAGCTTAAAGAGGAGAAGATCGTGGTTCACAGAATCAAATGCTTTACTAAAGTCGGTGTAGATGACATCAGTTTGATTTTCGTTAACCATTGAGGTAAATTCAAGCAAATTGGTCCTAGTTGACCGACGCTTTGTAAATCCATGCTGGAAAGGTGATAAAATCGATTTACAATAGTGCTGTAAGGATGAGGTTAGAATCTGTTCAAATAATTTTGGAATAGCGGAAAGTTTGGCTATACCCCTATAATTGGATATATCAGATTTTCCTCACTTTTTGTGAAGAGGAATGATATAAGATTCGGAAACACAGTAGATTTTAGAGATAGATTAAAAAGCTTAAGCAAAGGATTGCATAAGGAAAAACAACACTCTTTAAGCACGCAACTAGGAATGTTGTTAGGCCCAGGGGAGTATGATGATTTAAGTGATTTCAAATATGAAAGCAAGGAGCTTTCTGAAATTGAGGGAGCACATATCGAGTTGGAAGAAGGAATGTTATAAGGATAAGAAGTATTGATAAAACGGGCAGAGGAATAAGTTGATTGGAAGAAGTCAGCGAGTCATTGTTAGCCTTTTGGTCACCAAGAAAAAAAGAAGAAAGAAAAAAGAGTTGACAAAGCTATAGAATTGTTTAGGGTCTGCAAATTGAATTTTGCATCAGGCAAGATATTTCTTATAGCATTCAGAATTGAAAAGTGTAAAGTTCGATTTTGCAATTGAGTATTGAGAAAAGTCAGCGACAGAACCAGTACGTTTATACTTTTTGAAGCATCTAGACTTAATATTTTTCAAATTAGAAAGCCTAGGACAGTACCAAGGAGGATTAATGGACGCTGGAGAGGGAGCGCTATTAGGAATACAAATATCTAAAAGAGAATTAATGGAATCATAGAAAAAGGTAAAAGCAAAGTTTAAATCAACAGCATTGTACAAAGGAGTCCACTGTGTTGCACAAATAATTTGATTTAGTAAAGTAAAGTTTCCTTTACGAAAGCAACGACGAGGTTTGTTTGAAGCTATAGATGTAGAAGAGGTAGGTCCAGAAACTGAAAGGGAGATTTCAATTGTAGGATGGTAAGAATCTTCAGGCAGTGATAGGGAGGTAGACCTAGAGACTACGGCATTAGTACTGTCAGCGACAAAGACTAGATCCAGCAATTTATTTAAATGGTTTGGAATTGTATTAATTTGAAACAAGGACATATCAAACAGATGATCTAAGAAGTCATGCTGTGTTGAAGCAACAAGATAAGTTGACCCATTAAGAAATGACCAGGCGATGTTTGGCAAGTTGAAATCGCCTACAACAACCATTGAGTCAAAGCGTCACCAGAGTATATAGTGACTCAATAGAAAGAGAAGTGAAAAAGCCAAGTGAAATTAAAAGACGAGAAGGCCAAGCTAACTTCGTCTGTGCCGAAGTTTTTATACCCTTGCAAATGCAAATGTCACAGTTTAAGAACGCTTACATAAAAATCAAAAAATTTTGTAACTAAAACCTATTTTCCGACAGATAAACGTCTGAAAAAAGTTTTTCTCACTAAGACTCAATTTCCGACCGATCGGCCCTATGGCAGCCTTAAGATATAGTCATCCGATTTCGGACCAATTTTGCGAATCTATTTGAAAGCATATAAAATAAGTCATCAGCGAGTTTAAGGACGCTAACAAAACTAAACAAAAAAATTTTTTACCAAGACTCATGTTCGACCGATCGGTCCTATGGCAACCATAAGATATAGTCACCCGATGTCGATCAACTTTTTCAAATTAGTTTGAAAGCGTTTAATATTAATAATCACCGACCTTAAGAACGATTTACTTAAAAACAAAAAAGTTTTTTTTCACTAAGACCCATTTTCCGACCGATCGGTCCTATGGCAGCTATAAGATGTAGTCATCCGATTTTGACCAAAATTTGCAAATCTGTTTGAAAGTATATAATATTATTAATGACCGAGTTTAATCACGTTAACATTGAAAACAAAAAAGTTTTTCTCACTAAAACCCATTTTTCGACCTATGGTTCCTATGGCAGCTATAAGATATAGTGATCCGATCTGGTCGGTTCCGACATATTAGCAGCGTGCAGTAAAAAGAAGACTCTGTGCAAAATTTCAGCTCGATAGCTGTAAAACTGAGAGACTAGTTTGCGTAGAAACAGACAGACAGACAGACAGACGGACAGACAGACGGACGGACAAAGCTCAATGAACTCAGCTCGTCCCCTTGATCAAGAATATATATAGTTTATGGGGTCGGAAATGAATATTTCTATGCGTTGCAAACTTCTGGGCAAAATTATGATACCCTTTGCAAGGGTATAAAAAGGGCTAAGTTAGTGGTTGCTACATAAATTAATTCAAGACCTCTTTATGGTTGGGCCAATTGGCAAAACGCTTTACAGAGCAAGTGTGAGTGCTTTAACCCTTCTCTTGGCTAAATGTGCTTTGATGTTGCTGCTGTGATCGTCAAAACTTAAACCGAAAACAAGCTTCGAACACAACCAACATCCGTTGTATGCTACAACACTTGAAATAGTAATTTGAAATTACTTTTCTTTATCAATAAGCTAGAGAGTTGCACTGTTCTCCAGTGGGTTGTGATTTATTAGGGCAGTTTTAGTTTTTACTTCAAAATCAAATTTGATATTCATTGAATTTGAAATATTTAATGCAATTGAATAAATAATGCCAAAAGTCACTCAAATCGATTGGAAAAGAAAGAAAGCAAAGAAATTGTAATTGAGCTACAATCTTTTGTGGTCGCATTAAACTCGCATTTAAAGCATTTTTGGCTCAGAGCCCGCCACGCCCACACACAGCGGACAGGAAGGCAATATATGTTTACACTTGTAATTGAAATTGTATTACAGTCACATAAATATATTTCAAAAAAGCAAAGCCAAGCTGCGCACCCGCCTCTTGGCAAAATGCCCAAAATGGCAACCGAACGCTTATCGCTGATGTTGCCGCTAACAATGTGCAGTTGTTGTTGTTGCTGTTGCTGTTGCGCTGGCATATTTTGGCAGGCGAGGCGTTGTTGCATGGCATGTTGCCTACTTTTTTGCGCTCCATGATGGCACGGGCAGAGCATGGCATTTAATTAAGCGTGTAAGTGCACACGGATACCCCGCTGCTCCGGCTGCTGCAGGCGTTGGACCAAATGGATGGCTTAATATTGTGTCGACTCGCCGAGCCACATAATTGCAGATTTAATAACTGAGTAAGGCGAAAGTTGGAAAAACAAATTGGCTTGTAACATGCCAAATGCATTTTATATGCATAACTAGCCGGAGATGGTGCGACTTCAATATCGGCTAAGAATCGCTTCAAGTTCTTAGCTAAATTGTTTAATTGGTTTTTTGAAAGTGCTTGAAACCAGAAATTTTTCGAACTTTCTCGGTTGTCAGGTCTGTTGTGGCTTCTAAGTGGATTGCCTTTTGTGCTAAAACACACAAAGCAACACACATAACCTTTAGATATGTGGCAAAGGGCCCGCAAAGTCAACACCAGTATGGGTAAAAGGACCCAAGAAAGTCGTTCTTTCTATTGGTAACCCACAAGCTGGGTTTGAAGCTTCTTTTTTTGAATAACGCAAATCTTACAACTGTTAATTGTGAATTTGACCAGGACCTTTAGCTTGGGGATCCAATATTTGGATCAGATGAGACGCATCGTAACCATGGAGTGATATGCGATGTGTGAATGATGATAGGGTGCTCTCACTCAATCGCATGCCCTTAGTAGTCTTCAAGCATCAGCGATTTCTCATCCTACTTACCGAAGACGCACTAAGGCCAATTCGGCTTCTTGATTCGCCTTCTCACAATTAGCTCACCACGAACCGGAGTCCGTGGCTACCCAGAGGACACACGACTCGTTTTATGGAGTCGGAAGTTTGTGAGCTGCTTGAGCCGACCGTTCAAGTCCAGTCGACTCTGTCCTCCGTTTGATGCCCTATGTCCCACTCGGGATTGGAACTAGAAGAAGAAGAAGATACCCAATGAGCAAGTTCTGAGGCTCAGTCAGTTCCTTACTACTGAGTTCAGCTGGAAAATTCGTAAGAGCCTTTTTACAATGCTTGACAAAACGGATAACAAAGGCCATTACTCGAATTGCCTTGTTATATTTAGAAAATCCGGCTCGAAGGACCAATGTTTACGTAGGGGGGCGAAAAGTTTCCAAGTTGGGGTTGCTTCTTTGGGTTGGGGGTGAATTATATTCACAAAACGATGTTAGTTTAAAAATCACATCTTTTCTCTTTTTCTTCGACTTCAATAGTGGTGGTGGGAGTTTATTTACTTTTGAACGTTGTAAAACGATAGGGAACCGGGTTTGATCGGGGTAATAAGCTCGCTAAAGACGTAAGTAATTTAGCTTACTTCGTCAACGTGGAACATAAGATTAGAGCAATGGTGTCCAAAATGCCAAAAGCCTATCCCATGTGATAGGAACTCATAATTCTGCCAGCGTCGCAGCCGACACACGTATAGAGAGAGATAATAGGTGTGTTCTATAAACAACACGCTCGGCGGTTTGCTCTCTTAAGATGCGCGTGTTCGGCTTTTCATTCTCTCACAAGGCATTTGGTCGTTTGCTTGTTGCTCATGTTGAAATGTCATCATGTTTACTTTGTGTTTCGCTACTACGCACACAAGCGCAATGCTTGATTGTGTGAGATTTAAGAAAAAATTACTTCGAAAATTGAAATTTGTGGTATTTTTCCATTAACTGGGGGCTGTTTAGTGTTTTATTTTGGAAAAAAATTGGCAATTTCTTTACATGCTGCCTATAAATATAAAATATACTTGAATATGATAATCAAAAGATAGCTGACTATTGACTTTGACTTCTCTTTCTAGCAAATAAAATTGGTTTAGTATTGTTGCTATTCTTATGAATGAGGTAAGTTCCACCTTCGTCTGTTTTATTTTAACTACAGTTGATCGCTGATGGTGGCTATAGGGTGACGTGGCATTGAGTGGCCTCAATGTTAGTTTGTTATTAGCACAATGATTGGACCTTATCAGTGTGGCTTTAGACCTGGTAAATTCACCACAGACTAGATATTCACATTACGACACATCCTGGAGAAGACCTATGAGAGAGATATCAAATTCTACCATCTTCTTGTTGATTATAAATCAGCTTTTGACATACCGATAAGCTCAAGGTTCTTTGAAGCCCTGTCTACCTTTAGTATACCAGCAAAGTACGTTCGAGAAGCACTCAAAGCTCCGTCAAAATAAGAAAGAACTTTTCCGAACCATTTGATACCAAAAGAGGTTTAAGGCAGGGTGATACCTTATCGTGTGACTTCTTTAATCTGTTAATGGATCCCAATGCCAACAGATCGGGCACATTTCTTTATAAAGATCTAATGCTACTGACATTATCGGCCAAACGAACGGAGATATGGAGACGGAGAGATTGAGAAGCAGTCTGAACTGATGGGCTTAGCGGTAAATGAGGATAAGACAACGAACCTAGTATCCGCGGACAAAGGGAGAGTACAACTTTAGGGTTGTAGAGGATTTTGTCTGCCTCGGTACGATGATAACCAGCGACATCAACATCAGCCTGGAAATCCGAAGAAGAATTACTCTTGCAAGCCGATGCTACTACGGGCCCTCTCTCGAAAAACGAAAATAGCTTTATACAAGTCGCTTATCATCCCAGTCCTGCAATACGTCGCAGAAGCATGGACATTAACAGCACCGAATGAGGCGACGATTGGCGTTTTCGAGTGAATTCCGCATTCTAATGAATCGCAAACTGTATGAGCTCTGTGGGGACACCAGTCTGGTCAAGCGGCTGCGCTGGATAGAACGTAAGCCCCGGATGGATGAAGAAGCTCCAGTAAAAAAGGTGTACAAATCGAAGCCGGTTGACTTTGGAGGCAAGAGGGGACGCCCACCACTAAGATGAGAAGTGGCGTGAACAACTGGTGCCAGCTCGCACGAAGCAGAAGCGACTGGAGGGCATTTATAGCAGAGGCCGAGACCGCCAAGTGGTTGTGATGCAAATATCGGGCCAAAAATGAAGAAGAAGAAGCCCTTGGTTCATAGCATCCTACATCGCTGAAACATTTTTAGCTCTGTATTCGATGAATTCCCAAAAATTGACTCATAGTTAAGCAAACTCGCCTTTCAAGTTGTTGAAAGACGACCCATTAAATTTGTCTAAACTCTTTGATATATTTTTAAATAAATAGAGACTAAAGTCGAATGGGCGCCTTTTTAAATAGTAGTACGGGTATATTAAAAATTGTCCAGATGTTTGTAACGCACAGAAGGATAGCATCTCCGACCACACAAAGTATATATATTTTCTTGATCAGCATGACGAGCTGAGTTGATATAGCCATGTCCGTCTCTACGTCCGTCTGTTGTCTATACGATCTCCTCCGTCAGTTTCAAAGCTATCTAAACCAAACTTAGCACGAAGTCTTTTGGTACAAAGACGCTGCACATTTATCGGAACCGGCCAGATCGAATGACTATAGCATATAGCTGCCATACGAACTGTCGGTCGAAAAAGTAGTTTTAGTAGGAAAAACTTTTTTGTCTTCAACGCGAACGTCCCCAAACCGTTCGTTTTTTATTAGTTTTCTATGCTTTCACATAATTCCACCAAGTTTTATGAAAATCGGCCAACTATATAAGTATAGCTGCCATACAAAAGTTAGTTCAGAGAAAACTTCTTAGTGGGAGAAACTTTTTTGTTTTCAATGCAAACTCCCACAAACTTTGCATTTTTCAGTTTTCTGTGATTTTACATAATTCCACCAAGTTTTATTAAAATCGGACAACTATATAGTATAGCTGACATACAAAAGTTAGTTCAGAGAAAAAGTCTTAGTAGGAAAAACTTTTTTGTTTTCGATGCTATCGCTTCCAAACTTGTTACTGATCAATACTATTTGATTACACACAATTGTGCCAAGTTTGATCCAAATCAGATGACTATAGCATATAGCTGCCATAGGAACGATCGGTCGAAAAAGTAGTTCTAGTGAGAAAAACTTTTTTGGTTTCAATGGTAGCGTCTTTTTACTTTCCAGTTATGAATATTATCGGTTCCCACACAGTTTTGGGGAATTTGATAAAAATCGGATGAATATATGGTATAGCTGCCATGTTAAAAAACATCTGTTGCTGAGTTTGGGAAATAAATCAGCTAAGAATGTTCGACGAAAATCATTTAAAACCTTAGTTAGCTACAAGCACGGTTGCCACTTGAAAAAATTAAATTACACCAAAAAAATTTCAAAAAAGAGCCATTTTCATTAAAAAAGAGCCAAAAAATTTTCTTTCCTTTATTCATGATTTATTTACTGAAGATGGTTGCCGAGAAGCAACCGAAATATATTGGAAAACATCATACATTTTTGTGTGTTTCACTTGACCTAGAGCCGGCAATACTCAAATTTCTATTTTTATTTAATAAAATAAATAAAATCTCTTTCACAAAACCGTTAAATTATACATTCATTTCATTTCTTGAGTATTATTAACCGTCAAAAAAAAACCCAAAAAATATTTCATGTATTAATGTGGCAATAAAATGTCAAAATTGAGATTTTAATACCAATGGCTTCCTCGCGTTTAATTCTATATTGTGTTCCAATTTCAAAACAATCGGATGAGTGGTTACAAAGATAAAACGGTAAAGCAAAACAACGTAAGTCTTAAGAAGTCTGAATAAGTATTGGTATGTAAGTCAAAATACTAAAATAACAACTTGATCTTATCACAATGACTTATATGAGTATACTTAAAGAAATAAAGCTTTCCATCTGTAAAAATGTTCCACTTTACGATCAAATACTTTTTTCACTCATTAAGGGACGATTTCTCATCTCCTATATATGTAGATGCTATTTGTCAGATAAACATTGAGTTACTTTGTAGCTTGTTAGACAGACATGTATTTAAAATGGTATATCTTCGTTCAAAAAAATCGTAGAATTGTTTGAGATACTTATTTGAAAGTTAAAGAGTTATACTTTCCGATAATATCATATGGAGTCAAAATAAAATATCGGACTCCAAACAAAACGCGCCTAAACAGCTAACGCGCCTTAAGCTAAAGCTTGATGGACCATTTCCGAAAACAGATTCGTGTTTAGCAGATGTAAATAATCTAGAACCACTACCAACCCTTAAATTTTCTGAAAAAAATCAATGTTTGGTGTCTTGTGTTGATTTTAAAGTAGATTCTAGTCTCGATCTGATTGAAATTCCGTATTCAAATCTTTAATAAACTTTAATTTCAAGAATACAATTAAATAACTTTTGATTTCTGGTTTATTCATTAAATTGACTATTTCTTTTGGCTTAAATTGTAGACTTCTAGCGTCTGAGCCAAGGAAAATATTTAGGGAACATCTGCTCAATCAAGATCGCGCAACCATCTTGTCATAGCTATTCCCAAAATTATGTGTGGTCTTACTTCGCCGAATTTTTGAAACTCTCTTAATTTCTGCGACTTTTTCGGGCTCCATACAAAAGAGCCAATTCCAATAAAAAAAGTGCCAGTCCACCAACAGGAAAAAAAAAACACAATTTTTGGTGCAACGAGAGCGTAAGTTAAAGTCGGCTCTAACCGACTTCGATATACCCGTTACTCATGGAAACAAATGTTTAATAGCCTTCCTGTGTGCCTGAGGTGTCTCTCTCTCTCTCTCTCTCTCTCTCTCTCTCTCTCTCTCTCTCTCTCTCTCTCTCTCACTAAGATTGCTGCTGAACGCAATGCTTAGGTTATGGGTGGGGTGGGTGGTGGGAGTTAACTGACCGTTTTTTGGTCATAACTTGAGTATCGTTCATCCGATCTTTATCATTCCTTCAGCAAATCGATAAATAATTTTGAGTACTAGATATCTCTAGAAAGTACGAACCATCTATCATCAAAACTGTAGGAGATATGACGTTTTTTCCAAATTGCGGGGGCGTGAGGGGGCGTGGCAAAAATTGAAAATAAACTTTGATCTGCGTGCAGACAATAGGAGTCTACATTTCAAATTTGGTTGCTCTAGCTCTTCTAGTCTCTGAGATCTAGGTGTTCATACAGACGGACGGACGGACGGACAGACGGACAGACGGACAGACGGACATGGCTATATCGACTCGGCTGTTGATACTGATCAAGAATATATATACTTTATATGGTCGGAAATGATTCCTTCTGCCTGTTACATACATTTGCACGACTTTAGTATACCCTTTTACTCTACGAGTAACGGGTATAAAAACACCAAGTGTGGCAACAGTGGCTACAAGGGTATATAAACTTCTGTCGAGCTGAAGTTAGCTTTCCTCTATTTTATATTATTGGTATCAATAATAAGTCCCCTTGCTAAATATCTTGGTCCTTTCATCAAGTAATCGTACATTAATACGCGAGGCATGTTTCGTCATGTTACAATGGGCGTATTCAGCAGATAATTCCGATAAGCGATTACCGATTTTTGACTTGCGATTGTTGATGAGTCTCTTAGGAATGGAATTGATACTTTTATCAATGGATTTCACCAATATTTATGGATTTGTTGAATAGAAAATTTCTTATGAGTGTCTGCACAAAAGGTAGGCTGAACCAGCAATCGTTAACCAATCATTCGTTTTGTTCGATTTCTATTCAGCAAACATGATTGTCAAATTTTCCAATCCCAATCGGCAAAAAATTCGGAAACGGCTTCGAACCGGTTAAATATGTAAATATATTTGAAATTCTAAGCTTATAAATGTGACTCATAACCACTTTTGAATTAGTTTAAACTTAAAATGAAACTATGTTAAATTCATTCTTCCCATCAATACAGCAAGCGAGTCACTTTTGTGTACCGATTGAAACCTGAAACTTATTTCCTAAGTGCAGTTCAGCCGTTCGAAATATTTTGAAATTGAATTACTTTTCATAATTGCACCTGTCCAGTGCCATTGAAGTGCTCGAGACAATTAACAGAATCCCCTTCCTATTTCTCTTTCATATTTTTTTTTTGCTCTGAAGTTGCCATCAATTATTTTTTCGTTGTCCGGGGCGTATGACGTCAGTAGCTGCATTTCCATTTGCATGTAAAAACAAGAAGGCCAAGCTAACTTCGTCTGTGCCGAAGTTTTTATACCCTTGCAAAAGCTGTTTTTGAAATTTCGACCAAATTTCGCGAATCTTTTTGAAAACATCAAATTAACAATCGCCAAGTTTAAGAACGATAAAATTGAAAACAAAAAAGTTTTTCTCACTAAGACTCATTTTCCGACCGATAAGTCCTATGGCAGCCTGAAGATATAGTCATCTGATTTCGACCAAATTTATCAAATAAGTTTGAAAGCGTTTAATATTAATAATCACCGACCTTAAGAACGATTTACTTGAAAACAAAAAAAAATTTTTCCACTATGACCTATTTTCCGACCGATCGGTCCTATGGCAGCTATAAGATATAGTCATCCGATTTTGAACAAAGTTTGCAAATCTGTTTGAAAGCATATAATATTAATAAGGGACGAGTTTAAGGACGCTAACATTGAAACCAAAAAAGTTTTGCTCAGTAAGACCCATTTTCCGACCGATCGGTCCTATGGCAGCTATAAGATATGGTCATCCGATTTTGACCAAAGTTTGCAAATCTGTTTGAAAGCATATAATATTAATAATGACCGTGTTTGGGAACGCTAACATTAAGAACAAAAAAGTTTTTCTCACTAAAACCCATTTTTTGACCGATGGTTCCTATGGCAGCTATAAGATATAGTCATCCGATCCGGTCGGTTCCGACATATTAGCAGCGTGCAGTAAAAAGAAGACTCTGTGCAAAATTTCAGCTCGATAGCTTTAAAACTGAGAGACTAGTTTGCGTAGAAACAGACGGACAGACAGACAGACGGACAGACAGACAGACAGACGGACAGACAGACAGACGGACGGACAAAGTTCAATCGACTCAGCTCGTCGCCCTGATCAAGAATATATATAGTTTATGGGGTTGGAAATGAATATTTCTATGCGTTGCAAACTTCTGGGCAAAATTATAATACCCTTTGCAAGGGTATAAAAAGGCCGGTCAGAGCGGTCCGGAGGTTCACAAGTGTCAACAAACAAATTGGGGTGTGTTTCGGTGTGTGTGTGTCTCAATGAACTAACGCACACACTCGTAATGCCTGCAATCTGCTCTCGCTCTCTCTTTTTCTCTGTATTTCTATCTCTCTCTGTTGTTTGCTAGTATCGCTTATATAGGTCAGCGGCACGTTGCGGCTGCGGCTGCGGCTGCGGCTGCTGTTGTGACGTCATTGTCGCCTGCGTTTTGGATGCCGCCGCCAGTGGATAAGTTTTGCTCAGTCAGCAGCGACCTATTTACAAGATACATATCTACGTATGTATGTATGTATGTATGTATGTATGTATGTATGCAGGCGTCAGTATGTGTGAACTTCCGCATGCGGCAGGTGCATTTTGTTGCTTTGGATTGCATAAGCCTGAAGTTCAATGCAATGCCAAAGACTAAATCAACATCCAAAGGAAGCAGGTCAACTCATAAATCTTGACTAGATCTGGGCCTGCCTGGTCCACATCTGTGAGTCCGCTCTTTTGTATGTGTGTGTAGGTGTGTCCCTGCATACGTGCGTCTCTGTGTCTGTGTGTGTGTGTGTGTACATGCCGGTCAAGGCAATGCCAGTCTCTTACTTATTACTACCACACTTATGCATGCACGTGAACTATTTTTAGTCCTAGTCAACAGCAAGCAACCAAAAAAAAATACAGGGTGCATGTTTGTGAATTAATAGCATAACCAAAATCTTAAGAAAGAGAGAGAGAGAGAAAGACTGAACAAGCAACCCAGTTGAAAATCTGACAATCCACCAATTCCAATTTAAAATGATTTTTAACATGAGAATAGAGCCATAATAAACAAATAAGAATGTTGGCTAAGCCCGACTGCAATATACTCTGTACCTAGAGTAGCAGGCGCCACTTCTTGCTTGGAACAATTAGGTATTTCAAAATTGACCAATAGATGACGCCAGCGCTGCAGCAGCGAACTTTCTTTTGGTCATAACTTCAGTGTACTTCATCCAATCTTTATCATTCCTTCGGCAAATCAATAAATAATCTTGATTACTAAATATGTCTAGAAAGAACGAACCATCTATCTATAAAACTGTGGGAGAACTGACATTTTTTCCAAATTGCGGGGGCGGGAGAGGGCGTGGCATAAATTGAAAATAAACCTAGTCTGCCTGCAAGTATAAGAAATATACGTCCCAAACATGTTGCTGTTCCAGTAACTCACGTATCAGTAGAACGAGCCTTTTCATCACTTAAGTTTGACCTTTTTAATCTAAGAGCTACAACAGGGTGGTCCAGCTATTCATAATTTGACTTTAAAAACGTCAAATGTCATTCGGAAAGCGACTAATTATTAAGTAAAAACTTTAACATTAACGAAATGGGTCGCTATTCGCTTGAAGAAAGTTGGGAAATATTAAAAAAAAAAATTCAAGTTGACTTACCGTCCTTAGCTCAGCATTTTAAGCAACTACTGTGGATTTCAAACTCGAAAATATAAATACAATATCAATACAATTATATTCAATACAATACAATTCAACTGACCTAAACAGATGCATTTCGACATCGGAAGTGACAGAATATCTGCTGAATTTTTTAAGAACGCGACGCCAAACTTCATAGAACTGCTAATGCAGTTGGACGCGAACTGCCTAAGTTTAGGCAAACTACAAGAGGTTATAAAATCTGCTGTCCCTACGCCAACAGAGCCAAAATTCAAAAGTAAACAGAAATGGTTCGATTTGGACTGCTTCTTGGAGCGTAAGAAAGTTCTGAAGCTGCTTAATAAGTCTGTAACATCGGGAGATGAGAATATAAGAAAGGCCTATGTCGAAAATAACAAGAAATACCGACTCCTCTGCTTGGAAAAAAGAACTAAGTACTGGCAGCAACTGGGAGAGAAGCTGGATGAGGTAAAAGACAGCAAAGGATGGTGGAAAGCGGCACGAGAGCTCAAAAATAGCCACTTCCAGACAGGAAACAACATCTCAGCGACCGATTTTCAGAGCTATTTCCAAAATCTACTGAGCCCAGTACAAACTGCAGCGGATATTATTTTTGTGAGGACCTTTGCAACAGATGATTTGTTGGATATGCACATAACCAGGACCGAAATATTGAAAATACTGGATCATGTAAAGCTAAAAAAAGCACCAGGAGAAGATAGAATACCATATGAATTCTATATAAATGCCCCGATGGCCTTGATAGACTCACTGGCTGTAGTCTATAATGACATGCTGGACACAGGAAGAATTGAAGAAACTTGCACATCGAGTGTCGTATTCCCAATTTTCAAAAAAGGTGACCCAGACCTGCCACAAAATTACCGAGGGATTTCCTTTATAAATTGCATAGCGAAAGTTTTTATGGGCATTCTAAACAGTCGACTAACAAATTGGGTTAAGTGTCACGACAAATTAAAAGAGTATCAAGCCGGATTTCGAGAAGGGTATTCGACTGGGGACAACATATACAACTTAATATCCATAGTGTATCTGAAACAAGAGGAGGGAAAGAAAGTATACGCCTTCTTTGTCGACTTTCGTGCTGCGTTTGATAAAATCCCAAGGAAGCTTTTGATGTACAAAAAATATATTCGATGGGAGTCTCGACCAAATTCCTAAATGTGCTGGAGAATATTTATGCAAACACGAATGTGGCAGTCTGGACAGGCACGGAGCTATCTGGTTATTTCGAAACCAATATCGGAGTGAGGCAGGGCTGTCTACTGTCGCCTCTCTTGTTTGCGCTCTTCCTAGACGATCCCCATGATAGCATAGGTGGCGGCCTAACAGTGGGAAGTGAAAATATACGCCTTTTATTATATGCGGATGACATAGTTATAATGGCTGATGAAGTCATTGTACTGCAGTAAATGATCGATCGCCTGGAAATTTATTGTCAGACTTAGAATATGGAAGTGAATATGGCCAAATCGGAAATAATGGTATTCAGGAAAGGAGGGCGCCTTGCAAAGAATGAAAAGTGGACATTTCAGTGTGAACCCATAAAGATTGTACCTGAGTACAAATATCTAGGAGTTATGTTGACGCCCACTTTAAGTTTCAAGAAGCATGTTAAAGCTAGAACTGCGGCTGCAAAGCAAAGCATCAACATAACCTGGAAGAGCCTTCTCGCCAAAAACAATGTCTCCGCTGAAATGAAGTGGAAAATTTATGAAGCCGTGTGTAGGGCAATACAAGCTTACGGAGCGCAAGTCTGGGGCTATGGCCAACATGAGGAAGTGGATAAGCTGGAAGCCTTTTTCATTAAGCGTATCTATAACCTGCCACAAACAACGCCACACTATTCACTTGCTCTAGATACGGATAGATACGGTAGCAGATTCTACATGCTGGACCAGCATCTTCGGTATATCTACAAAACACTGTTTATATATGATAGTTGGTATTGGATAAAAATGTATTCTGGGCAAAAGAGCTATTCACACTGAGCTCATTGCATAACATAGAGTGGAACTGGGGCAACGAGACCTTATGGAATGTCAATCGCATTGCACTATTAGCGGAGCTTAAGAGACACAGACTTACAGAACTCGTGCAGCAAAAATTAAGAAGTGAATGAAGAATTTACCGAGAACTTGACCATACCGTCGGCAAAAAATATGCACAAGTAGATACCCGGGCAGTGTCATGGATTATTAAGGCAAGAAGTGACATGATACTCTTAAATGGAAACAGATTCATAAATGCGAATTGTGCAACACAAATGAGGTAGAGGACATAAATCATTTTCTGGGTAGATGTCCAATACTACGAGAGCACAGAATTTTATGTTTTAGCCAACCTGTCTTAAGCCCAACTCAGATTAGAGACATTTTAAATGATGCCAGCGACACTAATTGGAAGGGCTTAGTAGAGTTTCTGCAACAGGCCATCCAGTAGAGGAAACGGATTTTGGTGGAATATTTTTAAAACAAAACAGCACAAATAATATAAACTAAAGAAATTTGGTGGGCCCCTAATCCGACACTAGGTCCCAACGATCCTGTATCTCGCGACGAGCGGGGAAGCAGGGTGTAGTAAGACTTTTTGTATGGTATCTAGGGAACCCTCGAATAAAATAAAACAAAACTCAACAAAGTAATAGAAGCGAATTCTCCGACTGACGACATATAGTCATAGTCGAGTACTATTTAAAACCTCTAGCAATTAGATATGTTACATTTTCTTTTGAAATTTTTTGTATAAATCATGTGTATAATTGGTTTTAAATAAATTTATTATTATTATTATTATTAGAACTGCTAACACAAGCCTACAATGGGACACAAGCCTACAATACAAGGGACCTTCCCAGAATCGTTCTTCCCAATTTATAAAAAGGGAGACCCATCTAACGCCAGCAACTACAGGGGAATATCTTGACTTAATGTCATTATGAAAATTCTAGCCGGAATGCTACTGTCCCGCTTGACTGAATGGGTTAACAAGATGAATCTACTAAGTGAATTTCAGAATGGATTTCGAAAGGGATATTCTACAGTCGATAGCATCTTTGTCCTAACGGCAATTGCTCAGTCCTTTCTCCAGTTTGATACAGTGAACAGAAGAAGCCTGTTCTACAAACTGAGCAACATCGGTCTAACTACTAAAATGCTCAAGGCAATAGTCCAGCTGTACGACAATAACACAGCATCGGTTTGGGACGGTTCCAGACTTTCTGAGTGGTTTAACACTAACTGTGGAGTCAAGCAGGGGTGCATCCTAAGTCCACTTTTATTCTCCCTATATGTCGACGACATCACACATGCCCTACCAGGCGGGATTACCTTTGCTGGACAACTATTCAAAGTGTTAATGTATGCCGACAACATGTGTCTCTTTGACGATTCTCCGCAAATGCTCCAGGAAATGATTGATAAGCTTCACGAATATTGTAGAAAATGGTGCCTTCAAATCAACAACAGGGCGGCGGTCGTTACTCACGATTAGAAGACAGGACGATAGATGGTGTTACCCTTGAAAGGGTGAAGAGCTACAAATACCTTGGAGTACTAGTGACTCATAATATGTCATTTAAAGCTCACCTCTGCGAGAAACTGAAAGACGCAAAAGTGGCCTTAAACGCGTCATGGAAAACTCTGCTTAACAGGAAAAACGTCAAGCCAAGCACAAAATACGCAGTCTTCCAAGCGTCTGTACGTTCAATCCTGTGCTATGGATCGCAAGTATGGGGCCACTCATCACCTTCTTCATCAAAAAAGTATTTAGGCTCCCCTCAACTTCTCCAAATTACGCAATATTTATAGAAACTGGTCTGACCTCGCTGATCACGTACACTCTGCACTCTCTGCACACCCATTTCAACTACGTAAACAAAGTAATGAAAATGGATAGCTCAAGATTGCCGAAGATCATAGCTAGGCAACTTTAGGGTGAAAGATGCCAGCTCTTTGAGATATGGTCTAACATCGCTAACGAGTGCTGCGTCAGTATCGACCTTGACAACCATCTACTGTGGCAACAAACCCACGCACAAATCATTGCCAAAATCTGTGAAGTAGAAAGGGACGGATTTATTGCGCAAGCAAAAAGGAGCACAGAGAGGACTCTGTATAAATCCCTGAATCTCAACCTCGGAGCACAAAATTACTTCAATGACAGTCTAGGTGTGGAGAGCATAAACGCTATTTTCAGGGCGACATGTGAAACTCTAAGCCTCAATTTTCAACCTCACAGGAGTAACACTTGGCAAGATTGTACCCTCTGCAATATGTGTGCCAAGGAAGATGTGGCGCACTTTGTCGGAATCTGGGAGATTCTGCACTTTCAGCGTCTACATTTATCGGAAAACGAACTTCTCGATCTGCTTAACGGAGTAAATTGGATAGCCCTTGCAGCGTTCATCAACGACGCTTTGAAACAGCATCATAACGAATTGTTCTAGGCCCTACCTACCTATAACAGGCATCATTCAGCAGCTACATTATGCTAATTTCAACGGACGGTTTTTATATAACCATGTTGAAAGCTAGAAAAAATAAATTAGACTGAAAAACTTTTTGCATACTTCAATTACTTTTTACAATTGTAATCAGGTTAGCCGGCTATAGTTTAAGATTTACTTGTACAGTATTATAAATAAAAACAAGAAAGAAATTCGGTCAAGCCCGATTATAACAATAGTTACGGCTCAGGCGAAACTCGCCGTATGCTTATCACCAAAGAGATCAGCTACGACATCATACTACAAGAAGTACTCAGCCGGCGTAATTCCAAAATCTGCGAACGTTATTTTGTTCAAGTCCCAATGCAAAAAGCTCATCTATTTCCTGGTCATGTAGCTGATTTAGATTTGGAGAATCTAAATGAATGAAATTTGGGGCTATATGGTTTGCTCTGCTCATAGAAACTAGTATATGAAATAATTTTCTTAAGCAATAGTATTATTGTTTCAAAAATGATAAAACAAAGTTTCGCAAGTCAAAAAAAAGTAAAAAAAGAATAATAAAATCGGTTGACCATATCTTACGGCTGCCATAACAACCGATAGTTCGGAGAATGGTTCTTAGTGAGAAAAACTTTTTGTTTTTCAATTATATCGTTTTTCGGTGATTGTTAGTTTGATGTGCTTTCAAAAAGATTTGCAATATTTGCTCAAAATCTGATGATCGATCGATTGGAAAATGGGTTTTAGAAAGAACAAATTTTTGATTTCTTAAACTTTGATATTTCAAAACAAAACTTCGGCAGAGACAAAGCTAACTAAGCCTTCTCGTTTTATAATTTGGCTTCAATCTGTTTCGTTATACGAAAAACTATTAAAATGCAAATGCATTTATTTTTGGAATAATTTCATTAATTCAGTCAACACAGCTTTCTGCGGTACAAAAGAAGGTAACCCATACTTGCCCAGCCCAGGCGCATTATTAATCGATGCAAATGGAATGGAATTTTGGAAAACCATCAATAATTGGCAGAGTGTGATGAAGACAGATCCTTGAATGGTGAAAATAATGTTTATAAATATTTTAAATGCAAATGGATTAAAATCAAAATATTAGGAAAAAAAAACAAGTCCAAACTACGCGAAAATAATTATAGGGAACGAACAACTAATGCAAAAAAAAAAAAACAAGAAAGTAAAGAAAAAGACTATTTAATAAAATAAGAAGAAAATTAATAGCTCCGTATTGTTTGGCAGCGCAGCTCGAACTGACAATTCCCACAACAAACTCACTCAGGTCAAATTCATAGACAGATTTCTTCATTGCATGGCCAACTTGATAGTTCCAAATGCTACAAATGCTGTGAACTAAACTGATTGTCATGACATACTTTGGCATAAGTTTCACCAGGATTCGTTTTACATAAGAAATTTGTGAGTCAAGATTTGTACGCGTTCACCAGCAAACACCAATCATCTAACATAAATCATCAATCAACCAAAAAGTGTTTGGCTAATGGTGAACGAAATTTAGAATCTTAGACTAACTTAGAACATACTATATATAATATTAAATTTATATGACCGAATTCCCCTTTAGTTTTCCTCAATCATTTGTTAGCCATTTTATGTTTGTTGTAAGCCCGGCGAGAATGTGCACAACAAACTCGAATATCCAATGACTAGATCTTTATCCAAAGTCTCCTATGTCGCAACGGTCATTTAGTTATAAGAAGGACTCCTGTTTTGCCAGCAGTCAAATAATCTTAATGCTGGTTTTTATTAGGAGTTACATTTGCAATTTGTTTATCCAGGGTCACGTAAAGAATGGTCTGCAAGTTTTAATTTTAATAAAGTATTCAATGGGCAGAGAGCTGAGAGTCCTTAACGATGCATCCTTGAATTTGTCCATTCTATGTTTTTTTATACTGTCACAACAATTCTCTTTGAAGAGGCAGCTTTTCAAGCTTTCCTCCTCAGCAACAACCAGTAAAGAATTCAGAGAATTGCACGAATTTCCGTGCGCTACTTGAGAGACCACGTCCTCTGCCAATTCATTAAATGATAACAAAGAAGTTTCCACTTTTTCATTTTGCATTTGCCTTGACAAAATGACTTGTTTGATAACTACTGACGGCTGTGTGCTATCGACAACAGATCACCATCAAGCAATTCTAACAAACTAATTGTACAATGTATTCGCATCGATTGCACATCATGCCCGTTCACCAGCAACAATCTAACAAAAATAATCGATTTGTGCTGGTGATCAACAAGCGCTCAATGAATGAGTCAATCGACTAGAGTGGGTGTTCCAAAATTTAGCTATCTAGTGCGAGATAATCAAGCCTTTCCATTTTCATTTTAGATTCTAAAACAAGTAAGAAAGTGGGTCAAGCCCGATTGTAATATACTCTGTACCTGAAGTAGCTGCTGTAAGCAGCGCTGCTGAACAATAGATAGCGCCACTACTTGCATTGAACCATGAGGAATTTTCAAAACTGACCAATAGATGACGCCACTACAGTCAGGGCGGGAGAAGTAACTTTCATTTGGTCATAACTTGAGTATTGTTCATCCGATCTTTATCATTTATTCGGCAAATCGATAAATAATCTTGATTGCTCAATATCTCTAGAAGGTATGAACCGTTTATCTATAAAACTGTGGGAGATATGACATTTTTCCCAAATTGCGGAGGCGGGAGGGGCCGTGGCAAAAATAGAAAATAAACTTGATCTGCCTGCCAGTATAAGAAATATATGTTCCATACATGTCAAACCTCTATCTCTTACCATCTTTGAGATCTGTGCGTTCATATAGACGAAACATGGCCATATCGACTCGGCTGTTGATGCTGATCAAGAATATATTTATACTTTATAGGGTCGGAGATGATTCCTTCTCCTTGTTACATACTTTTGCACAAACTTAATATACTCTGTGTAGCTTTGGTACAGAGTATAAAAACTCCTAAATGTGCAACTAAGTTTTGCGATGCCTATTACACTCTCAAATGAGCTGGACGCGCCCTTTACAATCCAAGAGATTTATAACTCAATATCCAGTTTAGAGGTTAACAAATCGCCGGGAGATGATAGGATTCCAGTCGAATTTTTCAAAAACGAATGAATGAACTTCGTTGAGCAACTAACTGTCGCATATAATTATATTTTCAACACGGGAGAAATTCCGGCGTCTTTTAAAACAAGTTTAATTTTTCCCATCTTCCAAAAAGGATTGAAAACGTATCCAGCAAATTATAGGGGCATCTCATGTCTAAATGCGGTTTTGAAAATCTTCACTGGAGCGCTCCACCGGAGAATCTCGTGTGGTTTTAGGAAAGGTTATTCCACAACAGACAACAGCTTATTCATATTAACCTCAATTGCTAGATCCCACCTCCAAATGGGAAAAAAAAACTGTACATCACCTTCATTGACTTGAAGGCAGCTTTTGACACAGTATGCCAAAGAAGTCTTTTTTATTAACTAAGCAATTTGGGGATTGTCTACGAAGGTACTGACTTTCATGACAACTTTCGTATACGGATAACGTTGCCGCGGTCTGGGACGGAACTAAAATGTCAGAGTGGTTTGAAACCAATACTGGTGTCAAGCAGGACTACATCCTCAGCGCGTTGCTGTTTTCACTCTTTGTTGATAGTATTACTGAAATTCTACCAGGAGCCATCATTATGGGCAACAAATGTATCAAAACTCTGTTGTATGCCGACGATATGTGCAGTCTTTAGTACTCACCTCACGGCTTTATGGAAATGATGGATATTCTGCTTAACTATTGTCAGTTGTGGAATTTGCAAATAAATATATCAAAATTGAAAGTTATGATGATACGGAAATTCAGAGGCAGAGGCGGTATGGTTGTTCCAACAATTTGATGTTGTTGAGCCTGTTAATATTCTTTGTTTAAAAGCTGTTTAGATTACTGCAAAACACACCCAATTATGACATATACATTGAAACCGGGCTTCCCACACTATTCACGTACACTCTGAGGCGTCACCTTTTATATATATCTGAAAAATGAAACGAATGCCGGATTTTAGACCACCCAAAATTATTGCCAAACATCTCCTCAATGAAAGGTGTCAGTTTTTTGAGAACTGGATCTCTATAGCAGTTTATTCAAAACGCGTCTTAATCTGCTGGAAGGCTAATCTATAAGAATTTGTCTCATAACCTGGCGTAGGTCAACTACTTTGTGGACATGCTAGGTGTCTACAATATAAGTAACATATTTAAAGCAAAAGAGATAAACCGTACAGAAGTTTTATGAAGGATTCAAAGTATTCTGCGGCCTATGCAATATGCGTGAAAAAGAAGATATAAGGCATTTTCTAGGAAATTGCCCCATTTTAAAGGAGATACGATTCCTGCATTTCCAGCGTACATCAATTTCACAGGCGAAAATTGGATGACTTTAGCGTCATACATCCATGATGCTCGACAATATAGGGAGAGGTGTTTAAATGGTGATTTTTAACCGGAGTGCCGACTTCTTGATGAAAGATCCACTATCTCGTAACGAGCGGGGAAGGTGGTTGGTGTAGTCAGGATTTTAGTATCTCTAAGTAATTAGCTTTTCTTCTATATTGGAATTGTCAACAGACGGTGAATAAACCATTGTTGAGATATCAATAATTTATTGATAGATTAACTTTATTTCAATACGTAAACAAAAATTTGTATCCACAAACCCCCCCTACTACTACGACTTTTCTTTACATTCTTACTGTCAATGAAATTCTCCTAAAAAAATGCAAGCATGACTCCCTGAAGTATATACTTATACCAGAGCCCAGCGTGGGTTCAATCAAAGTTCCCTGTTGGTCGCCTTAAGTTTTAAGACAGCTCATTGGCGATACGATTTGAGTGGGCCTGCAATCGGTCCCTATATCTGCTGATGTGCTTGGAAGCAAACTGTTAGAGTGCCAAGGTTTCTATAGATGGTGGAGTTACGCGTATACCAGGGAGCAAATGAGCATTCTGCGAAAGATGTGATTCTGCATCGTCTCCACCGTTCTAAAGGAGGTGTTCCGGGTCGGCTGGAAGCCAGAAAGGCTGTGTTATTCGCATACGTGGCTATCAGTGTGTTAAGGCTTCTGGAACCGGCAAGTCTGCGATGTAAATGTGTAAACAGTACTGGACCCATCACACTTCCTTGGGGTATGCCCACTACAATGCAGCAGATATTTGAACGCTCGACCATGTTTCAGCGTTCTTCCAGAAAGACAAGGAGCAAAGCGAATTGCGAAAAGTTTTTGAAGATTGTGTTGATTTAATCTAAGGCACCACTGAAGCTTGATCTGCATAGAGTCATTGGGAGTTTGAGTTGACTAACTCGAGCCAATACATTTCACAAAAAAACAAATGCAAAGGAAACTTTTAAGCATAATCATTTTTGCTCTTAGAAAGTTCAGCCTAAAAACTTAAGCATCTATGGCATGTCTCTTTTTACATTCATTGCTTTTGCAGTTCCCAACTGATTAAGGCATGGATTGTAAGGAGAGGCAGTTGGCAATCATGCATTCTTTAGCACGAAGTCTACTGATGATTCAGCCGGGAGGTTGATGAAACAGTACTGTATAGGCAATCAGCTCGTTTTGTGGTACAATGCATAAGTTATTTACAGTTTTGAACAAAAGTTACTTTTTTTGGACCTCGAGCAAGCTAAACTTACTTATAAATATATAGGATGGCTAACTAAGGCTCGACCAAAGTTTATATATCCTAGCAGCTAGCATTTTTTAATATAATCTAAGGTTTTAAATGATTTTCGTCGAACATTCTTAGCTGATTTATTTCCCAAACTCAGCAATAGAGGCCGATACTACTTTGACCATGTGCATGCCAGTTTGTTATATGGCAGCTATACGATATATTATTCAGATTTTAACCAAACTTTCCAAAATTGTGTGGAAACTGATAATATTCATAACTGGAAAGTGAAAAGACTCTACCATTGAAAACAAACAAGTTTTTCTCACAAGAACTACATTTTCGACCGATCGTTCCTATGGCAGCTATATGATATAGTCATCCGATTTGGATCAAACTTGGCAGAATTGTGTGTACGCATATAATATTGATCGGTAATAAGTTTGAGAGCGATAGCATTGATAACAAAAAAGTTTTTCCTACTGAGACTTTTTCTCTGAACTATCTTTTGTATGGCAGCTATACTATATAGTTGTCCGATTTTCATTAAACTTGGTGGAACTATGTAAAAATATAGAAAACTGAAAAATGCGAGGTTTGTGGGCGTTTGCATGGAAAACAAAAAAGTTTTTCTCACCATAACTATTTTTTCGACCGATCGTTCCTATGGCAGCTATATGCTATAGTCATCCGATTTGGATCAAACTTGGCAGAATTGTGTGTACGCATATAATATTGACCAGTAACAAGTTTGGGAGCGATAGCATTGAAAACAAAAATGTTTTTCCAACTAAGACTTTATTTCAGAACTATATTTTGTATGGCAGCTATACTATATAGTTGTCCGACTTAAATAAAACTTGGTGGAACTATGTGAAAGCATAGAAAACGGATAAATACGAGATTTGGGGACGTTCGTGTTGAAAACAAATAAATTTTTCTCACTAGAACTACTTTTTCGACCGCTAGTTCCTATGGCAGCTATATGATATAGTCATCCGATATGGCCGGTTCCGATAAATGTGCAGCGTTTTTGTACCAAAAGACTTCGTGCAAAATTTTTTTAAGATAGCTTTCAAACTTACGGAGGAGATTGCATTGAAACAGATGGACATGGCTATATTAACTCAGCTCGTCATGCTGTTCAAGAATATATATACTTTAAGTGGTCGGAGATGCTTCCTTCTATGCGTTACAAACATCTAGCCAATTTCTGATCAATCTGATTTGATTGAACAGTAGGATGAAAATTCTAAAAAGATACTTAAAGTGCCCAAAAAGTCACTTTATGTGCCAGTAGGAAATTAAAGAGGTTAGAATGAGACGGACATATTCGCAAATGTATCCCGAGAGCGTAAAAGAGAGCGAACAACTGACTAAATGTTTACAGAGAGCGTAAATGAGAGCGAACAGCTTACTAATTTCTGAGAGAAGCGGTGTCCATTGAGCAATTTTGCAGTCTAGATCAGAGCCGGCCAGACATAGCTACCAGGAGCCGAAGTCAGTCGTGTTTTTAAGGAAACGCGAGCCGAACTTATGATTGTGTGAAAAACAGCTGAAGTCTGGAGAGAGCTCTCTTACTCACCAACACAAGCACACTTTTAAGTCCTCTCCATTTGGCCGGCACTCGTCTAGATATTCTAGTCTATGGTACGGATCGTACTTAACCACCGAGTGAGAGAGTAAGAGAGCAAACGAACTGAGAACAAACGCAAAAGAGTGGCTGCACTCTTAACCCAGATATACTTAATAAGGTAGTCGCACCCGCTCTCTCACAACTTCTTATAAATGAGTACAAAAGGGAGCGAGAGAGTCATGAATTTCTGTACTCGCTTGTGTCAAAACAAAGAAATAGCAAAAACATGAGAAAAATCTCAAACAAAACTAAGAAATAGAACACAAAAAGTATGTCTGCGCAGAGATGCGTCGCTCACAAGGGTTGCAGACTGACATTTAAGAAGTAAGCAAAGAGAGCTAGAGAGCGAGTTCGGCTACCTTGTTAAGTATATCTTGCTCTTAACTATGATTTGGTCGCCATCTTTCGCGTGTGCTTGATAGTCGTGTGAGCTAAGATGCAGTTTTCAACGTCCTGAGTTCAAGTTCCAGACAAGGTAAAGTGAAAAACAAAATCATCGAAAAAAGGGTGTGTGAAGGCACTAAATACGTTAACTTTAACTTTAACAAAATTATTCAACTTATTTTCTTTCCGTGGTAAGGCTCTCATTTTTAGCTCTATCGGAAGTCACTAAAATTAGCGTTCGCTTCCTTTTAACCCCCCACGGCCACAAGAGGGCAGAATGGCAAAGCCACCCCTCTCTGTAGATATTTTCATAATCTATGGGTCTTTCTCATTATTATTATAATTGTAGCTACCACTTACGTTCCGGCACTTCAGGCACTTGAGAAAGTTTCACCTTTTCAACTCCTTTATGTGCTTGGTGTTAGTTCCCTTTTCGTTCTTTGTCCCTTTGTGCCCTCCACTACGAGCCACGGAAAAAGTTTCCAAAAAAAAACAAAAAAAAAAAACGAAATGAGAAAAACGAGCGGAACACGCTTAAAGGACCTGACGTACGAGCACTTGCTGCCACCTGGCCGTGCGCGTGCATTTCGAATGCAATGCGAAATAACAAGAAATAACAAACAATCAAACAAACAGGCAACAAGCGTCTCCTTCTAAAGGCTAGAGCCTTGCCTTGCATGCGCTGCATACAATTTTCTTGTTTTTGGCCAAAAATAAAGAATCAAAAAACACGAATTGTGCACGCAAACTTTTTGTACTTTGGCTTGGTGTGGCCAAGGTCAGGCCAGTCAGTCGGTCAGTCATTCAGTCAGTTGGAGGTCCTGGCCTGGCGTGGATTTGCATAATTCGACGATGCTCTGGCTTCGTGGATTCCCGCTGGCTTTTGCGATTGATTGCAAGGGGTCCACCCACATGCCTGTCGGCATCTGCATGGGTGTGAAATGCAAAGTGACGTGTGGGGTGGATGGGGGGTTAACGAGTTTGCCAAATCATAGCCTGCCGTCGAGTTGAATGCCGTTTGTGACGTCAGCTTAATTTAAAACGGCTTACCTGGCGCCTTTCTGCTTTTACCTAAGGAAATTTATCGTCTTGGATTCTAAGCCCTAATTTGATTTTCGATAAGAGAAGCAAATGTGTATGAGTGAGTGAACCATAAGGAGTTACTCACTTTGAAGTGACACTTTTTGTTCATTTTGCTCGTGAGCAAAGTTATTCACTTTGTTTCAGTGACTTTGATAGAGTCATGATACCACATTTGAGCTACCTCTAGCTTGAATTTTTGTTCCCACTCTCTTTGCCTTTCATCTGATTAAAGCTATAGCCGTAATCCTTAAGTACAACTTTCAATTCACACCCTTTTCTGCTTTACAAATTGCTTCCGGTACCAGAATTTGCATACTTTTAGAATGCCTCAAGTTTTCGCAAGGAAAAAGTGTGTTCAAACTTGAAATGTGTAGCTCATGGACCTCACATAGCATTTGGGTACACAGCCCAACTACAAGAAAACCCATAAACATGTCTAGTGCAAGAATAACATTAAATATAAATTGCGTAAGGGACAAGAACGGAAAAGCGGACGTGACTCAACTGCACAGTGGACGAAACGGCTTTTTTGTTTCTATATTTTCGATAATAATTGTTTTCAGTTAATTAACAATTCGCTTTAGCTGTCCGCAAAAGTTTACCAAACTCTTGAATGAAATACCCTTACGGCAGAATTGACAGCTTATTACAAATGCACACTGGACTGGATATCAACATTTTTGGCATAAAGTTGAATTTGTTTTGACAACATTTGTGGATAATTGAATTATAACAATTCTATTAAGGTAAGCTTTTTGGCTTACATAAAAATACTGTTTTTCCTCTACTAGTAGAAATTTCGATTTATTCACTAAAATTGGCTGCTTATTTACTTTTTGCCGCACTATTGCTAATGGAAAGAGAACGAACGAGAAAGAGACTATGCAGCTAACTTAAATCTTTACCTTGTTCATCTTTTCTTATATTTGTTATTACATAGCCAGTTTGTTTGTATGAAAATATGGTTGTTGTTTGCGCGATCGCCCTTTTGCAAGTTTCTCACTTCCCCTGAATGTGGATAGAAAAGAAAGCCTTAAACATGGTTATGCATATGTGTGAGAGAAAAATCATCATCTTGACAGCTTAGCGCCAGTAACTTGACAAGTTGCGCTGTGATCTTAACAGTGGATGGCAGGGAGGAATGAACAATTTTTATTATGGTCTTATAACGTTTTGATTTATGATAAGTTTGCTTGTGTACATTACTGTTATCCTAACATTTTTGAAGTACGCGATGCCTCGATCAAAAACATGAATTTTTCGGGATTGGTTTTCTTACACCAGAAATTAAAGAAAATTTTGATGGCAGACCATTTTCAGTTGTAAATGACGATGGCTCTTCAAAATTTTTTAGACCCAGCTATCAAAGGCTGGGATGCGAAAATTTTATCAATTCGCAAAATGTAAGAGATGATGTCATTCGCCAGTCAAGACTTCTTGCAAAGAACATTCAAAACGAGAACAAAAGAATATGATTTCCCTTAAAATTTTTGGCTTGACTTTTGATAAATGTGCTAATGTTATAATGGTTTCTTTATTTTGGTTGCAGGCATAGTTCTGAATCGTTTTGGACTAAACAGGTATACTCCTGTACCACTGATAACGGGCGCAATATGGTTAAAATTATGGAAGGAAAATATGAAAAATTTTATTAATATTGGCCATTCCCTTCAATTAGACGTCAAAACAGTTTTGAAATAGCCTAGATTCATCAGCGCTTTACTTCTGTATAAGAAATTTGAGTTTAGTATATTTACTGAATAAATGAGATTCCAAATTGTCTGCATGATTTGTCAAAGTGATATTTTAAAGCAAACCGTAAAACCCAAAACAGAATAAGGTTAACAACCGTAACCCGTACCATAACCCATATCCCATAACCGTAATATAACCGTAACCGGAAAAAAGCGATAGGCCAAACAGTATCCATAACCCGAATTCGTTTCGGTTTTAATAGCTGATTTCAACTTATCTATGAGAGTAAATGACTGCTAGTGAACAATTAATTTGTGTAAAATATGCTAAATACAGCAATTTTGATCTACTTGTTAAATTTTTAACATAAATTTGTTTTTTTCGTACGGTCCTGAGTAGGAAAACCTTCTCAAAAACTAATACAAATTTTGGCAAATTTCGGCCAAAATGTAATTATGTTAAAGTGTTCTTGGAAGTATGCATTTCAACTTGCTATTAACACTTTTTGCCCAATTTTATACATTCGTAGTTTATTTTCAGGTTTTTAGTAAAGATTGAGCTTATTTTAGGAGGAACGCATGGACTTTGATGATGGTGTGAAATGGAAATTTATATGATATTCACTAACATCAATATCAAAATGTTATCATAATTCCAACATCTTCGGGGTTTCTTTTTTACTTCGTTTCAATCAGAATTTTCACAATAGTTTTTGATCCGTCATAAGCTATGTCAACGAAAGGGAATGGCATAATATGCATAATTAATTCAAAATTAAGTCAAATATTCCGAACCAACAGTTGCAAGAAACTGACGTTGGATTATCATAGTGAGTACACAGCAAAAATTCGTCAGGATATTTAAAAATTTTTATAATCTTGGAGTAAGCCCGGCATGAGCTTAAAAATTCAATCTCGACTTACATGATATTCTACACAATTCAAGCTTTCAGGGTTTGGCCCAAGCCTTTTGAACTTGCAGCATTCTAAATGTGCTTACTTCAATCCCCTTCGAGATCACATGTTGATAAATAAGAGAGCGAGAGCGACAAAACTTTAGTAGCACTTTTGATTACAGAGTGAGAGCGACAATATTTAGCATTTTTGACATGCGGCAACAAACGATGGCGATGGTGGTGAGCGATGAGGTGCATGATAGTGGGTTCGAATCCCCGTTGAGCCCAACAAATTTTTATATTTCTTTGTTTTCCAAAAGTTTTAAATAAACCAAAACTGGTGTGGGTCTTGAAGTGTAATAAGGATGTCCTGTGGCGGAATATGGCGGAGAAAGGGAAGAACAGAAAGGTATCTTTCCTGGGATCAAATCAATATTACATATCGAGCTCAAAAACAGTCTCGAACATGCTTGAGATGATCCTGTATTGGGATTAGATCGTTCTCGTATTTTTTGCTTAATTCCATCTTTTTTAAGATTACCTCGGGATATATGTAATCCTTTTTAGGATTAAAAAAGTAGGATCAACTCAATCCTTTTTCGGATCGGGTCAGGAATATCCGGGATTACGATGCTTTCATAACCGATTGAGATTGATTTGATCCCGTATAGATTGATTTTATTTTTTGAGTGTATTATTAACTGAATTAAATGAACAAACATTTAACGATGTACAGAGTTGGCCATATTCGACGGACCCATCTCCCGATGCCAGATCGACTAATTACACAGCGCTTTTGAAGCGTCAGTCCAAGTAGACTTTTAACATGGAACAGTACACGCCACGCGAACGCTTTCAGATTGTTGAAATTAACATTCAGCAAAACAAGTCAATTGTGAAAACGCAAAAAACAAAATCATCATAGCCATGATGAAGCTCATTTCACGTTGAACGGAACGGTAAACAAACAAAATTGCAGTATTTATGCCACTGAAAATCCTTAAGAGATTCAAGAGGTATCACTTCACTACGAAAAAGTCACTGTTTGGTGCGGCGTTTATGCTAAAGTCGGTTATTGGGCCGTACTTTTTCGAATATGAAGATGTCCAAACGGTTACCGACAATCAGGAGACGATATCGCTATATGATAACCAAATTTTTGTATGCCTGAAGTGGGTTTGACGAAAACGTATGGTGCAACTACTGGTTTCACAATCGGCTATTTGTTATCCGCCAGGTCATTGTTCCCTGGCCGTTTGATGTCAATTACGAGATCCAGGATAAATGACTCCAACTTTGTCATGATGCAGACAGTTTTTAGACCCTTGCAAATGCTCTTTTTGAAAATGTCAGAGTTTAAGAACGACTATTACATATTCTACCGATCGGTCCTTAATGTCGCAGCTATAAGATATGGTCATCCGATCTTGACCAAATTGTGCAAATCTGTTTGAAAGCATATAATATTAATAATGGACGAGTTTGAGGACGCTAGCATCTGAAAACAAAAAACTTTCTCTCTCAGTAAGACCGCATGTTCCATCGCGATGCTTAGGTCCTATGGGCAGCGTAGGTAATGAGTATTAGCTCATCCGATTTTGAACAAAGTTTGCAAATTGGTTTGAAAGCATATAATATTAATAATGGATCGAGTTTGAGGACGCTAGCATTCCTAGAAAACAAAAAAGTTTTTTTTCAGTAAGACCCATTTTTCGACCAAAGGTTCCTATGGCAGCTATAAGATATAGTCATCCGATCTTGACCAAAATTTGCAAATCTGTTTGAAAGCATATAATATTATAAATTGACTAGTTTGAGGAGGCTAGCATTGAAAACACTAAAGCTCTTCTAGTCTCTGAGATCTAGGTGTTCATACAGACAGACGGACAGACGGACATGGCTATATCGAATCGGCTGTTGATGCTGATCAAGAATATATATACTTTATATGGTCGGAAATGATTCCTTCTGGCTGTTACATACATTTGCACGACTTTAGTATCCCCTTTTACTCTACGAGTAACGTGTATAAAAAGTCACTGTTTGATGGCGCGTTTATGCTAAAATGGTTATTGTGCCGTACTTTTTCGAATATGCAGATGTCCAAACGGTTACATACAATCAGAAGCGATATCGCTATATGATAACCAAATTTTTGATGCCAATTGTAGGTCGAAAACGTATGGTGCACTACTGGTTTCAACAATCGATTTGTTGAGGTCATTGTTCCCTGGCCGTTTGATGTTAAACGAGAAGGCCAAGCTAACTTCGTCTGTGCCGAAGTTTTTATACCCTTGCAAATGCTGTTTTTGAAATGTCAGAGTTTAAGAACGCTTACATTTCTACCGATCGGTCCTATGGCAGCTATAAGATATAGTCATCCGATTTTGAACAAAGTTTGCAAATTGGTTTGAAAGCATATAATATTAATAATGGACGAGTTTGAGGAGGCTAGCATTGAAAACAAAAAAGTTTTTCTCACTAAGACCCATTTTCCGACCAAAGGTTCCTATGACAGCTATAAGATACAGTCATACAGTCATCTCAGAGGTGTCGGCGTGTCTCACCAAGATTTCTGGAAGCGATGGCAGGCCACCAGCAATACCCTCCAAGCCTGACCACCAAGTGGAGCTTGTGAGCATATCGAGTTAGCGGTTGGTGCATCAAAGGCATCTGCGTAATATGCTTCGTGAGGTATTAGCGAGTGAAACTACCTTCCAGTCCGAGCTATTTGGATTGTTGCGGGAAAGCTACAATGAATAACACTATCAAACCATTTGTGCATTCTTTCGAAATAACAAATCTTACAATACCAGTTCTTATCTCTCCTAAACCAGAAGTGTAGTTGGCAGAGGTATTACCTATAGATTGATTTGGTTGCTACCGGGTCTCATTTGAGGCAAGTTTCCAATTTTGATTGGTCGCACTGTTGTAGACATTCAACGTATTGTGCAACATACAGCAGCGGAATGACATTGCGGCAATTTGTGTCACCTTTTCTCAACACTTCAAGCCTGCTTAAAAGCATTAAGAAGGTTGATTGCTCCATCCGGTTGTTCTCTTAGAAAATATAAAATGATTTCTTGTAAACGAATTGCACTCAAATTCATCAAGTTTCAACTCTGTGGCAGCATTTGTCTACTTTAATCCCAAAATGGGGTGGAATGGGGTGAGCGTAGGGTTGAGTGTGACTCCAAAATACCATCATTCATCAACAGCTAAAGATTACCAACTGTCAAACGGTCACACTGTTTTGTCAGCTGTGTTTTGCTTGCATTTGAATTAGTTAGGTAAAAAACATTTGGTATTTTAGCGAAATTTGGATTCAGTTGTGGGCTGCTCGCCTTAATGTTTGTCAGCCGAGCGAAACTTATATTGGTTTGGTACTCGTTAAGAGGGAAGCAGAAGGTACTTCGCCAATTAGTAGTTGAAATTCATCCAAATGATAAGTTGACAAGTTCTCAGAGCACGAGTTGAAAAAGTAGAGAGATGGGATAATATAAATTGACTACCCAAGTAGTCATCGACTGCCTGAGATTTATTGTCTGAAAGATATTGCCAACATTCGTCAAAGAGTGGAAAAGTCTAAGACAACATTCCCTCAAATACAAAGTGATTGCTTGCAACATAGTTTTTCTAACCCTTGAGAGCCTTAATAGGCCATTAAAACTGTAAGTGCCACACATAAAGGGCAATCGACCGGAAAAAGTTGATAACAATTATGGTCAAACTGACAAAGGCGGTACACAAAAAAGTTCTAAAGTTACAATTGATAGTAAACTTTCCTACCGTTGAGGCTGTGCGTTCCAATCAGTCGGCCAGTGAATGAATGAATGAGGTCAGACTCTTATTTATATAGACAAAATAATCAAAAAGGTCACTAATTGGTCTACCATATTTTCGATTGACTCAACTTATTCAAATGGTTCGCCTAATGAGGTCCGTCCTAATGATGAAAAAATGAAATGTTTGACTAAGTAGACCGGAGGGAGCGTGGGCGTCATAGAATGAAGCAAACCCTTCAGCTGAATGGAGCATACTTTTGACTGCAACGCTAAGAGGATTATGGAGTGCATTTCAATGTAGACTTGTGGACGAACAGAATACAATACGAGTGCGTGGGTGGGTGGGGCAAGGCAACAGAATTAGATTCCAATTTCATTTTGAACTAAATTTAAGTGATTTTCCAAATTGAATTCCAGTCAGCAGATTTCCTCTTGTTGGCCAGCGGTGTTAATTTTTATGCACCCAATCAAACAGGGAGATAAAGAAGCATCATCTAAGCAGCAACAAAGGGCACAACCAGGCAGTCACAATGGCCGCATGTGTGAGTGTGTGCTCCCATTGTTGGCTGGCATTGTTCCATCGTTTTGTTGCTGACGTTGACGTCGCTTGTCGCCCTGTCGCCCTGTCGCCAACAGCAAGGATCAAAAGTCAAGAACAATGACAGGCAAACAGCAACAACGAAGCAACAACAATGCAGTGAATGGCCAAAGGAAAACGGTTGAAAAGTCAAGTTGCAAGTTGAAATGTGCGGCAATTGTTTGTTAGGGCCAAGTGAAAGTGTTGTAAGCCTCGTCAATCAACAATGCCGTCTACACGTCTGCCTTCATGTCTACGGTTAAGGGTTTTCAATAGTTCAATAGTTTATTTGCGTCCCACCAAGCCAACCCCCCCCCCCCCCCTCTCAGCATGCTACTCCCGCACCATCAATCCATTCCATCAGCATCATGGGCTTCATTCTCATTATCAATGTCAAACTGTTGTCAATTCAGGATAACATCAAAGGATATTGTTATGTCTCAATCGAAGGGAAGAAAGGTTAGCTCGTTTGAGTTTGATTTCAGTTGCATAACGTAAGCCCGGATTAGGGTGTCCATGCACATTGAACAATAGAACAGTTGGTTATTTTTTAGAAAAAAAGTGGCCAATCGAATCTGTAGCCAAGGCTTTTCTTGTAACAAAGTTATGAGAAACATAGCAACTCGCACCTACATATATCACTGCCTAGAGCAATTTGAAATGTAATTCTGCACGAGTCTTACATTTCATTTTAAACATTTACCATTTCACGGCTTCTCCTCTATTTTACAGTCCATGCGTGTCACAAAACTAGCTGCTGTGGGGTTTAGTGACCTTTTAAAGAGTTTAAATAGTCTTTTGTTTTGTGTGTGTGTGTGTGTGTGTTTTGCCATATATTTCGAACACGCCCTAGAGAGGGAAGTCTAAAACACAGGACTCAATGCAGAATATAACATAAAACAGCACGAATTATGCGTCGAATGCGAACAATGTCAACGACTCGCCGACCTCTACAGTCACAGTTTTCAATCCCAACTCTTCTCTCTTTCAGCGAACTCTGTTAAGTTCACCGCAGCTCGCCGTTTTTCTACTGACAGTCCTCCTCCAAGTTTCTTTGGGTCTGCCTGGAGTCCCACCGACACCGTCCAGCGGGTTTTACAGAAAAGATGCACATGTTCTTATTTTCAAAATAATTCAACTAATTTGAATTGCTTAGTTGAAACAGTGACTGAAAAATAGTGATGAAAAGTCACTAAACCGGAGTCACTAAACCTGATAATAGTGACTGAACAAGAGTCATTGAACAAAACTGACTGAACAAGGGTGTCTGATGAAGAGTTTTTAATCAGGAGTGATTGAACCATAGTCACCGAACAAAAGTTACTTAACAAGAGTCACTGAATACAAGTCTTTAAACAAAAGCAACTGAACAATAGTCACCGAACCAGAGTTACTGAATATCAGTTGTCAACAGGAGTCACTGAACCAGAGTTACTAAACTAAAGTCATTGAACAAGGGTGTCTGAACAGAGTTATTGAACAATAGTCAATAAGCAATAGTCACTGAATTAGAGTCACAGAAGTAAGAGACACTGGGCAAGAAGCACTGAACAAGATAAACTGAATAACTAAACAAGCGATACTGATTAAGAGTCCCTGACAAAGAGTCATTAAACAGGAGTGACTGAACAATAGTGAACAAGAGTCACTGAATGGGTGAATAAAGTCACAGAACAAGAATCACTGAAAAAGGGTCACTAAAATATGTCACCGAGCAAGAGTCACTGAGCAACAAGCACAGGACAAGAGTCAACAAAAGTAACCGGAAAAGATTAACTAATTAACTGAACAAGAGTTACCGACTAGGAGTCTCTAACAAAGAGCCATTAACCAGGAGTGACTGAACAATAGTCAACAAGAGTCACTGAATACGAGTCTTTAAACAAAAGCAACTGAGCTAGAGTCACTGAACAAGAGTCATTGCATAAAAGTTACTAAACAAAAGCCAATAAACAAGAGTAACCGAAAAAAAATAACTAAAAAGAGTGACTGAGCAAGAATCCCCGGATAATAGTTACTCAACAAGAGACACCAAGAGTCATTGAACAAAAGTCACTGAATAAGTGAATATAGTCATTAATTATCACTGAACAAGAGTCACTGAAGAAGAAACACTAAGCTGGAGTCACCGAGCAAGAGTCACTAAATAGAACGAGATTAGCTGATTAACTGAACAATAGTCACCGACAAAGAGTCATTAAACAGAAGTGACTAAACAAGAGTGACTCAACTAGAGCCACTGAATATGAGTCTTTAAACAAAAGCAACTGAACAAGAGTCATTGCACAAAAATCACTAAACACAAATCAATATATAAGAGTCACCAAACAGGAGCCACTAGACAAGAGTCACTAGATAAGAGTGACTGAACAAGGGACAATATACATGAGTCACTAAGTCACTGAACAAGAGTGAATAAGGTAGACTATTCAAGAGTCACCGAAAAGGAATAACTACAGAAAAGTGACCGAACAAGAGTGACTGAACAGGAATCACTAAGCAAGATTCACTGAACAAGTCACTAAACAAAAGTCACTGAACAAGAGTAAAGAAGAGTGACTAAACAGGAATCACTAAACAAGATTCACTGAACAAGAGTCACTAAACAAAAGACACTGAACAAGAGTGAAAAAGATTGACTATTCAAGAGTCACCGAAAAGGAATAACTACAGAAAAGTGACTGAACAAGAGTGACTAAACAGGAATCACTAAACAAGATTCACTGAACAAGTCACTAAACAAAAGTCACTAAACAAAAGTCACTGAACAAGAGTGAAGAAGAGTGACTAAACAGGAATCACTAAACAAGATTCACTGAACAAGAGTCACTAAACAAAAGACACTGAACAAGAGTGAAAAAGATTGACTATTCAAGAGTCACCGAAAAGGAATAACTACAGAAAAGTGACCGAACAAGAGTGACTGAACAGGAATCACTAAGCAAGATTCACTGAACAAGTCACTAAACAAAAGTCACTAAACAAAAGTCACTGAACAAGAGTGAAGAAGAGTGACTAAACAGGAATCACTAAACAAGATTCACTGAACAAGAGTCACTAAACAAAAGACACTGAACAAGAGTGAAAAAGATTGACTATTCAAGAGTCACCGAAAAGGAATAACTACAGAAAAGTGACCGAACAAGAGTGACTGAACAGGAATCACTAAGCAAGATTCACTGAACAAGTCACTAAACAAAAGTCATTAAACAAAAGTCACTGAACAAGAGTGAAGAAGAGTGACTAAACAGGAATCACTAAACAAGATTCACTGAACAAGAGTCACTAAACAAAAGACACTGAACAAGAGTGAAAAAGATTGACTATTTAAGAGTCACCGAAAAGGAATAACTACAGAAAAGTGACCGAACAAGAGTGACTGAACAGGAATCACTAAGCAAGATTCACTGAACAAGTCACTAAACAAAAGTCACTAAACGAAAGTCACTGAACAAGAGTGAAGAAGAGTGACTAAACAGGAATCACTAAATAAGATTCACTGAACAAGAGTCACTAAACAAAAGACACTGAACAAGAGTGAAAAAGATTGACTATTCAAGAGTCACCGAAAAGGAATAACTACAGAAAAGTGACTGAACAAGACTCAATGAACAAGAGTGATTCAACAGGAATCACTAAGCAAGAGTCAGTGAACAAGAGTCACTAATCAAAAGTCACCGAACAAAAGGGAAGTAGTTTAACTATTCAAGAGTCACCGAAAAGGAATAACTACAGAAAAGTGACTGAACAAGAGTCACTGAACAAGAGTTACTGAACGAAAATCACTACACAAGACTCATTAAACAAAAGTCACTGAACAAGAGTGAACAAGATTGACTATTCAAGATTCACAGAAAAAGAATAACTACAGAAAAGTGACTGAACAAGAGTCACTGAAAAAGAGTGACTTATCAGGAATCAGTGAACAAGAGTCAATAATCAAGTCAATTAACAAAAGTGACTGAACAAGAGTAACTGTTTACTTTTTTCGTTTAGTGAGACCCTCATTGTTGTTCACTTACTCATGAACAACCCAACCCTATTCGACCGCCTCTAAGACTGGCCATAATTCGATAGTTTGTGCCATTCAAATTTTAAAGTCAATGTGAGTAATACCCTTTATTTTTAACTCATCTTAATGATGAGCGGTAGTTCATGGCAGCTATAAAGCAGTTGTAAGCGTACACTCTAAGGGCGCGCGCATACATGCGTTTGAAAGATGAACTGATAGCAGAACTTCAGGCTGATCTTGATCTGAAAGATGAACTGAAAGCACAACTTAAAGCTGATGTTGACAAAAAACCACGGTCCATGCATGCTTGTATGCACAACAAGCACTGATTTCATCTTTAAAATTCAGTTGTAAGTTAAGCTTTGCGGAATCAATCAAGCATGTTTATTTATTTCTGTTCTAAAACACAGTTTCCCCACCCCCCGGGAAGTCATGCATCACTGTGTGTTAGAGAGCTCTCTTCTTGGGGAAGCTGTTCTGTCTGTTCATCTCACAACCGCATGTGTGCGGGCGCCCTATGCAAAGAACTTAAACTTAACTAAAGTTTCTCATGAATATTTTTTTGTTCATTGAACTTGTTACCTATCACGCAGAAGAGGGGGCGAGGCGTTTGATAGATTTTCACCGCTCAAGGGCTGCTCCTGGCGCGGTCGTAAAACTGGTGTTAGGCCCCATCTCTCGATGAAATCGATGCGGGAAATGGTTGAGGACGAGCAAGTTGCTTGAATTTGTAATTGCGCCAATGTTTAGTTGAAATTGTTGGTTATTGTGGTTGCTCGTCCGCTGCTTCGTCAGACAGCTGCTGCTGCTGCTGTTATTTGTTGTTTTGTTTGCGATGGCAAATTTGTTGCATACTTTTTTTTGTTTTGGCTAGCATTTGGCAATTGGTTGTGGCATTTGGTTAGTTTAGTTGGCGGAAGATTAGTTTAGTTTTGTTTTTTTTTTTTTTTGATGTTGTTGTTGTTGTTGTTGTTAAGAAGACTTGAGTTTGATTAGGTTTGAGTTTTGTTTTTGCAACATTTTTGTACACTTTGGTCACATGTTTTGATTTGTTGTTGTTGTGGTTGTTGCTGAGATGATGATTTCATCAGCTGGCTAAATACATTTTGGTATAAATTTTTGTTATTGTTGTACTTTGTTATTTATAAACACACAAACACACGTACACCTACACGTACACGTACACGTACGTAGAAGCCAATTTGGGCCTGTTGGGGCATACCGGAAACAGCAAGTGAAAATGTTAATTTCCGCTTTTAGGCGCAGCTCACACAGACACACACACACACACACACACACACACAGAGAGAGAGCCACGCATATTTCGTATTGTTTTGAATTTGTAAAAATAGGCCCAAGCGATTTTCATTTTTGGCCAAAAGTTTTTGCAGCAAGAGAGAGAGAGAGAAAGAGAGAAGGATGGAAATAGACCTATTGATTTTTAGACTTAGGTCAAATTTTTTACCTTAATTAAGGCCATTTTTTTGTGTTTTTTTGATTTAAGACCTTGAACCTTTAAGTGAGAAAATCACACTCACACACACAAACACGTCTAAACAATTTGAAAAATATTTTGTAGCCTACATTTTGGGGCATTTTTGACACTTTTACTTTTATTTGAATTTAATTGTTGTTGTTGTTTTTATTGGCAGAAAGAGAGAGAGAGAGAGTAAGAGAGAGAGCGAGAAAGAGAGAAAGGTTTGGTTTTTCTTTTTTTTTTCTTCTATTTCCTTTTTTCGTGTGTGTGTTTCCAGGACATGGCCTGGAAGAGACCGCGCAAAAAACGTGCTTGGCCAACAAAATGGAACGAAACGAAATGACATGAGACGAGACAAGAAACGAGGTGAGAGGCAAATGAAAAAAAAGGACGAAAAAGGCGACGAGTTTGCTGGGCCATAAGTGGCAAGCGAGAAATTGAAGCGTGTAAGCGCTTAACTGGCGTTGTAATGACACCAACACCAATGCCCCCGCACACACACACACACACACACACATGCAAGCACAAGGACTGTGTATAACAGCAGACTTTTGTGAGTCATTGTAGAAACAGTTCAGAGAGAGAGAGAGAAACGAAACGAAATGAAATCAACACAGACGAAAGAGAGAGAGAGCGGGAGAGTGCAGGAGGCGGAAAAGTGTGGACATGCACAATGGGAAACTTGTTGGCGGATTTATGCAACACACACACAAACACGCACATTTGTGTGTGCGTGTGTGCTCCCTTCATTTATTGCCTGTTCTCTCATTGCCCGCTGCTTCGTTGGTGTAGCCTAGTGCGAGGCTGCTGCTGCTGCTGCTTTACCATTATCTTTGTAGTTATTATCGGACAGCCCAACCTGCCACCTGCCCCGCCCTCCCGCCATAGTGTTAAGCAGCTGTCAGTTGGCTGTTTTTTTTTTTGTTGTTCTCTTTCCTTTTTTGCCTTCTATTATTTTCCTGCGTCTGCGTCTTTAATTTGTTGTTGTTGTTGTTGTTGCTGCAGCTCCCTAAGGGCCGGGCCGGTCCAAAAGCAAAGCCAAGTAAACCGGGTCCTCATGGCCAAACCGCGGATGCTTGCTCTGACACTTTTGCATACATTCATATTCTCTCTTTGAGCATGTGTGTGTGTGTGCGTGCGTGTGTGTGTGTGTGAGCCCGCCATGAATTTGGCTTCCTCTGTGTCAGTTTTCTTTTCGCCTTGTCACGCATTTTATGGGGTCCCCTTTTTACCCACGAAGTGTAAATTCAACTGAACTGAACAGAAAACAGCAAACAAGTAAGTAAACATTGAACGCGTCGGGGTCACCAAACCAAATATTTGGCCAAATAATTAATTAAAATGAAGAAATTATCTAAAATGTTGCCAGTTTTGGCCAAATTTCCAAGAAATTAGTTGGCAAAAAGGTCACTCAATCATTTGTCACGGCATGAGATTGAGTCATCAAACAGTCACAACTTAAATTCTTAAAGTTCAGTTAAGTTTTGGAGCTATTTTGACTGCTGTAGAGGTCGTTGAACCCTGTTAGCATGACAATTTAGTAACTACAAGACACAATTGATTCATTTCTTAAGAATTTTCAGCTAAGAAAAGAGCTTTAATCGTTCTTAGTTTGCTTACATTAGTCGAGGCAAGTCGAAAAGTAATAAATGAACGAAAACTGTAGAGAGAGAAGGCCAAGCTAACTTCGTCGCCGAAGTTTTTATACCCTTGTAAAGTCAGAGTTTAAGAACGCTTACACAAGAATCAAAAAATTTTGTAACTAAAACCCATTTTCCGACATTTCGACCAAATTTCGCGAATCTTTTAGAAAACACTTCAAATTAACCATGGCCGAGTTTAAGAAATATAATACTGAAAACAAAAACGTTTTTCTCACTAAGACTCATTTTTCGACCGATCGGTCCAATGGCAGCTATAAGATATAGTCATCCGATTTTGACCAAAGTTTGAAAATCTGTTTGAAAGCATAAAATAGTAATAATGGCCGAGTTTGAGGACGCTAGCATTGAAAACAAAAAAGTTTTTCTCACTAAGACTCATTTTTCGACCGATGGTTCCTATGGCAGCTATAAGATATAGTCACCCGATTTTGAACAAAGTTTGCAAATCTGTTTGAAAGCATACAATATTAATAATGGCCGAGTTTGAGTACGCTAACATTGAAAACAAAAAAGTTTTTCTTACTAAGACTCATTTTTTTACCGATGGTTCCTATGACAGCTATAAGATATAGTCATCCGATTTTGAACAAAGTTTGCAAATCTGTTTGAAAGCATATAATATTAATAATGGGCATGTTTGAGCAGGCTAGCATTGAAAACAAAAAAGTTTTTCTCACTAAGACTCATTTTCCGACCGATAGATCCTATGACAGCTATAAGATATAGTCATCCGATTTTGAACAAAGTTTGCAAACCTGTTTGAAAGCATATAATTATTAATAATGGACGAGTTTAAGGACGCTAGCATTGAAAACAAAAAAGTTTTCTCACTAAGACCCATTTTCTGACCGATCGGTCGTATGGCAGCTATAAGATATAGTCATCCGATTTCAACCAAAGTTTGCAAATCTGTTTAAAAGCATATAATATTAATAATGGCTAAGTTTGAGGACGCTAGCATTGAAAACAACAAAGTTTTTCTCACTAAGACCCATTTTCATACCGATCGGTCCTATGGCAGCTAAGAGATATAGTCATCCGATCTTGACCAAAGTTTGCAAATTTCTTTGAAAGCATATAATATTAATAATGGACGAGTTTAAGCATGCTAGCATTGAAAACAAACAAGTTTTTCTCACTAAGACTCATTTTTCGACCGATGGTTCCTATGACAGCTATAAGAAATAATTATCCGATCCGGTCTGTTCCGACAAATTAGCAGCGTGCAGTATAAAGAAGACTCAGTGCAAAATTTCAGCTCGATAGCTTTAAAACTGAGAGACTAGCTTGCGCAGAAACAGACAGACGGCCGGACAAAGCTCAATCGACTCAGCTCGTCGCCCTGATCAAGAATATATATAGTGTATTAATTAGGCGTCACAGTGTCCAATAATATGAATTTCTCAGATCATATAAAAGGGAAACTTGTAGAAGCAAAAATTGCTACAAACGCTACATGGAGGACATTGCTGAGTAGAGACAACGTGAAGCCAAGTTGCAAATCTAAGATGTTCCAGGCAAATTTGGGGATTTCTTACATTCGACGATGTAGAACGCTTGTTGACGTTTTTCATTAAAAAAGTTTTCAAGTTACCGCAGAATACGCCAAATTACGCGATTTATATAGAAACTGGCCTTCCAACTCTGTATACGTATACACTGCAACTGCATTTCAACTATGTAGCTAAGGTCATGAACATGCCGGAAAAAAGAACTGCCTAAGCAAATAATGAGTCAACTGTTTCTTGGGAAAACTTAATTTTTTGACGACTGGACCACCATTTTCAACAACTGCGGGCTAAACTTTGATTGGGACAATATACAAGGATGGCGTCATACACAAGCTGAAGTCATAAGAATGCTTTGCGAAGAAGAGCGTCAAATCTTTATAAACCGAGCTAGACAGAGCACTGAAAGGTCCACACTTATAAAAAGCTGACTCACAACCTGGGTCAATCAAACTATTTTCAAGATAGACTAGGAACAAACTGCATTAGCAATATTTTTAAGGCGAGATGCGAAATGATTGCATTAAACTTTAGGCCACACCGAAGGGACTTGGATGAAGCCAGCAGCCTTTGTTATATGCGTGAGAAGGAAAATGTGGAACACTTTATCGGCACTTGTCCCATCCTTAGAGAGGTGAATGACTGTACAATTCTTATGTAAGTGAAATCGGATATTCGGTCTTAGTCCAAAAGATTTCACTTCTATATGCCACCAAGGTCTGAAAGGAAACTAAATGTGGGATTGCTGAATCGAATAAGGAAATAACACACCACGATCAATCCTGGTCTATTGTGCTCCCTCTACTGAGCCTACAACTCTCCCAGCAGCCCAATCTTCTGAATAAATGACAGGATTTCTGTGGGTTTTAGTGGTTACTCAGCATCTCAGTGTGCTAATATATGTTTAGAGGACATCTCCTTCTACAGTATCACAGTATCTGCCTAGTTGAGGTGTTTGTTATTCCCAACTTGTACATGCAGGGGCCCGTGTAGAGCCCTGTCAGGATCCCGAGGGCATGCGTTCGCTTTTTGGATCAATTTTTGGAACCTTTTGAACCTTGTGGATTACCGTACTGGTGCTTTTCCCATCGCCTCACTCAAGCTCATTTCTAAGGAGCTAATGGTGTGTTGGCCTATGCCGCAGTAGAGGTTGTTGGCCTACCATTGCGGTGCCATTTCGTACAGGAAAATATTCTCCTGGCTAAAGTTGGATTAAGGTGAAGAAGCACGACAGAATATTGAGAGTATCGATACACACACAAATCAATTAGTGACTTCCGAGGAAGAAATGAAGTCTGATGACAGGTATATTAAGAGTTGACACATTATTTTAAGGACTACATCAATCAGGCATGGCTAATGATCAAATTGAAACTTATTTCAAACGAAAGTCTGATAAATCTTATGTTTTGGGGGAAACGATTAAAATGCTCAAAATTACAAGTATTATTGCTTGAAAGTAAGCGTTTCAGTGAACTAAACCGAACCGAATCGTTTATCTTAGTATTTTCGAAGGGACGCCGGTTCGGTTAGTGGTTCGGCTTATCAGCTGAAATAGCGGTTGGTTTACGGTTCGGTTCAAAATCAGTTTGCATCCCTGATATAAAAATTAATCATGCTGAAGCATACGAAAGCTTAGAGCTTTAAAACGACTAGACCAAATTGGATACTTTCTACTGCTAGGATAAAAAAAGAAGGACAAATTCTCAAGTGGTGTCACAGTGGGCAATTCAATTACAGTTTAACCTGTGGAGCAGTAGGCGGTCATTCCATTGGACTGGACCAAATTGGTTATTTCCTACTGCGGGTTTGTTTCTAATTGCTACGCGAAGGTTTAGCAAAAACCAAGTAGAAACAATTCTTAAGAGTTTAGTTACACTTTAACACGTGGCGCAGTAGGTGGTCATTCCATATGACAACTCAGCATATATTCTTCCTTATGTGTTTTGTTTTTCTAAATTATAATTGCATCTTCTTCTTTCTTTTGCTTTAAATTATAGATTAATGCGTTGAAAGGGAATTAGCTTGAATCAGAAGCTTACAATGAGCGAGAACGATTGAGAAGAAAAGAAGTTCATGCTCAGCAAAGTGATGAAGCAAGATTACAACAGCCACAGCCAAGTCAAACATCAATACAAACGCCGAACTGGAAACGCTCTAGAGCGAATAAGTCACATAAGACACATCAATCGTATGACGCACTGCAATATTCGCTTATGTTCTGCAGCGGAGAAGACGGATATCACTTGAGATACAACATAATAAATCCGCCCAAGGGTGGCGAACAAGTTTGGTCGAGTTTAAATGTTGATATCGATTTGCTGCCAGTTCGAACTTGAATATAAACGCTCTCAAAAGAAACACATTTCGGGCGACAGCTAGTTCTTTATATATAAAAGTAAAAAGTTTTTTCTTCGGGCTATCGAGTCCGGCTTTCAATCGCCAAAGTAAAAACAACTTGGATCTTTTTTGGGGAACTTTTCGTCTATGCTCTAGCTCTTTGGTCTTTCAAATTTCGTACCTGGGCTTACTAGTTCTTCAGGGCAAAACAAAAGCCATGTAATGAAGCAGTAATGTGCAAGTAACGTGCTGCACTTTGTTATTTGGGGAGGAAGGCAGTTGAGGGAAGCCAATTAGCAAAATCAGAACTGAAATTTTAAAAGTTTATTTGACACAATATGCATTGATTCTTTCCCAGCCTACGGAAAAAGAATAGGAAATCGATTTAGATGCAAACTAATTCAGCCAATGAGGAAGTACGTGATTTATGCACTTAAATGAAAAAGATTTTACAGCATCTAATTGAAACCCAGATTGTTCTAATCCATGTTACAAATTGTCATCCGGCTCGAAGGACCAAACGTAAAGAAATAGAAATGTGCACTAATTTAATATTTAATCGATTTTTATTTCCTACTGAGTTTGACTCCCCCCCCCCCCCCTCCTCTACACAGAGCGTGGGAATCCGCAATGTCTTCTTCGTTTGGGGATTTGCAGGTCGCTTGCCTGCCTACTTTTAAACATGCAATGACTTTTTATATTTTTTCTGCGGTTAGACGAAGTTAGCCTTAACTTTTTTTTTTCTTTAAAAATAGATAAGCAAATTTTATGACCGTTAAGATATTATTGTCTGGACAAGTGGAGAATCAAAAACACTACGTGGAGGATACTGCTGAGCAGGAAGAACATTAAAATAAGCCGCAAATATAAGGTATGTTTGAGGATTTCTTAGTTTCGACAATGTTTAATGTTTTCAAGCAATGTAACTGCATTTTAACTATGCCAAGTCAAGATTATGAATCAACATTTCAAGCTTTTAAGTACATTTCAGTGCATTTACTGAAAGGACCACATACAAAAAGCTTACCCACAACTTGGGTCAAACCAACCAGTTTCAAGATTTGGCTATAAGCAATATTTGCACTTGTTTTTGCACTTTAGGCTACAGAGAAGAGATTTGGATGAAATCTGCATGAAAATAGAAATTGTGAAACATTTTAAGGCTATTTGTACCATCCTTGGGGAGGTGCGATATTTCGTTTTTATTACTAATACTTCATTTATATTTTTCCTATACCCTAAGTCGGTCTTTCTTCAACTCTAACTTGAAGATGCTGTTGTTTGACAAATTATTTTTCTTATCAGAGATGTTACGGACATCTCTTATAACCTAGGCTCCAAATCGGTCCTGAATCGATTCCGTTCGTTTTTTTCGGGTCCTTTTAACCGTATCATGAACAGAACAGCGCCCGAACCTTAGCCCGAACAGGCGATAAAGAAAATAATCGGTTTAAACAATCATTTATGTCAATTTCTTAAGATCTTTAATAGCTTTCTCAATATTATGACCGATAAAAACTATTTTATAGTACAGAATCGCTTCAATTGATAACACTGTGAGACATTTTCGAACTCAAAAAAACTTGATCGCGTCGAGTCCAAAAAATTCTGAAAGGGTGTGATAAGCGTGTAGTATAAAAACGCTGTCTTGGTTTGGTCTGCATTTAGCTGACCGTTTTCAGCTTCAGAGTAGTACTAACGATTCCATATCTCGTTAACTATTTTGAATTTTGCTTTTAAATCTTTAACAAAGTTGTTGCTCTTGGCTTGAAAGGTGTACCTTGAAAGTTCTAAAATGTTGGGAAATTTCTAAATTGTTTATTAATTTCAGATTTTTATGAAGATTTTATGAATTAAATAAGAGAGATGTGGAACAAATGGTCATAAAAATCGCGAAATTTCACAAATTCTCATTTGAGTTTAGATTATCATAAACAACACCCTTCCGGCTCGTAAATAGGAGGAGTAGATCAAGTGGTCAAGACAATCGCGAAATTTGCAAAATTGTCAAATGACCTAATATAACTATGAAGGTTGGATAGATGTCAATTGAAGACGCGTATATAAGAGGCTTAGACCAAAAACTGCTAAATTTGTCAAATTTTTATTTGAGGGTTTACGAAAGCGCAGGCGAGGATTGAACAGGTCAAAATTTGCCAATTTGTCGCTTGACCTAATATAATTATGAAGGTTTTATGGATGGCAATGACAATTTGTCAATTTTTCATATAACCAAAGATTTTTATGAAGACTTAATAGATGAGTAAATATAGGAAGTGTAGACCGAACTATCCAAAAAATCGCGAAATTTTCAAAATTATTATTTGAGTTCAGATTTTTTTTGCGAAATTTGCAAAATTTTATGAATTTTGGAAATCATTAAGATGTGATAGATGGCAATTTAGCATAAATGGTTAAATCCAACGGTCCAAAAAGTTGCGAAGTTTACAAAACTTTTGCATGAGTTAGATTATAATGTAAAAGGTCAAGCTAAAGCGGTCCAAAAGTCTGGATATATAAAAAATTTTATGATTTGTTTAGATTATCATGAAGATTTAATTGTTGGCAATTAAAAACGGGTAAATAGGAGGTGTCGGTCAATCGGTTTAAAGAAATTTTAAAATTTGCGAAATTCTTGTGTTAGTTTAGATTGACACGAAGACGGATAAATCGACGGGTAAATAGGAGGTTAAGTTCATACGGATCAAAACTCGTGAAATTTGAAAAAAAAAATTTTAATTATCATGAAGATTTGATAGATGGCAATTGTCTATTAAGCTTCACTTCTTTGTTATGCGTTTTAAATTCTAAAGGGGGGGCGCAGCAACGCACTCCGGGTGCCTGTTATGTAAATATGTATTGCAAAACAGTTTGATGGCAAATCTCTGAGCCATTTTTGAATTAAAAGTGTAATTTTATTACTAATTTTCGGCATTTTAATTGATTAAAAGTTGAATTGGTGACGTTGATTTACAAGTTCAAACAGATTTGCAACAAAATGAGAAAATGGTTAGCACAGAATCATTATGTAATTTCAGAAAAAAAAGTTTTTTTTGCATATTTTGCATATTTTTTTATGCAAATATGCAAAATTGTTTTTAGCGGACTTAGATCATTGATCAATAAAAATAAGATGATCAGAACTTAAATCGCACATGCGGTTCGAAATATGCAAAATCTAATGTCTAAATATGTCATCATAATAATAATCATTATAGTCACAAGGGGCTGAGTCCGGAGATTATGGTGAGTGCGGATCTCATTGGGCCCATTCGTAGCCTAATTCACAAAATTTTGTTGACATTTACGCGAGGGTGTTTGATGTTAAGAATCTAGTACTGCTTGAATGTTATTGTACATTTACTTGACAATTAATGTAAGGTCTATGTTAGATCACGTAGTCTTTTAATATTTCCTATGCACATTTTATGTATCAATCTAGTTGTCCTGCCATATATTTTAATTCATTTTTTCGGGATTAACCGGCAGTAATTTTGTCCATCCAGCTAATTTAAATGCATTAAAATTTGTGAAAATAGAAGAGCCCTTTGGCTACATGCTAAAGTGGTTGTAATTAAAATCCAAACACCGCAATGGCTTGTACACGACGATTAAGTTTGAAAAATTTGCCATAATTTGATAAAAATTGCTCTTCAATGGCCTATTTCGATGCTTTTGAGTTTGCTGATGATGCTCCTATAATTTTTTTAAATTTTTGCTCGGTATAACCTACATAATTTTTTAAACACAAAAATACTGCAATATGTATTTTCCGCGATATCTTCAAAACAAGAGCTGATGATGAAAAACCGAGACCAGTTTTAGAATCAGTGCACAAAACTGGATCAGAATTTTGCAACGAAAGGGGTGGACCAAAATGGCTGTTGGCCTGTGTAATAGCCTCTGTTTTTAGATTCTCGATTTCAAAGTTCTTCTGAATGATTTGCACAACAAAAGAAGCTAAGCGACACAATGGTAATATACAACCCGATGATATGCTTTTAACATAACTTTTAGATCTAGATATTGGCGCTCACTAAAGTGAAATTATATGATTCTTCAAATCTTTTAAATGATGAAGAAATCTTCAAAAACCTTCAAAATACGAAGAAATTGCGAGTATTATTTTGTATATTGCCTAAGGCCTAAGTTGCTATGGCATTTAAATTGGTTACAATTTGCAATTGTGTACCAATTATTTCAAATAATAATAATAATAATATTTTGTACATTAAACAAATTAATAGACTTTTTATTTAAATTAGGACAAAGGTGAGACTAACCGAGGTTCGAACCCTGAACCGTGACTCAAAAACCTTGAATTTAATATATGCGAACATTAACCATTGATAAATTTAGAACCCAGCACGCGAACTGAAGCTCCGCAAAAAAATTTTTGGTTTGCAGCCCTGAATATAAGTATTTTTTAAACCCATAAAACTTTTAAGCAGGCTCTAGGTCAATAAGTTATGATTTTTTTTATAACGTTTCTAAAACAAGACACGCACAGCAACACAAAGGAGGCTAGACTATGCCAGAACTGCTAAGACCGCTTGGGAGTCCCAAGTCAGACTTGTAGCAATAAATACGGCAATCAAAGCAATGCAGAGACACACCATTAACTTCAAAAATGTTCTGGCAAGCAGGGAGGCAATAGATTTCCTCAGCATCTCTAGAAAGGTGCAAATCTACTGGATTCCCAGCCACCGGGGCATTGATGGAAACGAAATGGCTGACAGTCTTGCAAAAGCCGGAACCGCACTAAGCCAAGAAGCAACACTAAACATATCTATCTCCGTACAGACGCTACACAGCAAAATGGAGGAGATAGCGGAGAATGAAGCAGAGGAAAAGTGGAAGAACACAACCGGCTGCAGAATCTCAAAAATCATGTGCAAGACAAGAGACAAAAAACTCACGCACTATATGCTACAGCTCCAAAGAAGAGACTGTAGCCTGATTATAGGCATACTAACTGGAAATACTAACGCGAAAAAGCTAGGAATCACGACAACGCACATCTGCAGGAAATGTAAGGAACCTGGAACACCTCATCTGCAGCTGCCCAGCGATCGCTAAGACGAGACTAAGACATCTGCACTCCCCAAGTCTCAACTCTTTTGAAGAGGCGGCAAGGAGGTCTCTCAAACAACTATTGGCATTTGCCAAAACGTCAAACATCCTCTTGGATTTCTAATGGTACCCAGAAAAAGCCACCCGGCCTCACTAAGGACCGTAAGGTCTATGTGTGGTCCCTACAAAGGGCCAGCCGGAACTACCTACCTACCTAATGTTTGTGATCTCCCTAAGCTTACCATGTTCCACTGGAATATGCTAAGGATACCACTAACCTGGGAATACAATTTAATAATACCCAAAAGTGGAGCGACCACATTACGAAAGTGTCCGGGAAAACAGCTGTCGCTTACTCAAAAACTCATTCCTCTTCATCTAAGTCTTTTGGTCGCCAAAACATGTCTCATCCCGACTCTATATTTGGTATAAGTGACGCAAGCAGTATGCAAAGGCTAAAGGTGGCCTTTAATTCAATCGTAAGATATGTTTTTAATCTTGGTCGTAGAGACCATATCTCGCACTTTGCTAAACAAATTCTTGGCCTAGATTTAGAGTCGTGGATCAGACTTCGTACTTTATTACTAGTCCATAAGATTCTAACGACAAAAGAGCCTGACTATTTATTTCAAAATATACAACTTGCTGTGTCAACAGGAACAGAAAACATAGTTTGCCAGCTATAAACCTGGCCAGCTCAGAAAAACACATTTTCATTCAATCTGCCCGCTACTGGAATAACCTGCCGCATAACATTAAAACTATTGGGAACGCAACGCATTTTAAATCTCAGTTAACCAATCATCTCAAAAGACAAACATAGATTTTATAAACGTTTTAAGAAAGTTTAGTATTGCATTAGTTTTGTTAGGATTATATTTTAAGTATTTTAAATTTCATTCTTTTGTTTTATATATATTTTGTCTCTGTTTTTGTGACCGATGCACTAATTTATAGTACTTATGTACCTGTATCATTGGGATAATAGCAAAATAAAAATTAAATTAAATAAACCACGCCTCAAAGAACGAAATATTATTACCAGTGTGGAATCTTTGTGAAGCCTAATAGATGAGGTAGCAAATCGTAGTTAACGTTGGACAGTAATTTTTGTAAATTTTTCTAAAATAAGTCTTTATAGTTAGTTATAAGAAAACCTAATAAGCTCAACAAATACTCAAAATATTCATATTAAAATGCTAGAATTATTCTTTTTAGCAAATATGCAACATCTATCTATAAGGATACCAAACTCCATTGTATTCACTAAAGCCAACAGAAGGAAAGCAGTTGGAAGGTTTTTTCTAAAACAAGAAGGAAACGTAAATATTTAAAATTGGAACCTGTTTTCTTCTGCTTCAGCTTCTCAAACTTTTATGGGAATGATGCTCAATTTTGTAAAACCTTCTCTCATCAACGATTCATTTGTGACTGCATTCCCCCACCTTTAATATAAATTAAGAACTGAAAATGAAAATCCTAGATAACCATGGCTAGTTCTCCATAGCTTTATAATAAACAAAACAAAACAAAACAAAAAATTAAAATCATAATAATACATACAAATTATTGATAGCTGATGCTGAAACTGTTTCCATTTTATGTCGATTTCGTTTTGTCGTTTTTCACTTTTCTTTGTTCAAATTTTCGCAAAGTTTCACTGAATGCAGGTGAATGCTGTCAATTTGTTGCAGCAAATTGATTGATGAATCAGCTGCATTAATCAATTTCGATTACGAGTAATGCAACAGTTTGAACTTCATCTTCATTACCCAGTTCAATATCGAAAGAAAGTCATCCATCAAATTCTCTTTCTCCCTCGCTCTCACTGCGTGTGTGGTGCGAGCGTGTGTGTGTGTGTGTGTGTTGAGGGTGTGTGCTGCTAGTGTGAGTGTGCTTGTGTATGGCATCCTTCAAAGGTCAACAATTTTGTATGTTATTCAATGTGACACATGGGTGAGTGTTCGCAAAGGGCAAATCAAACAGCAAATGCGATGGAATGTTGCTAATTTAGCTACGCGTGGAGATTAATTGTGCTTAAAGTATGGGAAAATGTGGAATTTGTGGAGTTTCCTGGGGGACCCAGAACCCCGATTTGTATACAAAGTATGCAAAATGTGAATTATTGGGAAAATACGTATACAAGGAAAATGACCAGAAAACTTTATATGAATTGGAAATATTAGAAATATGTTTTCCCTATATAGGAATGGAACGGGATTTATTTTTATTTATTTTTTTTTTTTATTTTAATTGCAGCTTCGTCTAAAAGACACAGCTACAATATAATAGAATATAAAATGATACAAAATAAGGGGGATAGAAAGGAAAACAAAAAGAGTAAATAGAAGAAACGCCTTCCGATCCGGTGGGGGTAATTTATTTTGTCGGTATGACCAGCTACGCCCCTGCTCGCAGCATTGGTGATCGGAAGGAATTTCCTAGAAAAACTAGAAACTATGCAAGTGCAAGATTGTGAAGAATAAAAGACCGCAGGTATTCGTCGGAAAGGTTATCACGGAAAAAGATATTATTGTAATCCCTACACAGAATGCGAAAAGGACAATTAGAGGCATATAAAGTAGAAGCAACAGGAAGCCTCAAGGGAATATAGTTTCGTGTTTGTCTTGAAGGGACATTAAGGTTCACGCGTCCGAGTAGGTACTCAGCGTCAATATTACCCTTTATAAGCTTGTTTAGAAACATTATACCCAACATGGTACGTCTATGCTCAAGTGAAGGTAAGTCTAAAAGCTTAAGCCTGGAAATATAGGGAGGAAGTCTCAACTGCGGGTCCCAACCCAGGTTGCGAAGGGCAAACAAAAGGAACTGCTTCTGGACAGATTCAATACGTTTACACAGGGTGAGTGCTTGAGGGTTCCAAATACCGAACCAAACTCCAAAATAGGCCTCACTAGGGATATAAACAAAAGCTTGGTCGTGTAGGGATCATTGAACTCCTTAGACCAACGTTTAATAAAACCTAACAAACCCATGGCTTTATTCACAGAAAGTTCAATGTGAGTGCCAAAAGAAAGTTTATGGTCGAGGGTAATACCCAGATCATGGAAAGATTCAACTTGTTCAAGTTGATAAGAATCCAATAAATAGTTAATCAGAAGAGGGGTTCTACGATAAAAAGTCATAGATTTACACTTGTCCCTGTTCAAATGCAACAAATTGTAAGAGCACCACATAAATATGGAATTCAAATCAACCTGAAGCAAAGCAGAATCGTTGGGCGAGTTGTGGCTCAGGAATATCTTTAAGTCATCTGCGTACATCAGTGCACGAGAATGCTTAATTACATTAGGCAGGTCATTAATAAATAACACGAAGAGAAGAGGTCCAAGATGGCTGCCCTGGGGAACTCCAGAGGTCACAAATACCGGATAAGAAGTGCTACTATTAAAGACTACTTTCTGAGTTCTAGACTGGAGATAAGATTTTATCCAATTAAGAAGCCCCAGTGGAAATCCCAGCAACGCAATTTCAAAATCAGAAGGCAATGACACTGTCGAAAGCCTTACTAAAATCAGTAAAGATAACATCTGTTTGTTTACCTTGAGTGAAACCATGAATCACTGAAGAAGTAAATTCCAGTAAGTTTGTAGTAATGGATCTGTTTTTAACAAATCCGTGCTGGTTCGGCGAAATAAAAGGAGAACATGAGTGCTGTAACTGAGATGTTATAATTTGTTCAAAGAGTTTAGGTATTGCAGAGAGTTTCGCAATGCCCCTGTAGTTTGAAATGTCAGAACGAGAACCCTTTTTATGTAAGGGAATAATGAAAGATTCTTTCCATGGAGTTGGAAACCTAGACTGCTCAAGTGATTTGGAAAACAAGATGTGGATAGGATAGGCAAGCGAGTCTGCGCATTGCTTTCAGATGCACGATGGCACATTATGTGGGCCAGGAAAAAGGTTAGATTTTAGGGAAAGTAAACCATTCAAGACAGAAGAAAAAGAAATGGTGGGGCAGCTTATGAAATCGTATGAGGAAATAGGATAAGAATAGCCTTTGCTGGCATCGGACGACGAGTAAGTTGATTGAAAGAATTTTGCGAAGAGATTTGCAATGTCAATGTCGGACGAGGCATTTTCATGTTTGAAGGAAAAGAGAAGAAGGTAAGGCATTGGAACGACGTTTGGTATTTACGAATTGGTAGAAGCTCTTTGGATCGTTACAAAAGTTACTCTGTACTCGAGACAGGTAGTTCTTATAGCAAATTCGGTTTTGGGCTTGAAATTTTGCCCTAGCAGTCGAGTATTTGGAGAAGTCCGTTGCTTTTCCAGATCTTTTTAAAATTTTGAAATGGCGATACTTCACAATTTTCTAGTGTCTCAGGCTTGCAGAACTCCATGGAACATTTTTATGAGCGCTTCTTACAATCTCCAGAGGAATGGAGATATCAAATAGCTCGTACAGCTTAGAATAAAACAGATTGGTGGGAGTTTCAACAAAATGAACTAGATTAAAAATGACTAGTCAGTATTAAGCAACAAATGAGGGAGAATATTGTAATCTGTTTCTTGCTAAAGCAACGCCTAAGAAGCGCTTTAGTTGGCTGTACTTCGGTTGTGCCTGGAAGATCCAATTGGAGTTCTATGGTAGGATGATAATTATCTTCAGGCAAAGAAATTGGAAATGTACGAGATATAGTAGCACATGGACTATCGGTAAACAATAAATCCAGTCTACGACCAAGCGAGTTTTTAATGAAATTAGCTTGAAGCAGAGATAGACCAAACATACTGTCCAAAAAGCTATGCTGGCAAGAAGGAAGAAAAAATTCAGAATCGGGGGAAGAGACCCAAGAAACAGAGGGAAGATTAAAGTCACCCACAACGACTTGAAAATCACAGTCGCGACAGGTTTTCGAAATGTACTCTATTGCTAAAGCATGCTTAAGATAAGTGGATTCATCAGAAGAGGGAGGAACATAGGAACAGCTCAAGAATATGCAGGAGTCTCCGATGTGCACTGAGACACACACAAATTCAATGTCGTCAGTGTTAGGAATATGCAAAATGGATGCATTAAGATTTTGCTTAACAGCAATCAATACACCCCCTCCATTCCGATTGCTACGGTCAACCCTAAAAATGCAATAAGAGTCGCATAGAATTTCACCATTTAGTATGTGAGATTGAAGCCAAGTTTCAGTCATCATTAAAATGTCAGCTTCGAAAGCAAAACTATTAAGGTAAAGGGATTGGAGCTTACTTCTGATTCCCCTTACGTTCTGGTATTTGATGACAAGGGACGACTTAAGTTTTTTGAGGACATAGGAAAAGTAGCAGTCGGCTTAGGCTCAAATTCACGAACAAGAGTGAATTTAGGCCAAAGATCAGGATGAAGAATTTGGGTTAGAAGAGTAGATGGAACGTACAGTTTAAAAGAGGATATTGATCGAGGCTTTGAAAAGATATATTTATGAACCGATATGTCCGAGCATCCTGTAGAAGTGATCAAATAATTCTCTAAGTCGTTCTCAGTGATATCAGGGCGAAGGCGGGAAACAAAGACATGTTTTCGTGGGGCAACTGCTTCAATAGGACGGAAAGAGAGTCGAGCATTGGCAGACGTAGAAGAGACATCATGTCTAGCAGGAGCGGGAGTAGCAACGTTAGCAGCTACGGCAGACCAAAGTGTAGAAGCTGGTGCAGGAGCAGCTAATGGAGCTGATGCAGGAGCTTTAGATGAAGCAGCCTGAGCAGCAGGAGGCTCGGTAGGAACTGCACCCCCACCGACATCAGAAGCCGATGCAGGAGCAGTTGATGGAACTGCTGCCGGAACTGTGGTAGTTGAAGGGACAGCAACGTTAGCAGCTACAGTACAACAAACTGCAGAAGCTGGTTCAGGAGCAGCTAATGGAGCTGCTGCAGGAGCTATAGAAGATGAAGCGTCGTGAGCAGCAGGAGGAGACACGGTAGGAACAGCACCACCATCGATATCAGGCACAGGCTTATTACGATAATTTGCATTATCCGTGGCAGCCATAGAGGAGCCTACGACTGAAGAATCACCAGCATCATCCTTGTTAGCCAGAGTATTAGCAGTGGTCGATAGTATTTCCATGTCAACATGAGCAGATACCAGGCCAGGGGAGCTCGCGGCATCGGCGTCGAAGGAAATCAGAGACGGCTCATTCCTTGTTGTAGGTGTATCAGGTGCATTAGTAGCTACTGCAAAATGAGAACGATTAGGTTGAGCAGATTGAACATAGCTTTTTCTGCCCATAGGCGAATTAGCTAGCTTATAACCATGGAACTTAGACTGCATCTTCCGAAACTTCCCGGTGAGATTGTAAAATTCATCTTGGAGCTCCATAAAATCACCGCGAGTCTGCTTCATAAATGTATGCATTTCGAATGCCACTTCTTGGCAGGGTTCACAACTCCAAATTAAGCCAGGAACTTTGGAAACAATGTCACTCTGGCGAGCAGGAAAGCCTGCACACTTAACATGGGCAACATTGTTACACAGAAAGCAAGCAACAAGCAAATCCATGGAACCAACCTTACGGTTAAACTCGCATTGTTCAAAACAACAAGAAAGCATTTTGTTAAGCTTCAAGTGTAGGGCACGCGTAACTGCAAAAGCTTCTAAACAATAATTGTCAGCGCAGCTGCAGCAGAAACTCTTTAAAGAACAACAAATTGCAATGAGTGATAAGCGGTACTTAAAGCTTTAGCATGTGCCGAATGCGTAAGCTCAAAACGTTTAAGCAAACGAAAAAAAAGCAATAACAACACCGCACTGTTGGGGATAAAGAAAGAGCCGAATATGCAAGTGCAAAATTAAGTAATTAGTTATATAGAATAGCTAATTAATTAATTTCACAATATCCCTCCGACAATCTAACCACAAATCACAGTAGCGATGAGTTGTTTACGACCGAACTAATTTAGCCAGAAACTTTAATATAAGCACAGGAAAAAAAATATTTGTAAGCGGAGCAAAGAAAAAGACAACCGTACGCGACGACAGCTCAGTTGCATGATAAGTGGATACCTGCGTTATTCGAAATAAACAAGGTCGGAACTAGATTATGTTGTGAAATTGCTGGTTGGGTTTTGTGGAAGGGATGGAACCGAGAACGACCAAATATATATGCTTACAAACATCGTCAAAATGAAGTATTTTCCTTCGCATGAACATTCAACATGAGATCTTTTGGGTGAGAGTTGGCGAGACTGAACCAAGTGACACTTTTCATGGTTTTTATAGAAAACTTGGCAGACTTAAAGCCTTTTATACTCAGCCGAAAATCAAAAGAAAGGTCAAAATGAAAGCATTATATATAATGTTGGCGACCGTGACTCCCCATTCCGATGCAAGGGCTTACGCTTATCTGGACAACAAGGCTAAAAGTAAATATCATAAGCTTCTATACTAACTTAGAGGTCTGGGTAAGGAAGGCACTAAAAAACCGCATACAATATAAAATCCAAGCGATTTGTTGGCGATTTTATAGTAATTAGAGACTAAGAAAGTATCACTCAAGTAACAACACACACTTCAAACACAAAAATCTACTAGGCTGGACAATTTTTAAATAAAGTACACCCAAATGTCATCAAATTTGTTCAACATGATTTCATTAATTTGGTTAACAAGTTAAGCTAAGATAATTACTACGTTTATACACACAAAATTTATTGTGAATGAATGCCCTTTTAAGTATGCAATGCTTTTAATAAGGAATGATTCAGATTATTGTATAATTAGTTTAGATTTGCCTTAACACAAGATTATATTGTAAACCTATTAATGGTCCGACAATCTGGAGGAATTTACAGTGTGGATTATGTATGACGCTGCCATTACTGGCTATTAATGTTTGCGTTTTAATAGAACATTTTGAGCCATGCTTCCATTTTCGCTTTCGCAAAAATTTTAGCATTTTGAGTCCCAATTTGGTACAAAAATCGGTTTGAAATCGCAAAAGTTTTGCGAAAGCGAAAATGGGAGCATGGCTGTTTAAAAGGATATAAACTTTGCATACTTTGAAGGGCATTAATCATGATCAATTTTCTGTGCATAAACGTAGAAATTATTGATGGCTTACAACATCTTCATAGAACATTGAACTAAAGAAGAAAGTCTTATAAAATTGTTGAACTGTTGACAAACGTTCAACAATATTCTCGAATGTTAATAACGATTATAGGCGAATGTCTAAACTGGCACCAACACATACAAAGAACCGCTGAAGGGATTACTTTTGATTTGCAATTGTTTATCAAAGTTTGCCTTTCTTAAGCAAAAAACGACAAGGCCAAGCTAACTTCGCCTTTAATACCCTTGCAAATGCTGTTTTTGAAATGTCAGAGTTTAAGAACGCTTACATAACAATCAAAAATTTTGTAACTAAAACCCATTTTTCAACATTTTCGACAAAATTTCACGAATTTTTTTGAAAACACATAAAATTAACAATGGTCAAGTTTAAGAACGATTAAATTGAAAACAGACAAGTTTTTCTCACTAAGACTCATTTTCCTACCGATCGGTTCTATGACAGCCTTAAGATATGGGCATTTCCAAACTGACGTGACGTTACGTTCGTACGAAAAGATCTTATTTAAAAATATGAAAATCTTGGATTTTTAAAAAGATTGTTCTATTTTTGGGTAGCAATAAAGTAGCACTATAATCAACAAAAACAATGACATCAATCGATCATAAGGACTTATAGATATAAGCATTCATATTTGCTGGCGTGACGTTACATAAAACGGAAGTTGCTTTTGACTTATATTAGAAAAATGCAAAATTCTGCGAATTGGGCAAAGCTTTTTGTATAAAATATAATATAAAGCAGAAACGTACAGTTAATTGCAATCATATAGTTTCTTATGGTGTCTTCTGCATTATTTTTTAACTCTTTGTACCCTTAGAAATAGTTTAGAGACCGAAAATCAATGCAATCTAAAGGCATTTTAATGACCACACAAAGTATTCAAATGAGAAAAATGGAGCTTGCGCGACTTTGCATTCTAAAATATCGAAATGGGTTATGAATATATTTAAAATTGGCTCATATTAGCTCATTTTGATTCCTCATGAAAATATGATAAAAAAAAGTGTTTTTAAGCACTTTTAGTTTTTTGGTCTCGGTGGTCTTTTCTGTGGAAATGCCCATATAGTCATCCGATTTCGGCCAAATTTTGCGAAAATATTTGAAAGCATAAAGAATTAGTAATCAGTGATTTCTAAGGACGCTAACATTAATATCAAAAACGAGAAGGCCAAGCTAACTTCGTCTGTGCCGAAGTTTTTATACCCTTGCAAATGCTGTTTTAGAAATGTCAGAGTTTAAGAACGCTTACATAAAAATCTAAAAAATTTTTAACTATAACCCATTTTCCGACAGATAATCATCTGATTTCGACCAAAATCGCGAATCTTTTTGAAAACATATCAAAATATAAAAAACGCCGAGTTTAAGAACGATTAAATTTAAAACAAAAAAGTTAATCTCACTAAGACTCATTTTCCGACCGATCGGTCCTATGGCAGCCTCTTGATATAGTCATCCGATTTCGACCAAACTTCGCGAATATATTTGAAAGCATACAGAATTAGTAATCAGTGAGTTTAAAGACGCTAACATTCAAAACAAAAAAAATTTCTTACTAAGAACTATTTTCGACCGATCGGTCCTATGGCCAACCATAAGATATAGTCACCCGATGTCGATCAACTTTTTCAAATTAGTTTGAAAGCGTTTAATATTTAGAATCACCGACCTTAAAGAACGATTTACTTGAAAACAAAAACGTTTTTTTCACTAAGACCCATTTTCCGACCGATCGGTCCTATGGCAGCTATATGTTATAGTCATCCGACTTTGACCAAAATTTGCAAATCTGTTTGAAAGCATATAATATTAATTATGGCCGAGTTTTATGACGCTAGCATTGCAAACAAAAAAGTTTTACTCACTAAGACCCATTTTCCGACCGATCGGTCCTATGGCAGCTATATGTTATAGTCATCCGATCTTGACCAAAACTTGCAAATCTGTTTGAAAGCATATAATATTAACAATAGCCGAGTTTTATGACGCTAGCATTGAAAACAAAAAAGTTTTTTTCAATAAGACTCATTTTCCGACCGATCGGTCCTATGGCAGCTATATGTTATAGTCATTCGACTTTGACCAAAATTTGCAAATCTGTTTGAAAGCATATAATATTAATTATGGCAGAGTTTTATGACGCTAGCATTGAAAACAAAAAAGTTTTTCTCACTAAGACCCGTTTTTTGACCGATGGTTCCTATGGCAGCTATAGGATATAGTCATCCGATCCGGTCGGTTCCGACATATTAGCAGCGTGCAGTAAAAAGAAGACTCTGTGCAAAATTTCAGCTCGATAGCTTTAAAACTGAGAGACTAGTTTGCGTAGAAACAGACGGACAGACAGACGGACAGACAGACAGACGGACAGACAGACGGACAGACAGACGGACGGACAAAGCTCAATCGACTCAGCTCATCGCCCTGATCAAGAATATATATAGTTTATGGGGTCGGAAATGAATATTTCTATGCGTTGCAAACTTCTGGGCAAAATTATAATACCCTTTGCAAGGGTATAAAAATTTCTTACTAAGAACCATTTTCGACCGATCGGTCCTGTAGATATAGATCGGCAACTATAAGATATAGTCACCCGAAGTCCATCAACTTTTTCAAATTAGTTTGAAAGCGTTTAATATTAAGTATCACCGACCTTAAGAACGATTTACTTGAAAACAAAAAAGTTTTTTTTCACTAAGACCCATTTTCCGACCGATGGTTCCTATGGCAGCTATAAGATATAGTCATCCGATTTTGACCAAAGTTTGCAAATTTGTTTGAAAGCATAAATTATTTATAATGGCAGAGTTTGGGGACGCTAGCATTGAAAACAAAAAAGTTTTTCTCACTAAGACCCATTTTTTGACCGATGGTTCCTATGGTAGCTATAACATATAGTCATCCGATCCGGTCGGTTCCGACATATTAGCAGCGTGCAGTAGGAAGAAGGCTCTGTGCAGAATTTCAGCTCGATAGCTTTAAAACTGAGAGACTAGTTTGCGTAGAAACAGACGGACAGACAGACAGACGGACAGACAGACAGACAGACAGACAGATAGACAGACGGACAGACGGACGGACAAAGCTCACTGAACTCAGCTCGTCCCCCTGATCAAGAATATATATAGTTTATGGGGTCGGAAATGAATATTTCTATGCGTTGCAAACTTCTGGGCAAAATTATAATACCCTTTGCAAGGGTATAAAAAACAAAACCGGTTCTTGTTCTATCGCGACGCACACACACTAAATCGTTTGCAATGTGTGTCGTTTTGTATACGTCGCGCCCTGCATGTATACGATCATTGATTTCCTATCTTGGGTGCAATTACAAAAACAAAACGTACTCAAAGAGCATACGGCTGGGCATCGCTGGAATAAAGCCTCGGTTCGCGTTTTATGGGTTCTTTTATACTTGCAACACACAACGACAACAATTTTATATTAGATTTTAACGGTTTATCCTAAAAATCTGGAAAATTCAGCAAATTGGGAACGCAAAACAAAAAATTCAGTTCAATCGTACAATTGGTTAAGGTACCTTCAGAAGGAGTTAAAACTTAATTTATGATTATCTTTAAAAGTGCACTGTAGATTTTTATTAAAATCGTTTTTTATGATGATATAATGGACAATAGCATGTCCCTAAGAGATGGTATTCGACAGCCAAAAAAACATGAATTGGAATACCAATCGTGTTCCAGTAGTCCATATGGACTATAAACCAGACGTAAAAATATACCGAATTGTGTTTTCAGATTCACCGATGATGGTTTGGTTCGCGGACTATACGCAATTTTGTACCAGCAATTGCCTTTCAACAACATCGACCATTTGGGTATCACACGCTTTTCCAAAATTACGGAATCAATCTTTTGAGTAAAATTCGTCATTAGCACCAAGAAAAAGTACAATTTTAATTAAAATTGTCTTAGGTGGACAAAGCGCTGTACGCCAAGATTCCCTGAAATAAAGTATTTAAATGATATGTTCTGTTTTTCTGCAGGTGATGAAGCGCTTAACTCATAAAAATTATAATATAATTTTGGTAAAGCTGGTTGTACCCTAAATGGTCAATGTTGTTCTAAGGCAGTTGCTAGTACAAAAATGGCTTTAAGCCGCAAACCAAGGCTTCGTTGGAAAAACTGAAAACGCAGTTCTGTCTATTTTTAGATCTGGTTTGTGGCCTAAATGAATTAGTTTTTGGATGAGTCTAAAAATGGTACTTCATATCGCTGTTTTTTGGCTGTCGATTACCATCTTTTAGAGACATGCAATAGCCCAGAAGAAGAAGAAGAAAGAATGAAGGTTTAACTCCTTCTGGAGGTACCTTAACCAATTGTACGATTGAAGTGCAGTTTTTGTATGGCATTCCCCATGACCCTGTCCACATTTCATGAATTTTCCAGATTTTTATCTTAAGCCCTTAAAATCTAAGATAAAATTGTAGTCGATGTTTGTTGCAAGTACAAAAATACCCATAAAACGCGAACCGAGGCTTTATTTGAAAAACTGTGTATGAGGTGATGCTTACAGAGGTCCCTTTTATCATAAGTTAAGGGTCCCATGCCGAGGTTTTTTTTTAGTGTTGTACTGTGTATTCATCTCAAATATAATTGCTTTCTAACATACAGAATACATAATACAAGCACACAACTCGATGCTGGACATTGACAAAACTTAGACTTTGGGAAAATCAAGTATTTTCGATGCAAAAGTAAGGCGATTCTAGCGAACGAAATTGCTTTGAAGTTTTCTGTTCGAAGGTTCGAATACATTGTAGAGAGGAGCGCTTGGAATCTGGTTCAAAAACCACAAAAGTTGATTATGTGTTCCCATAATACTTTGTTTAGCTTAATTATTAACTTTGTATCAAGGACAGCTTAAACGAAGATGCAGTATTGAAGCAAATGCATTGTAAACTGTTGTGAAAAGACGGTGCAGTGACATGTTCAAATTAAACTCTAGAGACGTTTGAATGGGGATAAAGGAGCCCATGATCAGCCCCTGGATAGACTTAAGCAGTGTTCAAAGATATTTGAACAAAGCAATTTGAGACCGTTAACTGCGTTTGGGACTCAAGTGCGAGTCGCATAAAAATAGACTAGAACCTAAAACCCTTACAAAAAGGGTCACATCTGATTTCTATATATTAGAAGTCCAATCAGCCCACAACCATGTGGTATGTCATGTGCTTGCTTGCTTGGAGGTAGATCCAAAAATGTATAAAAAGCAAAAACCAATGTCGTAATAAAACATTCAGCTTCTGGCGGAGGATACAAAATCAAAATTAAAAACAAGGATATCCCAACTTACAAAGATCGGACTACAAACTCAGACATCAAACAACAACACACTGTATGTATAATGGACACTCGCTCAAATTTTGAAGCAACAACAATCCTACAGCAAGAAAACCACTACAACAAACGCTTCACTATAGAGATGCAACATATAATTGGCACACCAACAGACAAGAGACTTAACTACAAGACGGACACGGAAAACTATGCTCTCCTATACAGACACTTACTGACAAATGATAGATCAGTATCCAACTCCACGCCGAACGGAGCAACACGTGTAAAATAATGTATGTTAAAAATCTTTTTTTGTTTTGATCGAATCAATGTTAAATTGTAATTGGTAAATTATTTTTGTAGTGTCCCTGAAGATGGTTGCCGAGGAGCAACTTGAATGTGATCAGAACTTTCATCAAATGCAGGCTAGGATAATACGAGTACATTAAATAAGTAGAAAATGTGGTTGGCTTAAGCCTTAGTAATTCTTAAGGTAATCCCAATTTCTTTCTGACAAGGAAAATATGGTTTCAAATGAGGTACAACAGATCCAAAATCATTTAAATCCTCATACTCCCCTGGGCCTGACAACATTCCCAGTTGCGTGCTTAAAGAGTGTTGTTTTTCCTTATGCAGTCGTTTGCTTAAGCTTTTTAATCTATCTCTAGAATCTACTGTGTTTCCGAATCTTTCTAAAGAATATATCATTCCTCTTCACAAAAAGTGAGGAAAATCTGATATATCCAATTATAGGGGAATAGCCAAACTTTCCGCTATTCCAAAATTATTTGAACAGATTCTAACCTCATCCTTACAGCACTATTGTAAATCGATTTTATCACCTTTCCAGCATGGATTTACAAAGCGTCGGTCAACTAGGACCAATTTGCTTGAATTTACCTCAATGGTTAACGAAAATCAAACTGATGTCATCTACACCGACTTTAGTAAAGCATTTGATTCTGTGAACCACGATCTTCTCCTCTTTAAGCTTGATCGTTTAGGATTTCCTTCCTCTTTTCTGCTTTGGATTTCGTCCTATTTAAAAGATAGAACTCAAAAAGTTCTGCTTCGCTCTAATACTTCAAAGCCTGTCTTTGTCACTTCTGGTGTACCACAAGGTAGCCACCTCAGCCCTTTTTATACCCTTGCAAAGGGTATTATAATTTTGCCCAGAAGTTTGCAACGCATAGAAATATTCATTTCCGACCCCATAAACTATATATATTCTTGATCAGGGCGACGAGTTGAGTCGATTGAGCTTTGTCCGTCCGTCTGTCTGTCCGTCTGTCTGTCCGTCTGTCTGTCCGTCTGTCTGTCTGTCTGTCCGTCTGTTTCTACGCAAACTAGTCTCTCAGTTTTAAAGCTATCGAGCTGTAATTTTGCACAGAGTCTTCTTTTTACTGCACGCTACTAATATGTCGGAACCAACCGGATCGGATGACTATATCTTATAGCTGTCATAGGAACCATCGGTCAAAAAACGGGTCTTAATGAGAAAAACTTTTTTGTTTTCAATGTTAGCGCTCATAAATTCGGGCATTATTAATATTATATGCTTTCAAAAAGATTTGCAAATTTTGCTTAAAATCGGATGACTATATCTTATAGCTGCCATAGGACCGATCGGTCGGAAAATGGGTCTTAGTGAAAAAAAACCTTTTTGTTTTCAAGTAAATCGTTCTTGAGGTCGGTGATTATTAATATCAAACGCTTTCAAACTAATTTGAAAAAGTTGATCGATATCGGGTGACTATATCTTATGGTTGCCATAGGACCGATCGGTCGAACATGAGTCTTGGTAAAAAAATTTTTTTGTTCATATTTGTTAGCGTCCTTAAACTCGTTGATGACTTATTTTATATGCTTTCAAATAGATTCGCAAAATTTGGTCGAAATCGGATGACTATATCTTAAGGCTACCATAGGACTGATCGGTCGGAAATTAAGTCTTAGGGAGAAAAACTTTTTTGTTTTAAATTTTATCGTTCTTAAACTCGGCGATTGTTAATTTGATATGTTTTCAAAAAGATTCGCGAAATTTGTTCGAAATCAGACGTTTATCTGTAGGAAAATGGGTTGTAGTTACAAAAATTTTTGATTTTTATGTAAGCGTTCTTAAACTGTGACATTTGCATTTGCAAGGGTATAAAAACTTCGGCACAGACGAAGTTAGATTGGCCTTCTCGTTTTTTACTCTTTTTATTAATGATCTTCCCACAATATTGTCTTACTCTCGGATACTTATGTACGCCGATGATGTGAAATTTATTTTATCTTTCAACGACCCGACGCATTCGATCAGACTGCAAGATGATTGAAACTCCTTGCAGTCCTGGTGCTTGATTAATCAATTACACCTTAATTGCTCCAAGTGCATGTTTATGACTTTCCATCGTTGCAAACCTTCGCTGGCTACCTATACGATTGGCAATGAACCCTTGGAACGAATATCTACAGTCGTTGATCTTGGAGTTCTTTTTGACCCAAAATTGAGGTTTAATCCTCACATCTCCTCTATTGTTAATAGGGCGAAAGGTGTACTTGGATTCATTAAACGCAACCACAAAGCTTCTATACACTGCTCTAGTTCGTCCTGTACTTGAATACTGCTCGTCCGTCAGGTGTCCGCAATATAAAAAGTATATCGATCGAATTGAATCAGTTCAAAAGCAATTCTTGCTTTTTGCTCTACGTGGCTTAAATTGGGACTCTAACCTTCGTTTACCAACGTACTCCAGCAGACTTTTGCTTATTGACCTTCCTTCGTTAGCTAACCGTAGAACAGTCTTAGGTGTTTCTTTTCTTCATAAGCTAATTATCGGTGATGTAGACTCTTTTGATCATTTAGGTCGCCTTAACTTTTCCGTTCCGTCTAGGCCAAGTAGAAACTATTTTCCTTTTATCTTGACTAGATGCACAACTGATTATGCCCAGCATAATCGATTTCGGGTTTTATGTAAGAATTACAATTATCTCTCAGAACTCTCTCTCTCTTCTCTCTAAAAACGTCTCTCTATAATTATCTCCGGGGAAATCTCTGACCACTCCCAGCTGTGAGTAGGGGCATAGCTTGCCGGACTGGCTAAAAAATCCTCCCCCACCGGGTCAGAGATTTTCCGGTTATTTAGTTTTAAGTTTTACGTATACATTTTTTATTCTTAAAGTTTTGTTTTAGATAGTTTTCTCCCTTTCTCTCTATCTCTGTTTTAGTTTAATTTATTATATTATCTTATTTTTTCCTTTGCTCCTACATAACTATAGGTTTTGGTTTTTTTCTCTCTCTCGGAGTCGTTATTAGTTTATTTTGTAATTTTATTAGATTTTCTTTGATAGGCTTCCTTAGCTCATAAAATTTTTTTGTAAAGGCCTATTCTCAGATGAGATAAAAATTTAGTTCGGCACTATATTTCATATAAATAGGACTGCCGTGCAAAAGCAATCAGATATCAAACTGTTAGAAATTGTTTCTATTTATGTGAAGTATCGTGCCGAACTAAATTTTTATCTTATCTGAGAATAGGCCTTAACGTATTTATATTTTTGTTGACAGCATTTGTTTGTCGACTGTAAATAAATAAATAAAATAAAAATAATAAAAAAAAAACCAAGAAGGTGTAGTCTTGGCAATTCTTTGAGATAAGCCGCCCACAGATGTATTGATATTTTAGCGTGAAGGTACTTTTAAGACAGAGACGATGGTCACACTGTATATAGAATAGACGAAATAAGCAGCTAGTAGCAAATGTAGGTAAACAGATGCTGTAAATTAAATGGACATAAGAGACAGACAGATAGACAGACTGAGTCATACCGTTAAAGAGACAATGTAAATAGTAAACCGTGTGTAAATATCAAGTAATTGTATAAATACCAAAAAAAAAAACCATAAAAAAACCTCGATCACAAAGCAATTCTAAGAACAGCTTATACAAAGCAACAAAATTCGACTTTTTCCTGTATATTGAAAGGTTGTTGATGATTCTAGATGATTTTCGTGTGCTGAATACGAGTCTGTTTTCAGAAATGGTATATCACGTCTTAAAGTTGCAGAAAATCCCAATATGGACCCTGCTAAGCGCGTTTTGTACTTTTGTTTTGACTCTCATTGATATTATCGTAAAGTTCTATTCCTTATCTTTGAAATAAACTAACCCAAACAGTTCTACGATTTTTTTCAATAATGATATAACATTTTTAGTAATTGTAAACCTTTTTTACAAAAATTAGTTTATATTGTTGCTGCCACAAAGTATGCAATGGATGTTGTTGAAAATTTTCATTGAAATTCTAAACAAATTACTAGTCTGTTGTACTGTTTTTGCAAGACAGATAGATACAGACAGAAAAATCGTACAATTCTTTGGAATAGTTTATTTTAACTATACTATCATAAAAAGTCAAAACAAAAGTATAGGTTTTCCACAAAACTCGTCTAAAAGTGGGACAAAATAGGCAATTTATGCAACTTTACACAACAGCGTCTTGTTCAGCACACGGAAATCATGTAGAATCACCACGAACCCACGAGTTTTAAAATAATTTTTAATTGGATTGGCATTAAGAACGCGTTTTCTAGTATGAAAAATGCTTGATTACGAAGTGTTGGTGCCTGCTATAATAATTTAAATGGCCGTGTGCACCGAAAATCACAAGATATTTAACATTTGAGGTGCAAATTGGAATAAATTGAATTTCAATCATACCAGAACACGGAGAGTTCTTCATTGTTTCGAAGTTTCCCCCACTTTAAGGCTGGTTTGAAAAGGTTTAGCTAACATTTAAGCAAAATTACTATAGCTTTTTGCTTAGAACTTGGGGACTCGTCGCATAAATATGGTAAATTCGGGATTTTTTGGGGAATTTTCCATACAAAATTATAAATTTAATGAAATTCAAAGAAAGAAATATACACACACACACACATATACAGAGATTTTTTAAGCGGTGTTCGATTATCTCTGGCCTTTTTCTATGTCATTGTGTGTCTGTGTGTGTGTGTGAGGCGTGAGAAGAAACAGAAGAAGCAGAGGGACACACGCACACGTTCACGCACAAGGCGGCTGCTGCAGCCAACAAATTGCCTTTGGAATGTCCTTAAGAAGGAATATGGCTCAAACTGTTGTTGTTGTTCAGGTAACAACAACAACAACAACAACCACGGTGCTGCTCAGCTGTTGGCTTTGCGTATCTTTGAGATACTTTTCAGTATCTTTTTTCTGTGTCTGTGTGTGCGTGTGTGTGTGTGTCTGTTTTGTTGCTTATAAATAAAATTGACTGAACAAAAATGTTTGGCATGCCTTCGATCATGTCGATTTCGCGCCTTGGCCTCAGCATATTTGCAAATTGCAAACAAGTACAACAACAACAACTTTTGTCACACAGAATTTCTGGCTGAGGTTTTTTCTGTTTGTTTGATATGTCAAGGTTAAACGCACGCAACGCGACACACGAGAGGATTTATTATGTATCTTTCTTTGTATTTCTCTATATATTTTTCATTTATTTTTTTTTTATTTTTTTTTTTTTTTTGCTATTTTTGTTAGCACTTTTTTTTGTGATTTGAATTTCTTGCAGATTCGAAGCCTCCGTTATTTGGGGCACACACACGCACTCCAGCACGCACGCACTTAAAACAACATTTAAAAAAAAAACGTTAGTGATATTATAAAAAACAACAACAACAGCAGCGGCAGCAACGACAACTTTACATAAAATTTATGAAGCGATTTTCTTGTACGCTTCGCTTTTTTTTCGCTCTTTCGCTGCTGTCGCTGCTTGCTGCTGGTTTTGTGTTGCCCGCGGCAGGTTTTGCGCTTTGCGCTATGTTGAAGGAGATGCAACAACGGAACGCTACGAATTGGCAATGAAACACCACGCACTTTCTCAATTTCTCGGCTCTCGGCTTTTCATCCTGCTCGTCGGCATCTGCTGTCGGCTGCTGGCTGTGCGCTACTGAACGATGTCATTGTCGCCCGAGCTTTAGTGCTGTCCGCTGTTCCACTTGGCCACTCCGTTCCGCTGATGATGCTGTGACAGCGGGGGCCAGCAGCTGGAGACCGCATTGAAGCCGCCACAAACTGGAAGTGTACGGGAGTTCACAGCTGGCCCGTTTCCAGTAAGTCGGTGTTCCAGCGTTCCAGTGTCAGCGGAGCTTAAGCGAAATTTGTCAATGAAAAAAGCTTTCGTCGCTGAATAAAGCTGTGACACCTGCCCCCCCACGTATGCTGTGTGTGTGTGCGTGTGTTTTTCTGTTGATTTGGACCCAGGGAATGCATGGTCAGTGGAACACACACGACGCGACGCCAAACTGTCATTAAGCTTTCACTGGAAGCCGGAAGCTGTGCGTGTTGTATGCTTGCAGCTTCCAGTTTGAAAGCTCTGCTCTAATTTGCACAATTTGGCCGCAAAGAGGGCGCCACCATAGCCGGAAGTACACACTATTTTAAAATGGCAGCCAAACAACAGATGATGCTGGGCGCGCACTCAAATTTGTGAACTACAACCACCAACACCCACCCCACTCACCACTCACCAGTGGCAAATTTGATTCAATAAGATTCATTCGATTTGCCGTGTATGAAATCAATTAGTTCAATACCAAAAAGGCTTATGAAATTGGATAGGGTGGGGGGTAGGAACGGTGGCAACTCTCAAAGTCATAATTGAATTGGCTGTGGCAATTGCTGGTGCAGTCATTTGAATTCATTTCATTTTGGAGCCAATTTAATTTAAATTATTGTGCGAGAACTGCGCCAAAGTTAACCGTCACAAAATTCTCAAAGAGATTCAAATATAAAGAAAACTGTGTTTGAATTAAGATTTTATGGGCAAGAATTAGCAACCACGAAAAGTATCGATTAATATACATACGACAATCATAGAAGGACGATCGCAGCTTCAAATTCTTCAGTGTCTACTTTGAGAAATTTACAAAATTCATATCTCAAAAACGGAACTAATTTCCAGTTCAGCATTCAAAAATACATAAGAAAACAAGTGAGAAAGTCGGTCAAGCCCGACTATAACATACTCTGTACCAGTTCATTTGCCCCCGACTATAATATTATAATCAGGGAATCAAAGCGGAACCAGAACCAGAACTGTATACCGAAAAAAACCGATCAAAACTCAGAACCGGAACCGATATTTTTAATTTTTTATATACCGGTATCCGAGAACCGATATTCTTGGAACCGAAAAGGACCTAAACATTCTACCGGTACTATTTCGGTTCTGAGTGCAATAACTAGACTTCATAGCAAACGATCGAGAAGCGCAGCCGGCTAACGTGCCACACAAAAACGCAAAGGAAAAGCGTAAAGTAATCTTTACTATGAGCTAAATATGTTAAAATAGTAGTTTTTAAAGCAGAAAGAGAAGTTTCAGAGTCCGTAGTTTATTGTAATCAGCACAGAGAACACGAGAACGGTTCATGCAAGGCATATTTACGTGTAGCTATTAGTACAACGATTCGGTTATCAAGGGGATATAATTACGAGTCAGTCTAATAGGAACGTTGAGGTTATTTTGGGCAACCAACTCAGATGAGTTTATAAAGATTACCCCAAGCATAACTCTATGGTTAATTAGGAAGGATAGGTTAATTAAAAGATTGAAGAAAATTAAAAGAGAATTCCAGTATAAACCACGAAGAGCGAACAATAAGAATTGTTTTTGCACAGATGATGATGTTATTGCGGAGATGATCCGTAATCAAGAATCGGACGGACAAGAGAAGTGTACAGACCAGCGCTTAAAAAATTTTCACAAGCAAGTTTAATGGCATTAATCATTATCAATTTTCCAGAGCTTAAAACGTTAACAAAATAATGAAGATGTCCTTAAAAGGTGGACAGAAAACTAGACAAAGTTTCCACAATTGTATGAATGTCTTTGAGAGGGGGGACAGTAAGCGTAGAACGTTTATTTTCCAGGGTGTAATTATTATGTCTGCGCTAAGAAATCCCATCGGAAATCCAGTGACGTACCGGTATACCGAAATACAAATTCAGGTACCAATACAGAACCGAATACCGAAATATAGTGTTAGTACCAAAAAAGAACCTTTTACCGAAACATAAATTACGGTACGCACCAGAACCGGAACCGATACTGAAATACGATTCGGTTTGATTCCCTGATTATAATACATTCAAGGAGTCACGCGTTTATCGTGCAATATTTTTTTAATATACGCTCATCTCTAAGGTTCTCTTTCTCTCTCTCTCACTATGATTGCCTTTGTTCTATGGAAAGCTGTGGAGATGGGGTGTTAACTGGCCGTTTTTTGCTCATAACTTGTGTATCGTTCATCCGATCTTTATCATTTCTTCAGCAAATCGATAAATAATTTTGATTACTAGATATCTCTAGAAGGAACGAACAATCTAGCATAAAAACTGTGGAAGATATGACGTTTTTTCCAAATTGCGGGGGCGGCAGGGGGCGTGGCAAAAATTAAAAATAAACTTGAGCTGCCTGCAAGTATAAGAAATGAATGTTCCATACATGTCAAACCTCTATCTCTAACCATCTCCGAGATCTGTAAGTTCATACAGATGGACAGACGGATCTGAATATACATAATTTATAGCAGGCATGCCCAAAAGCTGCATACGACAGAGCACTCACCAATACTCACAAAGAAAAGCACCAATACCAATAAGGAAACAATTTTTTTTTTGAAAAAGCCCTCTCACAAATATTGGTACTTAAAACCATAGAATAAATTCGTAACATTTCTTTGTGAAGTAAAGGATATTTGTTTGCATTTACAGCTTTCCAAAAATCAATGCCTTCTAATTTATATATTTTTAGCTCAACATCGCATTGCAGATCAAAAAGCTCCAGTTGTAAATCTGGTTTTTGATCGCATATGCTGCAAGTCATTGGGGTATAAAAAATGGATATCATTTGAATAATGCATTCGAAATCCTTAAATCTTTTTTCAAAATTGTTTTTTAATTCATCAAAATATTGTAAACATGAATTTTATACTCATCAAATGACTTTTTCAGACATTGAAAATGAAACATTTTGCTTAAATTTAAGTCGAATATATATAAGTTAATTCTTCGATTAAACTGATTAAGTCAAAGATTAATTTGTTTTTCCCTTGAAGAGAAATGTTAAGGTGATTTAGGTGTGTTGTTAAGTCGGTTAAAAATGCTAAGTTAATGTTAAATTCTTGTGACTTAATTTCGTTTAACAATTCATGATGTTTTACATCTGATCCCATGAATTCGATAATTTCCTTTCGCAATTCAAAAAAATGATCAAGACATTTTCCTCTACTTAGCCATTTTACCTCAGTATACATAAGTAAGTCCCCGTACTCACACTCACATTCCTGTAGAAATTTTTTGAATTTCCGATGCGTTAATGAATGAACAACCACATTCATTATGTGAACAGCACTCGTCCACTTAGCGCACAATGCCTCTTGATGGATGATACAGTGGAATGAAGGTACCTGTATAATTAACTGACCAACAAAGCCTTCTTTTCTTCCAATCATGGCAGGATCACCATCTGTGCATACGGCAGCTAATTTATCTGATTCCTTTTGAATGTCTATCCTTCCGTTTACCGCATTAAATATGTCTACGCCTCTTGAATTTCCTAGTAGTTATATTGAAATTGTGGTCTACCATTCTAATTGCCAATATTAGCTGACTTATATCGGAAACATAGGTTGACTCGTCTAAAGCCAGGGAAAAAAATGAGCAACACTTAATTTTTTCGTTAATGAGCGAGTTTAAGTATTTGTCGAGCGGTCACAGATTGTCGGGATGAAGAAACTGTCTCAATTGAGTTTGCTAAGGCCTCTCCATAGAGGCATACTTTTTTAATAAAAATTCCATCAGAAAATGATCTTAATTTTTGGGCGATGTTTAAGCTTGCCACATATGATGCCTTCAATGATGCAGATTTGGATTGAGTATTATCACATTCAATTTGATGCTTTTGAAATTTTATTTCTTCCGAATAATCTTCAATATAGTTCAGGATTTGTTGCGAATCATAAACAAAAAACGCACAGATCAGTTTTTTGTATTCCGCTTCTATTACGTCAATTGATGCAAATGCTATCGAATTATGCACATTTTTAAAATGCCTTTCTGCATTAAATTTTATTTTTATTTGAAATTTTATATAGCATATAATGCACTGCTGTTCAGAACAATAATTTTGAGCGATGTTAAACATTTTGCCAGCAGGATAATATCAGCACCGATTTTTTTAAGTGCAAGCTCGAAGACAAGACAATATGAAATTGGGTAAGGCAACAACAAAATCACATGAAATTGTTGTTGGTCAGTTTGATTGAGCTCGCAAACACCAATCAAAGAAGAGAAGAAAACCGGCTTTTGTTCTAAGCGCCGCATACACACGAAATCGTTAGCATGTGTGTCGTTTTGTATGCCTCGCGCCCTGCATGTATACGATCATTGACTTCCTATGTTCGGTGCAATTACAATAACAAAACGTACCCAAAGAGCATACGGCTGGGCATCGCTGCTTTATAGAGTCGGAAATGATTGTCTACTCCCAGTTACATACTTTTTCACAAACTTTAATATACTCTGTGTACCTTTGGTACAGAGTATAAAAACACCTAAGAAAGTCGGTCAAGTCCTCCACAGAGAAAAAAACCTGCTCAGAAAATATGTTACCTTCAACTAAATGTAAGAACGAAATTCTTAGCACAAATGTGCTTAATAAAGTGCTTGAGCACAAGTCAACTCCAGCCATTTAGATGTGCAGATACTAAGGTGTGCAATGCGCTAACATGTCATTTCATTCCTGGTTAAAGCTCCTACATAGGCCCGATTCTCAAAACCAGTATCGACAAAATTTGATCTTTGTTTCTCAGAAAGACTTGAATCTACCAAGTCCGGTGTGGTGGGTCGTTAAAGTTGTTGTACAGCGAAGTCTCTGATCCAGTAATCGGCAAAAAACACAATCACATTTTGGCATTGCGTATGTGTGAGTAGTTCATTTTGCTCGGCGCCATTGTTGGCAAAGCAGCGCAGCAACGAGCTTATACTGTCGGTGTAACGCGCTGACCCCTGCTTTGATCCCATGTAATATTTGCAAAGCGGCAGCAGCGTATTCAGTAGACTGGTCCAAAATTCAAAAATTCTGGAAATTGAAAAATCTCCCGACAGATTCTGAAAGTTTGACACCAAAAAATATAAAGTGCTTGTGAATAATATTACCTACCAATACAAAAACAAGAAAGAAAGTCGGTCAAGCCCGACTATAACATACTCTGTACTCTTACACTCGCATTTGCTCAGGAGTCAAACGGCCAGTTAACACCCCGCGCACAACGCGGTGCACTCTCTAAGTTTCTCTCTCTTTCTCTCTCGCACTAAGATTGCCTGTGTTGAACGGTAAGGGTATGTTGCTGTGGTTGTTGGTGTGGGGGTGGGTGGTGTTAACTGGCCGTTTTTTGCCCATAACTTGAGTATCTTTCATCCGATCTTTATCATTCCTTCAGCAAATCGATAAATAATTTTGTTTACAAGGTATCTCTAGAAGGAACGAATGATCTATCTCCAAAACTGTAGGAGATATGAAGCTTTTTCCAAATTGCGGGGGCGGGAGGGGGCGTGGCAAAAATTGAAAATAAACTTGATCTGCCTGCAAGTATAAGAAATATATGCGCCATACACGTCAAACCTCTATCTCTTACCATCTCTGAGATCTCTTCGTTCATACGGACGGACAGACAGACAGACGGACAGACAGACAGACGGACATGGCTATATCGACTGAGCTGTTGATGCTGATCAAGAATATATATACTTTATAGGGTCGGAAACGATTCCTTCTCCCTGTTACATACTTTTGCACAAACTTAATTTACTCTATGTACCTTCGGTACAGAGTATAAAAATATAAGTGTCCCCTACCTCCCAGTTGAGTTAATAATGTTCTTGAACACAGAAAAGAACAGAAATAGTTCCTGAAGTGAGAACATTAAACTGCAAATTGGAAAACCCGTTCTTATAGGCTAATCTCCCTAAGCAACCTTCATAACCATTTGCTATGACAACATTTTGAAGTTTTTTTTTTTTGGGAAAATGTTGAGTTGGTCGGTGTCTAATAGGAACCTGCTACAAGAATAACACATTTCACCATGGGAAATGTATATTACATGATGTTAATTGTTAGATTTGCTTAGTGTAATTAGCCTTTTACACTATTTTTGCTAACGTTTGTGCTTCTCTTGAGTCCAATGTTCTCGCATTTTTACCACAGTTTTGGAATTAGATGAAAATCACGTTTAAAAGAATACTAAAGACTTTGTGTATAAACCACCAGCCGAATACTTTTTCTATCATCATGTACTAGACATGGCTGCTAAGGTCGTCGCAAGATAAAGATGATCCAGTACCTGGTCAACTCCTAAGGTATTAGTTTTTATTCATTAGAGTGAAACTCATTACGGTCGTTCGACTGGGGTACTAGAACAATTTTGTCTTTGCGACAGTTTCCTTTGGGTACACTTTTGTCTTGGCAAAGTCAGCCCCTTTTAACATTTACCGTAGCAGCAGGTGTATTGTGTGTGTGTGTGAATATGTACTAAGTACTGAGCATCGAGTCATAAGTACTGAGTAGCGAGTACTAAGTATCCAGCACTGAGTATCGAGTATTATGTATCGAATACTTAGTAACGAGTACTGAGTCTCGAGTAGTGAGTATCGAGTTTTAAGTATAGAGTACTGAGTATCCAGTAGTGAATAATTAGCATCGATTACTGATTTCTTAGTTTTGTGTACTGAGTATCAAGTACTGAGTACTTATTATCGGGGATCAAGTACTAAGAGAGGAGTTCTGAGATTGAACTACTGAGTATAGAGTACTGATTATCGAGTACTGAGCATCGAGTTCTAAGAATCAAGTACTGAGTACTGAGTATCAACTACTGAATACTTAGTATCCAGTATTGAGTACTGAGTATCGAGTATTAAGAATGGAGTACTGAGTATTGAGTACTGAGTATAGAGTACTGTGTATCGAGTACTGAATATCGAGTACTGAATAACAAGTACTTAAAATCGAGTTTTGAGCATCGATTACTGAGTACCGACTTTTGAGTATGGAATACCGAGTGTAGAGTAACCCATACAGACCCAAATGTATGTAACGAGAGATGCAAACATTTCCCATAAAGCAGAGGTGTCCAAACTCACACAATCTGGCATTGCGCTTGTGTGCGTAGCAGCGAAACACAAACAACGCTCAACATGAACAACAAGCTAACGAATAAATGCCTCGTGAGAGAACAAAAAGTCGAACACGCGCATCGAAAGAGAGTGCTATTTATAGAACAAATGTATTCTCTCTCTCTCTCTCTCTATACCTGTGACGGCTGCGACGCCGGCAGTATTATGAGTTCCTATCCCATGGGATAGGATTTTGGCACTTTGGACCACTGCCATAAAGTATATACCAGCGGTGGGCAGCAAAAATTACGGAAAGGGTACAACAACATTTGTTTTTTGTCATTTGCTTTCGATCGCGCGCTTTATTTGTTGTAAATTTTTATTGCATTGTGGACTTAGGTAAATAACGGGTTGCGCGGAAGGCTGCCCACCGCTGGTACATACTGTTCTCAATTCCACTTCGGCTTTCGTATAAACGTTTGTACGTTGAACTCAATGTTAATAAGTTTATATGGAAGGTGATACTCATATCTACGGTTACTAGATCCGTCTTAAGTAAAAGCGGAATTGAAAAAGCCGATTCAATTCGTAGAAAAAAGAAGCTCTGATCTACTAACCCTAGATTTCCTTGCCACCTTCCATATAAATTTGTAAAAGTTACATGGCCAATTCAAACGATTATACGAAAACCAAAGTGTAATTGAGAACAGGCCTTATATTCTTGATCAGCGTCAACAGCCGAGTCGAAATAGCCGTGTCCGTCTGTTCATCCGTACAGCTGCCTGTATGAACCCATCGATCTCAGAGACTAAAACAGACTAAAATAGAGACAAAACTTGTTGCATAAAGTTGGGTGTAAGTTAACGTAGGACGTTAGCACATTTAGTAAAATTGGACACTGGGCATTTGTCTCCATTAGAAGTCGGAATCTGACCTTGCAAGAGAGGAAATGTCAGCCTTTCATTGAACGACGACTAGGGTTAAGCTTTAGGTTTAAGAAGCTTTGAGATCAGTTTGATTTTGGTACTGACAACGCACAGACGATGCTTGTCAAACTCAGCCTATTCAACACGTGCACCATCGGTCGCATCATCAAGTTTTCTCAGATTTGTAAAAATGCAATAGCGTACAATTTCCAGTCGTGTATGAAGAATACTCCGGTATTTCAACACGCGTCGTAAATTTGATTTCAATTTGGTCAATCATAAGACCATCCGAGAAGTAGTTGTCTGTGTCGAGCCCTTATTTAAGTGCCTTCCTAGCAAGCTTCCCCTTATAATTTTGTCTGTACTTAGCTCTGTAGTTATCCCCCATCCTAAATGCAATTCGCATCTTCAGCACCTTCTCAATAGGAAGATCGGGCATGTCTCCAGGTTTTCAGTTATATCATTATCAGGCGTGGCAGAACTATCTTTTAATAAAACACCTTAGTTGGGCAACTAGCTAAGGTAGTTTTCAACTTCTTTTAAATCTTCAACTAGGTTAATATAAATGAGTCCTAGTCCAAAAAGAAGACTTGTCCTTCTTAGTTTAAAAGTACATTTTCCTGTTGATTTTCCCCTGGAAAAACATTTATGTACACAAATGAATTCGTGTCCTTTGACGTAATGTCAGGAAGACAAAGCAAACAAGAATAAGAAGTCATTTCACATTGAACACCCAACGCTCAAAAAAAAAAAAAATACAACAAATAATAATGAATATTCGAACTGCCGTGTTGCGGTGTTTTCATCAATTAGCCAGGACCTTGAATTTATTTTTGTCAGAGGAGCACAAAAAGCACAACAAGCTCAAGTGACGCACACGCACAAATAAGAACAATTGGCCTAGTCCAGGCTGCACTTAACCGCAGGACTCCTCCAGCTCAAGCCAAAGTCAAAGACTGTAAATGGGAGGGCCATACAATTTTTAGTGTCGTGTTAAACATTTGTAGCCCCCCCCCCAGCTCCAACCCGCCCCTTCTTTGTCTCTCGGTTGCCTTCCTCTTCGTTATCCACTTCCACATGCACATTGCAATTTTTTTTGCTTTTTTTTTTTGGGCGTTCGCTTGTTAAGCTGGCCAAAATTTATGGGCTAACGATGCCCACAGAGCAGGTCGGAGGCGGCTGGCGGGAGGCGAGTGCCGTCAAAGTGGCCAGTTCAAGTGCTTTTGGAATGGGTCCAATATAAACATGGCGAATGTGCATGGGCATCGATATAACAGATTATTAACTGCAGGTAATTAAATACGAGCACACACACTACGTTACGTAACATAAATCACGTAAGATGGCAAATCAGACTAATTATTTGAGTAAGCAATAAATCTTCAACCATTCTCGACTTGCTTTAAGGTAAAATTTAAAAAAAAAAAAAACAAAACGAATGATTGACCAGGCCAAGCAGCTTAGCCTTTGAGAGAGCTTTAACTTTGCTTTACACAAAGTGAAAAAATATTACACATACCTTACGTGTCGCATATTTGAAATGCTTACATCAGAATCTGAAGCACAATCGTTGTAAAGTTATGACAGTCAACAATTTTATTATTTTTTTTTTAAATATGGAAGGAGACCAGGGGAATTTTTGGTTATTGTTTGACAAAAAACAACTCTCTATTTGCTACAGTTAAACAAAAGAATTTGAACTTATCAACAATCAAACATCACATTTTAAATTCCTCATCGATTTTGGATCTGTGGTCTCTGTTAAATCACGCAAATTGGTTAGGCATACGCTCAGCTAAATTTGAATCTACTTCCCAAACTCACCATAAAATGGAAGATTGGTGGCACCTTGGTAAATGCAACCACCCTAATCACCATAAATGTTGAAAAAAAGGCTTCGGAATAAAACGCATATATGCTGCCAGTGACTAGCTCCTCTTTCAGAAGCTGAATGAATCTTTAATTGATATTTGGTTTCTTTTTATACAATTTTTGAATAGACCCATGCAAAGTATCACACAGTCTACTAACAATTGTGACCCTTAATCTATTCTTGGATGCCCCCGCACTTGTGTTCAAACGCAAGCAGATAGTTGAAAAAGTTATATGAAAGCTGGTTTCTACTTGAAATGAACCGGTTCAAAAGTGGTTTGAGCTGTAAACTAAAGTTTTGTTGTGTAGATTGGAAAACTGCGGTTCAAAACTGGTACCCAACCGGTTAGAAATAGTTCAAATGTGGAAAGCGATTCACAACCGCTTCGAACCGGTTCAATTCTTAGAACCCGTGTGACGATGCACAGTGGCTCGTTTTCCAAAAACTCAAATTTCGGGTTGTTAAATTTGACAAATCTATTGACACACTTTAACTAGGAATTGATCAAGCTATTTAATTGCGTTTATAAAATAATTTTACAAATTTTTTTGTAAATGTAAGAGCTTTTCAAAGTTGGAATAATTTTAACTTTTGAATAAAATGGAAAAACGAGAAGGCCAAGCCAAAGTTTTTAAAGTCAAAGTCAAAGTCAGACATAAAAATCAAAACTAAAACCCATTTTTCGACAGATAAACATCTGATTTCGACCAAATTTCGCGAATCTTTTTGAAAACATGTCGAACGATAAAATTGAAAACAAAAAAGATTTTCTCACTAAGACTCATTTTTCGACCGATCGCACAGTGGTTTCTGCCATAGGCCAAAAATAAAAAATGCAAAGTGATAATTTAGGCTTCAAACGTGTTTTCACAATCTCGCCAAAGAAGGAGCTTATTAATTGTATAGTTGATTTTGTTTCATTACAACCGTACTCTATAAGAATGCCTTCAAAAAGAAGAATGTGGTAGATTTTTGAGATTTAAGTGAATTTCAGAACAATTAAATCAACATTATATCTAACTCATATTAAAGAAACTTTAACTGAATAGTAAAAAGAAAGAAACTAACTTTATTTTTTAATAAATTAAAGATTTGTAATTGGTTGTGATCTTTTATAAAATTGACGTTTTGTCAGTACTAATATTTTTGTGTGCCATTGTCCATTCAGCTAAAGTAATGCTTACGATCCCCCCTGATTCCTCAAAAGGAACTTATTTGATAAAACTGTTCAGCCTTTTTAGATTCTAAAACTTTAAAGTTTAGCTGCCGGAAAGTGCCGGAAGTTGTGTTATATCCCAAAGCCTAAAGAGTGCTTATTTTCTTGCTATTTGTTTCTGTGGTGCAACTGTTACATTCCTGGTCTCTGTTGTTGTTGTGTTTAATTCTTTTTTGAGTGTTCCACCAAAGCACAATTTAATTCTACTAAAATCTGTATTTGATTTACTGGATTAACTTTTAAGTCTAAAAATTATTCACAATAGTTTTAATGAAATTCACTTTTCATGTGTTTAAATGTGTTTGCGGACAGTTGTTGATATAGGAACAATTCTATTTTTTAATTACAATTTTATTTTGAGCTTTATTTCGATAATGCGTGCGCTTCTAACTCTTCGACAACAACAACTGACTCTCCTGAGAAGAAGCCAGCGACCTTAACTCCTCTCCTTCCTTTGTGAGCGCGCCAATTGTGGCGTCATTATCGCTGTCTTCTCCTCCCACTATTCTAACTAAGGACTACATTACACGCTAAGACTTCAACCAATTCATTTTAATTTCATTTCCTAACTTATCCTACTTAACTACGGAATTTGGCAACAACAGTGATATATAGTTTGTTTTATTATGAAATTGTTTTTTTTTTTTGGAGGATTTATTAATTAATTAAAATTTTTTATTTTTTGTTTCTTTTTATGTTAAGTGGAAGCTTTTAATACAAAAACTGGCATAGCAAAACCAAATAAACAAAAATTGAAACTCAAATAAGAAGTTTAAATATATTTTTTTTCTTACACTTGGTAAAATTTTATGGTAGGGGTGGGTGTGTAAGAGTTTAGCCACGCCCATTTTATCAAATCTCATATCTAACGGTTTTATAAAGCCGCAAACAAAGTTTCAAGTCAATATGTCTACTGAAAATATTTTTGGCCATACAAGCTGGCCCACTGTGCGATCGGTCCTATGGCAGCTTTAAGATATAGTCAACCGATTTTGACAAAAAAATTTTTTTTTTTGTTTGAAAGCATATAGAATTAGTGTTCAGTGAGTTTAAGGGCGCTAACATTAAAAACAAAACACAAGTTCTTACTAAGAACCATTTTCGACCGATCGGTCCCATGGCAACCATAAGATATAGTCACCCGATGTCGATCAACTTTTTCAAATCATTTTGAAAGCGTTTAATATTAAAAATCACCGACCTTAAGAACGATTTACTTGAAACCAAACAAGTTTTTTTAACTAAGACTCATTTTTTGACCGATGGTTTCTAAGGCAGCTATAAGATATAGTCATCCGATCTTGACCAAAGTTTGCAAATCTGTTTGAAAGCATATTATATTAATAATGGACGAGTTTGAGGACGCTAACATTAAAAACAGAAAAGTTTTTCTCACAATAAACCATTTTATGATCGATGGTTCCTATGACAGCTATAAGATATGGTCATCCGATTTTGACCAAAATTTGCAAATCTGTTTGAAAGCATGTAATATTAATAATGGACGAGTTTGAGGACGCTAAGATTGGAAACAAAAAAGTTTTTCTCACTGAGACCCACTTTTTGACCGATGGTTCCCATGACAGCTATAAGATATAGTCATCCGATCGAGTCGGTTTCGACATTTGAGCAGCGTGTAGTAAAAAGAAGGCTCTGTGCAAAATTTCAGCTCGATAGCTTTAAAACTAAGAGACTAGTTTGCGTAGAAACAGACAGACGGACAGACGGACGGACAAAGCTCAATCGACTCAGCTCGTCGCCCTGATCAAGATTACATATATATAGTTTATGGGGTCGGAAATGAATATTTCTATGCGTTGCAAACTTCTGGGCAAAATTATAATACCCTTTGCCAGGGTACAAAAGCAAAAATCAACCATTCCTACAATTGTGCCGAATGGGAAATCGCGCGAAAATTTTCGCTATGCCAGAGAACTTCGAGTGATTTCAGTTTTTAAGCTTGTAAACAAACCCTTTCGAACTTGACTGCATAGTGTAGACACACCGCTTGAGCAAATAAGAGTAAGCCTTTTTATGCGTTTTTATTAATATTTTTATATGTAAAGTAATTGGTTAGTTCTTTTTTAAACAAAATAAATATGTATGCCCCGTATATTTTTATACTTGCAGGCAGATCAAGTTTATTTTCAATTTTTTCCACTCCCCCTCCCGCCCCCGAAATTTGAAAAAGAGTCGGAACAGAGTGTAAAAGAGTCAGAGAGTAACAGAGTATGTTATAGTCGGGCTTGACCGACTTTATTTTTTGTTTTGATGTAGATTATTCACAAATTAGACGCACTTTATGAATCAATAAGGATTATTTTGATCAAAATGCATTTTGGGAACTTATTTAAGCAAATCGCCGGCTCAAGCGTGCGCGCTTTTCAAATCACTCGAAAACAGGTTCTGTGGCAGGGCGAAATCAAATTTGCGCGAATTTCGAGCGGAAGTGATTTCTGTGGCACCTCTGATTCGCTATTTTTCATGCCAAGAGAGATGTTGCGCAATAACCGTTTTGTTTCAACTTCCTTTACCTGTTAACAATTAAAACATATATTAAGAACATACATATAAATGTTATGTCTTATGGCTAAGCCACGCCGCCTAGCTTTCTCCGCCCACTTGATCGAAGAAATTTGCAATATTTTCAAATAGGGCAACCATATCAGGCGAATACTTTGATTTAAGGTTCTGAATGGGTGACACGTCTATAAAACACACAGTCATTTCACTCAACACAGCAATTCAACAATTCGTCAACTCAACACAAACAAATTCAACACAAAACAAAGTCATCACAAAACAATTTCAACACTCGTCTTTATAACTTAGTGTCATTTCACCTAACACAACAATTCAACACACATCTACACATATATGACAAAGCCATTCAACATTCATTCATTTAAATTTAATAAGTGCAGATAGTAAATAAAATGCAAGTGTGTAGTACCAACCTTATAAGGGATAGAAGGGCGACACAAGTGACAGGTGAACATTTTTTTTGTTGTGTGTTCTATTTCCTGGTGTTAAAATTGTGCTGTGTTGAAATTTGCCAATGTTGAATTGCTTCGTGATGAAATACCTTGTGTTAAAATTGAGTTGTGTTGAATTTGTTCGTGTTTAATTTGTTTTTTGTTGAATTGACGTGTGTTGAATTGACATGTTGAGATTGTTTTGTGTTGAACAGACGTGAAACCATCTGAATGGGTCTCACATTGATGAAGTTATGATATTTTGGGACTCGATGATGCTTATTACATGTTGAACAGTGCACCTGCAGCTTCCCCTGTGTTCCGGCGCATTAAAATGCAATGGTATTGGTTTAACTCCTGTAGATGTAGACATAAATTTCTTTTCTTTTTTATAAAAAAATTTTTAATAAAAAAAGGTAAATGTTTGTTCAATTGTTGGTAGGCCATGTCTATGAAAATAGTGGCGAATTTATAGAAAGTCTTGATCTAGTTATCTCTGAAATTCCCATTTCTACGTCTCCCACATACTTGAACATTTCTCACTAATTCTCAGTCACATTTGAGCTTCGAACTGGGATAAGTTGTATTTTTTTTTTCGCTCCCCAAAATAAAATTCGTAAATTCTTTAACAATTCAAAAAATGGCCGAATCAAGCGAACCGAGCAACACTGAACTCTATGTAGCCGATGAGGAAGCAACAGAAATTGACCAGAATGCTGCTCCTGCAGCCAAACCGAATTTGGAAGAACTCGATGATCAGCCCACATGCAGTTCAAATTGTCAAAATAACGGACCGCGTTTTGTGATCAAAAAATGGAATGCTGTGGCCCTCTGGTCCTGGGACATTGGCGTCGACAATTGTGCGATTTGTCGCAATGCGATTATGGATGTGTGCATTGAATGTCAGGCCACTTCGACTCATCGCTCCATTGACGAATGCACCGTGGCTTGGGGTACGTGCAATCATGCTTTTCACTTCCATTGCATTTCGCGTTGGCTAAAGACCCGTCATGTCTGTCCGCTGGACAATCGTGAGTGGGAGTTCCAGAAGTATGGACGTTAATAAACTTAGTTGTTCTTACTTGGTGTGTTTTTTGTGTATTTCATTTATTATACAAAGTGATGGCGACTATTGCATCCCAACAATAACGTTTACCAACATGTATAAAGTCACCACACCGAGTCGGCTGGACTGGAACTCAATGCGTAACTACAAACCGAATGCCATCAATTTCTACACTGATGGCTCCAAACTGGATGGACAGTTAGGAGGAGTCTTCAGTTCAGAGCTCAGGATCGAAACTTCATTTCGACTTCCTGATCATTGTAGTGTTTACCAAGCAGAGGCTGTAGCTACCAACCTTCTGGAAACCCTCGCAATCCAAGCTAGTAAAGTATTCATTTCCTCAGAAAGTCAAGCTGCATTAAAAGCCCTTGACGGTTATATTAACATTATCAAATCTGTTACGGAGTGCCGCAGATCTCTTAATGAGATGGCTCAGCACTTTGAAATTAATCTCGTTTGGGTGCCTGGACACTGCAACATTGAAGGCAACGGGACTTGGCACCACCAAGTGCTCAGCTCCAACCGGATAGGAGCAGCATGAAGTGCCAGTTGCGACCTTTCAGCTACAAACAAGAGAAACAAATTGTCGAATAACCATAAATCGATGGCGATATATAGGCTTACATGGGGCTATGTCAACAGAGAGAGAACATTTCCCTATTAGTAAAGGATCTTACAATGACTTCTGTGGAAGCTGCAGGAGGGTGTACAACACCTCTTCTGTCATTGTCCAGCTCTTGGCAGAAGGCGACTCACAGTTTTGGGTCGTCGATTTCTAAACGATCTGTCAGACATCTTTGAAATAGATCTCGCCTCTCTGCTCAAATTTGTGCTATTTTCTAAATGGTTTAACGAGGAAGAACCTCCCTCTACGATCAGAGCGTAGAAGGAGTCATATGGTAACACAACCGGCCTTTATTGGCCTAAGAGATGAAATGGGATTCTCACCCATTTCAACCATTGCAACCTAACCTAACCTATATTATGGTCGGACTTGACCGACTTTCTCACCTGTTTTTATACCCTTGTAGAGGGTGTAACGTAACGCATAGAAGCAATCATCTCCGACCACATAAAGTATATATAGTCATGATCAGCATGACGAGCTGAGTTGATATAGCCTATCTCTTCCGTCTATCTGTTCCGTCAGTTTTAAAGCTATGTTAACCAAACTTTTCACGAAGTCTTTTGGTACAAAGATGATTGTAGCATATAGCTGCCATAGGAACGATCGGTCGAAAAAGTAGTTTTAGTAAGAAAAACTTTTTTGTCTCTAACGCAAACTCGCCCAAACCTCGTATTTACAAGTTTTCAATGCTTTTACACAATTCCACCAAGTTTAATGAAAATCGGTCAACTGTATAGTATAGCTGCCATACAAAATATAGTTCTGAAAAAAAGTCTTAGTGGGAAAAACTTTTTTGTTTTCAATGCTATCGCTACCAAACTTGTTACTAATCAATAATCTAAGCTACCACACAATTCTGTCAAGTTTGATCCAAATCGGTTGACTATAGCATATAGCTGCCATAGGAACTATCGGTCGAAAATGTAGTTTTAGTTAGAAAAACTTTTTTGTTTCTAACGCAAACTCGCCCAAGCCTCGTATTTACAAGTTTTCTATGCTTTTACATAATTCCACCAAGTTTAATGAAAATCGGTCTACTATATAGTATAGCTGCCATACAAAATATAGTTCTGAAAAAAAGTCTTAGTGGGAAAAACTTTTTTGTTTTCAATGCTATAGTGTGATCTGCCAAGTTTGATCCAAATCGGTTGACTATAGCATATAGCTGCCATGGGAACTATCGGTCGAAAAAGTAGTTTTAGTAAGAAAAACTTTTTTGTCTCTAACGCAAACTCGCCCAAACCTCGTATTTACAAGTCTTCAATGCTTTTACATAATTCAACTAAGTTTGATGAAAATCGGTCAACTATATAGTATAGCTGCCATACAAAATATAGTTCTGAAAAAAAGTCTTAGTGGGAAAAACTTTTTTGTTTTCAATGCTACCGCTCCCAAACATGTTACTGATCAATAATCTAAGCTACCACACAATTCTGTCAAGTTTGATCCAAATCGGTTGACTATAGCATATAGCTGCCATAGGAACTATCGGTCGAAAAAGTAGTTTTAGTTAGAAAAACTTTTTTGCTTTCAATGGTAGCTTAAAGACGGCTTTACAGTTATGATTATTATCGGCTTTCGCACATTTGTGGGAAGTTTGATCAAAATCTGATGAATATATAGTATAGTTGCCATATATCAAACAGGCAAGCAAATGTCGGTCAAAGTAGTGGCTGAGCTTGGGAAATAACTCAGCTAAGAATGTTTGTCGAAAATCTTTTAAAACCTATAAATTATACAAGCTACCAGGGTAAATAAACTTCGGTAGAGCCGAAGTTAGCTTTTCTCTATTTCTTTTTTGAAACAAACTAAATAAAGAACAAATACATACATAGAATGATCTTTGTTTTAAATTTCTTAAAATCCTTGACTATTTATCCCTGTGCACTGCCATATGCTCTTATTGCCCTTAAAGCTATGTATTTGTAGCGGGTACGGTTGGAATAGAGCCAAAACCACTTTTCCGTTTATTTGCTTGTTCTAAAAGGAGAAAGTGAAAACACTTTTGGTGGCCAACTTTTGACTTAGTTTTTTTTTCTACTTTGCAATCAAATTACTGTGCATAGCTCGAAGAGTGGGTCTTAGGTTAAAAAAAAATTGTTTTTTTCAGCTTTTTATCTCTTAAACTTGCTGATTTTTAATTTTCGGTTGGGTGCGGTTTGGTTTGGTTTGGTTCAGAACCGGTTTAAATTACTGCCCATTTCGTGATGGAAAATCAACATATAGGAAGTTGAAGCAGGGATTACCGCAAGGAGGGGTACTCTCACCTCTCCTCTTCAACTTCTACCGCTTCCAACGCCTCAGCCAAAACTTGTGAGCTATGCGGATGACTGGATGACTGTTCCATCCTTAGAGCAGAATGCTGCTCTAAGGACTGTCACTGGATGCCACTCCATGACCCAGATCCTTAAAGAAGTTTGTGGCAAGCCGCCTTGTGGAAGACTACGCAAACCACCCCTCCCACCATGCACAATCAGGCAAGACATCAAGATTTTTCTGCCAGAGTTTGCCCAAATGACAAATAAAGCCAACAACTTGTTGGGAAGGAAATCCACAAGAGGACAGTTGAACGAGCCATAAATAGGCTAAAGAGCAATGTTGTTCCTGGGGGTCGAACAACAGCAATCAGCATCGCCGAAAACCACTAGAACTAACCTTGCCCAGCCCAGATCGGTCAACTCCTGCTCCTTCAATACAAGGTGGTCCATCTAGTGTTTGGAATTTGAACTATTCATAATTTGACTTTAAGAACGTCAAATGTCATTCGGAAAGCGACTAAAATTTAGTAAAAACTTTGACATTTACGAAATGGGTCGCTATTCGCTTGAAGAAAGTTGCAATATATTAAAAACATATTTCCAAAGTGGTGAGTCCTCGAAACAAACTGTGCAAAATTTGAAAAACAAAAAATTTAACAAAAAAAATGTTCCGAAAACTCAATTTGTGAATCAGTTCGTGAAGCGAGTTCATGAAACTGGAATGTTGGTGGATAAACCAACCCGTGTACGTACTCGTCCGGTGCGCTCGACCGAAAACATTGCTGCGGTTGCTGAAAATGTGCGTGAACAATCACCGACGCAAAGTGGTTCAGAATCACTTTGCCTTGGAGAAAATGCTGTAACTTTTGAGCCGCTCAAAATTGTGTATTAATATTTATAGAGCGCCAAAGTCAAAATTTTGTAAAATATGTTTCCTTTCAAGCACCTGTAAGCCATATTAATAAAGCTAGGGTGCTGATTTTTGGTCAGAATCTATATAATAAAAGGCTCAGCTGTTTTTTCAAAACTTCAATTTAATCAGTCAAGGTTTAGGTGCATTTCCCATACTATTAAAATTTTTCACACCAGGTGTTACCTTTACTGCACCTGAAATCCACAAAAATTAGTGTAGGGTGCCAAATTTTTATCAAACTTATTGTTTTTAGTTGTGTTTTGATTTCTACCAAGTTTCGAGAAAATCGAACATTGTTTACATATAGCTCGCATACAAAATCAATATTTTTTCATAGAAAAATTCGGATTTATTGTAATTATTTTGAAATATTATTATATTTATTTGAGTATATTAGATTGTACGCAATTTTTTAAGTTGTTTCCAGATTTCTACAAAGTTTCGAGCCAATCGGACATCATTTAGATATAGCTCCCATACAAAATTACTTATGCATTTTATAGCAAAAATTCGCGTTTATTTGTTGTTTTTTTTTTTTTAATTTTTATATTTAACTGGATTAATTGGCTTTTAAAATACTTGACAGATCGTCGATCAGTCGTTTTTATTCTAAGTCCGTGTCAATGGAATCCGATTTACACATATAGCGTTTACTGGATGAAGATAAAAGCATATGAAATTGATCTTCATTTGTGGCATATCTCGAAATTTTTCTGGTGTTATGTTCCCTATAAAATTTATCAACTTTGTTTCTTTTTTCTGGTGCTTCTTCAGACAGCTCTCCTAATGAAAATAGATTATTTTCAATAATATCCTTGTCGTGATATAAAATTTTGTGAACTGTTGGAGACATGTTCCTCCAAGGATATTTCTCATTGTACACTTCAGCAGTTCGCAAAGCAAATTCTTCATATTTCTTTTCAAGAAAAAACTTGCAATAAAAATTGTAAACCTGTTAATGAGCTCTAAATCTGTAATCTCGCTGGCCAACTCAGGATTAGAAATTGCCTTCACCTACTTTCGGCTGATCTATTACTATCCCGATTTTTCTATAATCGTCTTGGACTCGCCTTTTCTTTAAGTTTCTTTTTTGTTTGTTCTCCTCATTTCGGATAGTGGCAGAATTTCCAAAGTCTAAGTCATAACTGATTTTGAGTAGGTGTTCCATAAATCTAATTTTAGTATGAAGTGGATATATTCCCAATTCGAAAGCTTTGTTGTGATCAGTAGTTGTCACCGGCGAACGGATGACTATGGCGTACAGAATGAAACCTTGACTTTTTTTACATAAGTTACTTTTCGGGAGTTGGGTCTCGATCAGTGTCGGCTAATGATATTTTTCTTAAAGGAGACATATTAGATTATAAAATAAGCCAATCAATTTTTTGAAGACTTTTGAAGACAACTTTTGCCAGTCTCGGAAAGTTTAAAAATTGGTGTAAATGTTATATATGTATAAAAAGAGAAATAGTACACCTATGCAACAACATTTTAACAGCTTCAAACTGTTCACTATAGCCGAAGATATGATAACTCAAACTTGACTAATAAACCAAAATTTATGCATTTTTAGGATTGCGAAAAATTGACTAAGTTTAGGCGGCTGTAACATTTATATTCGTAAACATATCAAAGCAATATTTTGGCTACCTTAATATATGTATTTAAACTGTCGATTTATCTAAAAAAATGTTTAGCTTTTCAACAAAAATGAAATTAGGGTTTTGTCCAAGGCGGGGCGCGGCTGGACCACTGTGCGACGTCAACTCGCCATCGATCTCAACAAATGGACATTTCACACACTTCTTTAATGCGAATGTGGCATAAAGACCTTGCCATGAAGCCATACAAAGTTCAATTGGTGCAGCAGCTAAAGCCAATTGACTATCCGAATCGTCTACAGTTCGCAAATTGCCGTAGATGGTGAATTTTTACCGAAAAATCATCTTTTCGGATGAAGCACATTTCCACGTGTCACTGTTTGGTGCGGATTTTGGTCTCGAGGCATCATTGGTCCATTTTTCTTTGAAAATGAAGAAGGAGCCAGCTCTCGACCTAGTCGAGTTACCTCTCGAGGCTCAACTCAAAGGTCGCAGACGAATTCACGAACTGCAAAGGAAGCCCCCACGATACCCGACGACACCTCTTGAAATGTCCAAATGCTTCCATCAGGCTTACGCCAACACAACTATGGACCCAACCAAATGAATGCGTGGCCTCTCCTCCCAAACTTTCACTTTTCTCACCTTTCTAAATCACACTTGTCTTTCTCTCTCTCCCTTCTACACGTACACACCCATTTACACATTTAGCCATAATATCCCACAATTGCCTTGAGCATAAAAGCTTTCAAAAGGGTAACATTTCTCACTTTGGCCGCCTCCAGTTTTACAAAAACGTAATTTTCCTATCCATTGAACGTTGTGTTACTATCAATTCTGGTACAGACTGCAGTGATCAGTTAGTCAGAAATAGATTTCCAGACACAGTTCGGCGGAAAACGCTTCCCCTTCTATTTCCGTGTATCTTAATCGAATCGACTTTGAATTTTGATTATGTGTGAGTGTCACAAGATTCTCTTTATACAAAAGCTGTATTCTGGGCTAGGAAGAGATGATGAAATATTGTTATGAGCACCTTCAGAAGCTAAATGCTACCTTAAAAAAGACTTCTTTCGTATACCCAAAAACAAACGGTTTCTTATCTCGCAGAAGAGACTTTTTCTATCACCCTTTCTGTTTTGAGAATAAAGACAATATCCACTGACAGAATCACGTTGTTATCTTTTGCCATTAAGATAAAACTCCAAGGCCCCTTCTAGCAAAATTATGTCAACCTCAACTAGAAGCCAACCTGAATTTGCTGTTTTCATAAGTATTTTCATTTCATTCATTTGACCCCCAACAACTTGTGTCTTAAGCTGGCAGATTCAATTCCCACATTTTTTTTCTGCTTTTACAACCAAATTCGAGCTTATATTTTAATTCCCTAAAAAATTGTAGTAGTTTCTATCAATGCTCTCCGTATTCCCGTAATAATAATGACTAAGGCAACAACAAGCCGCAAGTCAATGAATGGTGAAAATAAATTAAAAGCAAAAGCGCTAAAAATGTTGCCCACAGCATTTGGCCAACATTCAGAGGGGGGGAAGGGCGGGCTTACAGCTCGAAGCTGGAACCGAATATGAGACTCTGAGGATCCGTAGTCGGAGCCACTGCTACTGCATAATATATGCGGCCAAAGGGAATGTGCAAACAGTGGAGATGGAGCTGGGAGCTGGGAGCTGGAAGCTGTTCAGAAATGAAAAAAAAATATACATATTTTTAGCAACGAGGCGAATGCTAGAACCTACGAGTGGGACGGTGATGGTCCGCAGGCACAGCCAAATTTGTGCAGCGCAGCAAAACAACGTGCAAAATTTATGGTCAAGTCCTTCTGCAGGATTGGCGCCAACAGCCACGAGCTAGAGTAAGAGAGGGAAAGATGAAGGGGATGCGCTTCGTCGTCTGTCGCTTAAATTGCTTGTCACTTCCGGCCGCCTGCTAACTGAGTGGCTGCCCCCTCCAGTCCCAGTCCCAGTCTCCATCTCCTTCCCCATTTCAGTCTTGAACGTTGTGAAAGTGTGAAATATGGTTGGCGCTTCACTTGGCCTTCGATTTTTCATAACAATTGCATATTGATATGGCCAGAATTATGCAAGAGGCAATGGCAACTTTTGCCAACTTTGAGTTGCTTCAGCATGTTAGCAACTGGCAGAACATACACACACAAATACGAAAACAAAAAGGGGAATGCAGCAAGTGTAGCATACTTATTTGAGCCACCACATTGCTGTCCGATTTCAATTTATGCATTTAGGATCAACATGACTGCCCAGACGCTTCAAAAGAAAAGTAGCAGTAGGAAGCCACAGTGGTACGGACTGAAGGGTTCAAGCCATTTGCGCTTTTAAACCGAGAGAAATAGTTGAAGTTTGATAATCAACGCCTTTTTTGTTGAACTCAGACAAACCGCAGGAGTTGAGAGAGAGATGGGACTCCCCAACAGTTTAAATAGTGTAGCATAAACAACGACTGCAAAAACAACTTCAACCTTTGCTACTTTAGTTGTTTTGCTTTGTTTGTTTCACGATGTTACTCCCAAATGTAATCAAATTTTTGCTGCAGACTTCATTGCTCTTCTCTTCGCTCTTCCTAGACGTCTTTTTTGCCATTTCACCCTAACTTGTTAGATTTCTTGGCCCTGTAAGTCCCGTTTTTGATGTCAGATAGTGCTTTACTACCAGTACTTTTGCCTCTAACAGGATTATACCTCAGTGAAATAAGTATATGTGCATAAATGTTTTTCTCTATCTTTTCAACAAAAGCAACGGTACATTTAATGTTTGTTGGCATACAAAAGTGTGTTCTTGTATGCTATTTTTAGATGCCTTTTGCTAAATTCTTCTCAAGTGTCAAGTGTCATTTAGACTTTAATGTAACTAAAAATTGTTTTTATTAAGTTTTTTATACTTCCCAAGTTTCTGTAGCAAAACTACTTCCACCTCACTTGGAGGCTCGATTGGCAATTGCTGAAAGATTCAAATATTGGTCAACTGAGTTCCACAATGTGGTTTTCTCCGATGAGAAAAAGTTGAATTTAGACTGTACAGTCAGATTCTATAAATATTAGCGCGGTTTACAGCAACTATAGCACTTCCCGCATAAGCGAAAACACAGTGGCGGATGCCTTAAGACTTCACAACATAGGCTTCTCATTCATCCAGGAACATTCCGGTTTAGCCCCTTGTGGACCTCTCGGAAAATGGTCGAAAGTTTGTGACACTCAAGCAACTTAAGCAACAAATCAGCAATTTAACTCTTCAAAAATATGTGGATTCTATGCCTGATCGTCATAATAAGGATATGACGGCAAAAGGAAAGAACATTAACTACTAAATTATAAACAAAGTGTAAACATAAGAATAATAAAGCAGACAAATTGAAAATGCACATATACTTATATCCCATGGACTTTTTATACGCTTGTAGAGGGTACATTAAAATTGTCGAGATGTTTGTAACGCATTTTCTTGATCAGCATGTCGAGCTGAGTTGATATAGCCATGTCCGTCTGTTTCTATGGTATCTCCTCCGTCAGTTTTAAAGCTATCTTAACCAAACTTTGCACGAAGCCTCTTGCTACATGTACGCTGCACATTTGTCGGATTTGGCCGGATCGGATGACTATATCATAAAGCTGCATGGGAATTATCGGTCGAAAAAGTAGTTTTAGTTGGAAAAACTTTTTTGTCTTCAACGCAAACGTCCAAAAACCTCGTATTTCTAAGTCTTCTATGCTTTCACATGATTCCACCAAGTTTTATGAAAATCGGTCAACTATATAGTATAGCTGTCATACAAAAGATAAGTCTGAACAAAGGTTTTAGTAGGAAAAACTTTTTTGTTTTCAATGCTATCGCTACCAAACTTGTTAATGATCAATAATTTATGCTACCACACAATTCTGCCAAGTTTGATCCCAATCGGATGACTATAGCATATAGCTGCCATTGGAACGATCGGTCGAAAAAGTAGTTTTAGTTAGAAAAACTTTTTTGTCTTCAATGGTAGCGCCTTAATACCTTTCAGTTGTGAATATTATCAGTTTCCACATAATTTAGAAAATTTTGATCAAAGTCGGATGAATATATTGTATAGCCATAACCGATATAGGAACATTGAAACATAACTTGGAAACGAATTGTATGCCCAAGTCTTCGACTTTATAGATGCGCTGCAATGGCTCATTACAGGCGTATTACAATGAAAAGTTAAATATTTATATTTCTCATTGTGGAGTGGCAGGCTGTTAGAAGAGGTGATACTGAATCATTGTAAGACAGGCAAAGCTTAAGATCATCCGCATACATAACCACATGAGAGTAAGATAACGCGGACGGATTATCGCTTACAAATAAGTTAAAAAGCAGAGGTCCAAGATGACTGCCTTGGGGAACACCAGAGGGTATACGAATTGGTACAGAGAATATTGAATTAACTAAGCTAACTCTCTGAGACCGATTATGCAAATAAGCCACGATCCAATTAAGAAACTTAGGAGGAAAGCCAAGTATGTACAATTTGTGTATAAGGAGCTCATGATTAACGGAATCGAAAGCTTAGCTGAAATCTGTATATACCACAAAAGTTTGCTGCTTGTTTACACACCCCATATGGACAAGAGATGTAAACTCTATCAGCTTTTTCATAAATCTGTGTTGTAATGGAGAAATTAATGAGCGCCAGAAATGCTGTAAGTGAGAAGTGATGATTGATTCAAAAAGTTTTGGAATTGCCGAGAGTTTGGAAATGCCTCTGTAGTTTGATACTACAAAACTTTGTGAATAGGAAAATTGAACGTTTAAGAGAGAGGCTAAAGAGTGGACTGAAGAAAGATTCCACTGATCTTAGACTAGATAGCAGACTCTTGGAGTCTAAAGCCGAAGAAAAAATGCAGCTAGAATGTGCAATCGAATACGGAAACGACAGCCCAAAACTAACAGATGAGGAGGAATAACAGCGGGAAAAATGAAAAATGATGCAAAAAAGTTGTCAAAACCTATATCGTTGTCAGCAGTTGTGTTGTTCAAAGAAAGCGCGTTTCAAGCTGACAAAACTAAACAAGTTTTTAGGGTCTTGCTGAAAGCTTAATTTGTAGCTAACCAAATAATCCTGGTAATACTCGGAATCAAAAATCTGCTAAACCCTGACACACAGGGGTGCAACATGCAATATGCAAGAAACCTTATACAGAACGAGATACTAGATAGTGATATCACAACGTCTGAGGTGCTTATAGCCCAAGGCAAAGGAAAATAAAGCCCCTGGAGAGGACCGAATTCCCTACGAATTTTTTATCAACGCTCCGTTCAAATTCTTGGAATCATTGGCAGGAGTTTTTAATAACTCGCTAAGCATGGAAGTCACTGAAAAATGTTGTTCAACCAACATTGTGTTCCCAATTTTCAAAAAGGGCGACCCCAACCTACCGTCAAATTATCGAGGAATCTCGTTTGGAAATTGTATTGCAAAGATTCTTATGGGCATTTTAAACAATAGGCTGACAAGATGGGTAAGCCATTATAATAAGATGAAGGAGTATCAAGCCGGGTTCAGAAAGGGCTACTCTACGGTGGATAACATATACAATCTGTCAGCGATCATCAACCTGAAGTAGCAAGAGTCGAAAAAAGTATATGGCTTTTTCGTAGATTTTAAAGGAGGCCTTTTTCTGGGAGATGTTAATATTCGCCTGCTTCTTTATGCGGATGACATCGTGCTTCAAAAAATGATAGACAACTTGGAGAAATACTGCGACGAATGGGGAATGGAAGTCAACCTATCAAAGTCTGAGATAATGGTCTTCAGAAAGGGCGGCAGACTGGCAGCAGCAGAAACCTGGACCTTTAAAGAAGATGCCATAAAAATTGCCACAGAGTATAAGTATCTTGGACTATGTTTTAAGCCTACCCTTACTTTCAAAGAACATGTAATGAGAAGAAACGCTGAAGCAAAAGCCAGTATCAACTGCATTTGGAACTGCTTTTTGGCAAAACCAAATGTGAGCATCAGAGCTAAATGGAAACTGTTTAACGCTGTATGCAGAACAGTTCAGACTTATGCCGCACAGGTATGGGGGATATTGCTATTTTGAGGAGGTGGATAGTCTGCAAACATATTTTTTGAAAAAAATTCTAAGGTTACCTCCGAATGCCCCTGGATACGCTCTAGCCTTGGAGACTTGCGTGGGTGATGCGCACTTCTATACCTTAGACTTACACCTTAAACTATTAAAAACTAAATAAAACTATTATTATTATTATTATTACTCGGAATTTTAGAGTCATTTAGTTAGAAGGAGCATCCGAGTATTTAGAGTTATCTATTTGGGAACCAGATCTTGGGAACTTTTTGTGACTTTGTAGGAGGGGAAGGCGCATATAATGAAACGAATTCATTGAAAACAGTTTTCAAGATTAGATAAAAGGAATTGGTAGCTTTTTCCATAGTATAAAAAGAGTCAAGGAAGGAAACCGCATCATTGATGGAAGACCAATCCGCCTTGCGATAGCAAAAAATGTTTGTACTTTGCATATTAGGAATCGGAACTGCTGAACATATCAAATTCAATTTCAAAATGAAAAGTAGCATGGTAAGCATCCTCAGGGACTGAAAGCGGTGGCACTCTAGATACCTCAGAACTGGAAACATAGTTGGTAAACACTATATCAAGTTGCCCATGCATACCGTTCGGAATGTCGTGTTGAGCAGATGGGAAGAGCTCATTTGAGTAATCACTTGATGACCAGGAAATATACGGAATATTGATTGCTATTAGGCTATTCGCTGAACTTTCTCTTGCCCACAAGTTCAAAGTGTTCTAGTCTTCAAGCTGATTTCGTCTTAATAAAATTGATGTACTAAAATTTGGTGTTTGGATTGATAATATGATTCTAATTCAAAAGTGGCTGTTAGCTAGATCATTAAAATTATTTAAGCTATGATCTAGATGAGTGGTGTCCAAAGCTACACAATCAAGCATTGTGCCTGTGTGCGTAGCAGCGAAACACGAAGTAAACGTGTGTGACATTTCAACATGACCAACAAACAAACGAACAAATGCCTTGTGAGAGAACAAAAAGCCAAACACGCGCATCGTGAGAGAGCAAGCCTCACTTCAGAATTATGAGTTCCTATCCCATGGGATAAGCTTTAGGCATTTTGGACACCACTGATCTGGATTCTATAAGTTTTGTGCGTGGTAAGACATATTTCCGGTTTAAACTCAGTACCGAAACAGTTTAAAAAAAGTGATTTGGAGCCTTATCTCAGAAACTATTCAAGCAATGAAATTGAAAATGATCAGTATCTAGTTAGTTATTTTGCCCGCTTTAAAAACGGTTCCGAAATAGTCTTTCAAGTGGTTCGGAGCCATATCTAACTTGAAATTTCGAATATAGATTTTTTTTCAAAATTGTTTCCAGTTTCAGAAAATAATTAAAAGTATTTAGATTTGGTATGTAAGTGGGTACGAAACCGGTGGAAAGTGGTTCCCAGCTTTTCCAATGTGAAAATAAATGCTTAAACTACATAAACATCAACTAATTGCATCAATTTGTCACCTCAATTTGTCGCACCCAAAAAGCCAACTAATAACACTGAAAAT